>OX451218.1:113161581-113302993 GCA_949628195.1 Phasia obesa
CGACGAAAACTACAACGTAAAGCCATTTCTTTAGAAAACAAAATTGAAATTTTAGATCGCCTTCGAAATGGAGAACGCTCAACATTTCTTAGGAAAATGTTCGGTTTAAACGAAGCTACTATAAAAAAATTAAAATTCAATTAGGCAATCTGGAACGAAACTATCTGTTAAGTCTTCATCATACACTAAAGGTGCAAATAAACGGTGCAAATACACATTACCTATATATTTTAGTAAAATAAACATAATTTCTTGTTCTTAAAAAAATTCTCGTTTTTCACTAATTTTAATAGGTTTTAGAGATAAGGAACCAATCACCTATTTTTGTATATGATCAATGTCCTTTTTTTCACGGATTTTTCTGGAACCAATCTACCGTGTAAAAACAGAATTTGGTGTATTTTGTTTAACTATGGTGAGTTTAGTTTGTTGTGTTTTGTTTTAATTATCTTAATTTCACGTTTATTATTATTTGAGGTTTTTGCAATTCCAAACAAAATGCAATCGCATTTATGACCTGAATTTTTTAATGACCCTCAAACAAATTTTAAGGTATACAACAAAATGTTTGCATTTGTGCAGTGGCGCAACTACATCATTCGAGACTAGAAAAGTAGCAAAGTCATCAGATGCGATGGCTTCAAAACCTCCTTTTATATCTCGTAGAATTTTTTAAATAAAATTTTATAAATTAAAATTTTTTTTTAATGAATTGAAATGTTAAAAGAATAAAACAATGCACACGTTTTAGAACAGCTTAAAGTCATGGCATTAATGTTTAAGACCGAGAAATCAGCAAGTTCTCTTTGAGAATATAAGTCTGCTGTTTTGTGTCTAAGAAAGGGAAAGAAAGATAGCTTTTCTTTAAAAGAATTTTTAAGTCTATTTACAACTAGTTACCTGCGCAATAAACTCCCGGAAGAAAAGTATGGCCAACATTTAAGTCGAAAACGCATGCTATTCTTAAGACAAAAATATGCGTATTAACACGATAATAATTTTTACTTTGTATGGGAGTACCACTCCCACTATCCTAATCTAGTCTGTATTTTGGTAGATAATGCACATTAGTATGAGAGTTACTTGTCCGAATTTGTAAGGCTATATATTTTAGAACTCTAGGTAAACAATAATAACATTTCACTTTCTGTAGTAGCTACCCACGGCCCCAAATTAGTGTAAATTTTGCTAGAGTATGCTTAATGCAATGAGAGGTATGAGGGAAGCACCACGTATACTGTCCTAATCCATTATATGTTTTGCTTGACTATGCACATTAGTCTGTTGATTGCTTGCGCTAAGTTTCAAGACACTACGTAGTGTTCTCCAGGTAGACGAGAATAATTGTTAATTTTATATGGGAGGTACCACGCCCACTATTCCAAACCAGCCTGGATCTACCAATTGGTAGATCAACGGATCTACCAATTTTTCTCTAGTTAATTAAAAAGTGGGCTTGGTCAATGTTTCTTTCCATAAAAACCTAATTTGGGTTATGATGAAGATTAAAAAAAAACTTGGGCAAATAAATAAACGTCACTTTAATTATTCGAGAAAGTCATGTGGAACTCTAATTGAAATGGATTTTGCTTAAATCTATCAAACAAGACCAGTATTGATTAATGATAATGTCTTATACACAATAGGATATTGTACATATTAAACAAACGTCTAGGGTCTTTCATTTGAATCATAGTCCACCTTCATGTAATGGATTTTATAAAGTTTGAAATTAATATATATTTTTTTTTTATATTCAACTGTGAAAAATCAAACTTTTTTTAATAAGATTCGGAGCGTAATATAATAGTAATTAATAGATAGTGATAAAAGACTCTAGTTGTTCAAAAAAAGAAATAAGCCAATTAATGTTTTACATTTTTCTGTCTAAAATCTCGTTCACTGCCTAAATTTTGACATAAACTGGATTTGGTATGATCCAGTTTGCTGAGAAGAAACTTTACAGACATAGAAACATCCAGGTTTTTTCTTAACGCAAAACATATGTCAAACAGGTAATTTTGGATTAACTTTAATTATTACAGAAATATCAGAGTAAGTAATATATTCTTATACTTATGAATAACAAAACATTTACAGCTGAATAGATGTAAATGAATATAGATTTTTAATGAATAAAAAGTATAAATAGGATTTGCCCTCTTTTGTAAAGGAAAAAATCTTTGTTATTGGTATCTGCGATATTCCATTTTACAGGAACAAGTAATGAACTTTTATATAAAAGAACTCAAAGAAAAGTATGCTTATAATAAATTTTGCTAGAATTTCTATAGAGTTTTTACATCTGTCTAGAAATATATCTCTAAAAAGAAAAAACAATATTTTGAGTTAAAAATAATTTTTTTTGAAGCGTACTCATATACCGGTGGTCCCTGAGGGCTGGAGGATGTGAAATTTTGGCAGTTTGTCATTCTATTTTTACGCCTCTGTATTTGGTATAATTTGTTTTATCTAAAGCGTAAAGATGCTTTTGTTTTCTCTGAATAAAACCATAGAGTTGGTATAAGAAATTTAATGAAATAACTCTAAACACGTAATAGCTTTTTATATTAGTCAGCTCATGCTTGCTGTTGGCTTTTGAAAACGTAAAAAAGTTATCCAGTTTAAGACAATAACAAAAAATAAACGAAGTAATGAAGCTGACCTGGTGCGGACAGCAAATGAATGAAAATAAAAATACTTGTGTTAGTGTGTTTGTTAAATATTTAATAATATTTTGCATCTTGCAATATAAAACTCTCATTTTGAGTGAAGAGGTTTTAAAAATTAAAAGATATTTATAGCTCTTACAAAATTATAGATAAACGTTTTATAAGCCAACATACATAAGTAAAAAGTCTTCTTTAAGAACTAATAAATTATAGTTAAAATAGCTTGCTTAAAAATGAATTACAATATAATAAAGCAGTATAAAATGTACATATTTGTTTGTGTCAGCACAAAATTTAACTGGTGAAACAATGAGATGTTTAAAACTAATTTTTATGCTTGATGGCTTAATTTTGTATAACTGTAGTGTAAAATTAAAATATGTTTTTTAGATTATTAGTCTACAAAAAATTATACTTTTTTTTACATTAACTATGCAGATTAACGTTCTAGGATATTTTGGTGCACCACCAAGGATATTCGAAATTAGATCTTATTAAAGCTCTTTTTATAAGATTTCGATTTTTTTGGGATAGTGATAAATCGAGTTATCGAAATTCGACTGTATTTTCAGCAAAAAAACTGAGATTTATGTTTGCTGTATATTAAACAAAAAGGCTAAGTAAATTAATACAAAAAAAAAAAAAAAATAAATTGTATCATTCGGATGTAAAAAACGAGCTAAAGTTATAAGCTTTTGAAATAATTGTAAATTTTAACAAGTAAGGCCGTGCCGAATCTTCTTTACCCTTCACCACATTGATTTTTTTTATAGAAATAGGTACAAAATTGATTTAATTTAAGAGACAAGCCCATTAAAAAAAGAACTGCGCTTTTTTCCACTAATCAGCAAAACTTGGTATACGGTATAAATCGTCACCTAAAATGCCTAACCATGTAAAAATTTAATTGAAAATTTTTTGTAAAAATTTTATTTAAAATCTTTTGTAAAAATTTTATAGAAAATCTTTCTATAAACTTTAGTGAACATTTTTTGTAAGGTTTATTGAAAATATTTTGTAAAAATTTTATAAAAAATATTTTGAAAATTTTATAAAAATTTTTTGGAATATTTTATAAAAAATTTTTGGGAAAATTTATTAAAAAAAAATTGGGGAAAATTTAATAAAAAATTTTGGGGAAAATTTTATAGAAAATCTTTTCAAAATTTTTAATTTTTTATTGAATTTTTTTTTGTAAAAATTTGATTGAAAATCTTATGAAAAAAATTTACTGAAAATTTTTTGTAAAAATTTGATTGAAAATCTTGTGTCAAAATTTTATAGAAAATCTTTTTATAAACTTTACTGACAATTTTTTTTTAAGTTTTATAGAAAGTTTTTTGTAAAAATTAAAAAGTAATTTGTTTGGAAAATTTTTCGGAAAATTAGGGAAAATTTTATAAAAAAATTTGGGGAAAATTGTATAATAAATTTTGGGGAAAATATTATAGAAAATTTGGGGAAAATTTTATAGAAAATCTTTTCAAAATTTTATACAAAATTTTTTGGAAAATTTTATAAATATTGTTTAGTAAAAGTATTTTTTCGGATTTTTTTTAAATTTTTGTAAAATTTGTTTGAAAATTTTTTATAAATTTTTTGTAATAGATTTTTTTTAATATTTTTTTGAAAAAATTTTTTTAAAATTTTTTATAAAACTTAGGAACTTCCTGCAATCTATATTGCATTAGAATGGTCAGACAAAAACAGAAAAATCATTATAATTATATATAAATAAAAAAATATATAAAAATCATATAATGTATGGGGTCGGCAATGAATATTGCAGAAATTACACATGAAATGGCAAACTTATATATATCTACCCTTATCACCTGTCGAGAAGGGAATAAATAGAAATGTTATTTACTGTAATGACTTCAATATCCAGAGTTTATTCTTTTCGTATAACTTATTTTAAATCCAAAAATATAAAAATTTTAACATACTTGCAACATGATATCCTAAAACTACTTCCTTGCTAACAAATTCTCCTACTTAAGGTTTCAACTCCCCAAAAATTACACACAAAAAAAAAACTCAAAAAATAGGATATTATTGTGAGCTGACTGGAGAAAAATAAGTTTACTTTGATGATATTAAAGGCTCATCAACATAACCAAAATTTAAGGAAGACTTTCCCATGTGTAATATTTTGAATTTTCACCATTTAGGAATTAATAAACGGCTTACCTGTAGGCCATGCAATATCTACAAATTGTGACGACTAACTTGTCAATCAATGTTTAAATAAACAAGAAAAGGAGTAAGATTACGGGTAGAATATATTAAATTTGTATGTGCATAGTCCTATTTACCAACAATTTAAAAAAAATAATTACTTATGAATATGTATATTAAATTTAAAGTCAAGCTTAAGATCGTTTTATTTTTTCTAAGAAAGAATAAATTAAATTACAAATTATGTGATTAATATTAAACAGAAATTGAGAAAATTTAATTTTAGACACTAGCAGAATATTCAATATCAAAAATAATTACATTTTAAAAGCAAGTCAAATTCATCCTCAACCATCCTATGTCTGTTATGCACAAAATTTATCTTAGTGCCCCAAAATCACAGCACCGTTATATTAGTTTGCAGTTTTCATGTTTTTGTTATTGTAGTTTTCGTTGAATGTTTTGTAATTTTTTCGTTCTTTATTTTTATTTCTCACAATAGTTTGTTTATACTAACAGCTGCAGGTATCAACTTCTTTTAACTTTATAAAAATAGAAAGATCTTTCTTTATACAAAAATAAGTATGCTGCAAAAAGACAAAACAACAATCCGAATAATTTTGATATGCGGTCAAGATAAGATTTACACAAACAATGCTTATGACATTTTGTATGTATTTAAAATATATGCCTGGCGTTATTTAATAAATGAGAATGTGTGTGCATTTTATTTGTGAAGATTTCATTATGAGCATACAACCCTATAAACAGAAAGGCAAACGTTTATATAAGATGTTTGGAAAAAGCATAATTTAATAATAATGGTTTTTTAATTAATATACATAGATTGATTGCTTCATTAATTAAATATAAAAATAAAATACATATTTGGGGACTTTTAAAATTACCTACCGAAAGTTGCAGCCCTGTGTCTATATTCTATAATTTCAGTGCGAAAAGTTATAAGTTTTAGTCCACACAGGTCACTTGGATCCAATATGCTTGTCCCTTTGTTTTAAGGTTAAGTTAGGCTAGGTAAATTATGACTAATTGATGATAAATTGATATGAAAATTAAGTTGCAGAAGAGAGGCACAGCTTGAGTAGAACATTTTGAACTTTATTTATTCTTTCTAAATCTGCATTTAGCTATAAAAATGATTTTTTTTGGAATTTCACGGAATATAAAATTTAATCTTATGAATTATTGCACCGATTTTAAAATTTGAACTGGTCTTGGAAAGTTAAAAAATTGAGCTTTCTAGAAGTACCTTTATGCTTTTACGTAGAGCCAACCACGCAAATAGTATGAATATAATTATTTATTATAATTATTATGTTTTTTGTTCACTTGTTTTAAAAGCGTATTTGTTTAAGAGAAAACTAAGACCTTGTTTCTTTAATAGATTAAAAAATTGTGAGGTGAAGTTAAATTTTTTCTTGCGGTCTTATAATGTTATAGAAATATGCTCTTATGATTTTTTCCTCGTATCAAGCAATTAGTGCATTTAGATGATGCCCTGAACTCGTTCAAAACTGTGTCTAAATTGGCACAAGCTGTCCTCAACCGTCTTCACTATAGACTGTTTAGAGCTTATGTGTTTGTTGCCGTCGTTACTTCATTCGGTGCCACCATATGTTTAATGTTTATCTTTACGTCGCGCTTAAGATCGCCCAAAATCCATAAACAGCAGGTATGTTCATGACTTATTTTCAGTATCAAAAAATTAAAATTATTCAGCATTTCATTCAGCATTTTGCTGTGAAACCAATTGCTTCTATAAAAATATATACATACATATATTTAAACTATAGGACATCTACAATGCCTGGACGTTTTACACATGCTTGCAAACCACATTCGTAAAATATTTGAGAAATGTATACATACATATGTAAATAAGTTGGTAATAAATATATTTCAGTTTAAGAAAAGTTTATATTTTTTGTTGAGATTGTTATTATTCGCAAATTTTTAATTACTTCTAAACACTTATTATTAGACAGACATGGGGGATTCAATTACATTTCAATTACAAGTAAAACTACAGGTAATTTGAATTTTGTATATTCTCAATTAATTTAAAGTAGTTTAAATAAGGGACAAAAGTCAATTACGACCACTTTTATTTTTTAATTGAAAATTTTCGATTACATGTAATTGTAATTGGAAATTTTTAATTACAAATTACAGGTAATTATATTGAAGCAATAATCATTACTTAAAATAGAAAAAAATTTAACTACTTACTTAAAAATTATAATTGGCTTTTAATATTTCAATTACATGTAATTGGAATTTTTAATTCCAAATTACAAGTAATTGTTATTTTTCAATTACAAATTGCATGTAATGCACAATTGAAAAAATCTCAATTACAATGCAATAATAATTAAAACATTACAATTAGTATTACATATAACTGCGTAATTGCAAGTATAATTATTTACAAACTGTAATTGACAACCCCCATGTCTGTTATTAAGGAAGACATTTTCGTGTATGCTGGGATATTTTGTGAAAGCAGTATCTTTATTTTTGTATATACGTGCTTGAGTTTTAACCTCTCGGGCACTGTAAAACATGAAAGTTAAACAAAGTTAAAGTTTACCGCTTTTGTTTACTTAGTTAAATATTTATATTATGTTATATTGTAAGTACAAATTCTTGGTAAAAACCATGTGAAAATATTTTAAATAAAATTAAAATATCTTAAAAATCTTAAAAAGTTTTTCAAATTTAATTGTACTTTCAGAAATTTAGTTCGAGATTTTTTTTTTTTAAACTTTTCATAAAGAAAACATTATTTTAAAGACTAAGGGTAAAGTGAAGTACGCTGAAATTAAAATAATTTTCAGCTTTAAAATAAATAAATTTATGGTGTCTAAGTTTATCAGTTCAAGTAAAACTTTTTGGTGAAATACCTATGCTTATTTTTAATATTAATGTATATGTAATGTGAATATTAATGTATATTTTTTATACCTAAGATAATAGTTCTAATAGCAATTATTTATCGCTAAAGTAAAATTACTACTATTACGCACTTGGTACACTTGTTAGAGTAGATTACTTTGTAATTTTCGGAAATTAAATACACCCTCAACATCGTAATTTGCGAAAAAAAAATTCTTAGTTTTCTATGTACAATTCAATCCTTAAACCAATATGGCCTTATGGCATTCAGTTATGGGGTACTGCCTCAGCTTTTACATAGACAAAATTCAAAGGCACCAAAATAACATTTTACGAATAATTACTGTCGCACCCTGGTATATAAAAATTCGAACATTCACAAAAACCTAATCGTGCCATTAGTTAAAGCAGAAATAGCAGAAATAGCGATACATGCAGCATCGTATTTAAAGAAACTTAAACGCATTTAAATCCGCTGGCTCGTAATGTCCTAAATGATCGTGGCTAAGCTCTATTAAAAAGGAGAAACATTTCTATTCACGTCCAAACATCAGAACATCATTATCTTGTCCAGCATTGGCTGGACTTGATTAAGTATATTTTATTTTATTTCTTTTTCTTTTCTTTTATTTGAATTTTTTCTTTTAGACTTAAGATATGAGTAATTATTTTAAGTACATACACATTGAAGATACAATAATTAGTGTTAACAAAAAAAATTTTTTTCTATGGTATCAAATTCTACTTTTGAATCCTGCAGATTTTGAAAGATTGTGTTATTTGATCTATGGATTATTAAAAATAATAGTAACCGTATAATCCAGTTAAATGGACCTTCAATTCGTTAATATCACTTAATGTTGTTGGGCTATTTTTTTAAGATTACCTACAGTCATTAGTTTACACTAACAATATATACGTAAAAGCTTGCAATTGACAATATCAAATGCAAAATTACTCTCAGTATTGGCCAATTTTTATCAAACAGTGAATTTAGAAAAATCGCTGCAAACAATCTTTACTGTTTGTTGTTATAAAAACTATACCGTATGTACATTAATTAAATATTCTCATTTATTTTAACACAGAAACGCAGTCACAGTTTAATTTTAAATTAGCGAGCTAATTTTAACAACTATCTCCGAGAAAATTATAGTAAATAAGAAAGACACCTTGGCCCTATTTTATTATCCCTCTTCATAAATGATTTGCCATGTGGAATTAAGTTTTGCAATGTTTTAATGTACGCAGATGATGTGAAGACTTTTCTAATTTACAAATTGTAAGCAGATGGAATCTTCTTACAATAGGACTTGAAGAGGTTCTGCCGTTAGTGTAAAATCACCCTAATAAACTCAAACTTAAAAAAGTGTAAGGATTTGCGTTTCCCATAGAATTTAATGTCGACGCTGCAATATTCCCTTGAAGGTTATTTATTTCAATCTGTTACTGTATTCTTTGATCTTGGTCGAGATCTTCCGAGATCGGAAACGTAATATTATATTGTTTTTAAATACTGATATTTAAATTATTTAATTTTAAGTGTACACAAATTTATTATTTGTTTTTGTATCGGCCTGTAAGGCTTTATGTTTACAGACTTTAAATATATAACTAGATAAAAACAGATGCTCAACACTCATGTATTGAAACCCACGCTAAGTGATTGTGATTTTAAATTAAAACTGAAACAGGGGCTAGGTATTTCGCAAAATTATTTTCTAAATTAATATTGGTTTTAATTTATAACACTTGGCTTTTCTAAACATATATTTTCGAAGAAAAAAAAATTGTGTTGCGGTAATATAAACATTACCCCCAGCTACATTAGTCCTAAAATGCTAAACATTAACTCTAATATAATGTTAGTGTTAAGTGTACACTGTGCATGTTTTTTCACATCTAGACTTGTTTGTTAAAACACTTGTTATAAAAGCTGTTTTATAACATAAACAAGATTGTTAGAAAACAGAAACTGACATAACACGTATACGCTACAACATATATATATCTATATATATATATATATATATATATATATATATAGAGAATTCATTTCAAACGGCGCCATCTGTTGTCAACCACAATTTGTTATAAGCATTCAAACGAAATTGATGAAAAACATAAACAAAACATAAAAATATGGTCAATCAGCACATGAATATAAAGGCGTATTCGCCACCTATAACTAACAGCATGAAGAAATTAATAAGGTTACTCTGCTGGCGTCATGTTTATGTCTTGTTTAAATCGGGGTGTTTTTCGTAGAAAACTAATCTTTAATTTCTTTATATTTCTTTAAGTGTGGACTTAAAGGAAAGTTTTTAGTAACTGGTATTTTTTATAAAAACATTTTTAAAAAGAAAATTTAAGACAGCGTTGGCTTATTTAAAACAGTTTCTTTAAAAGTTTTAAGTGGCAAACAAAATTTTCCATCTGCTGTGAGTTTGTGTGTGTATAAATGTGGTTTTGAAAAATGTTCACAATCGATTTTGATGCGTTTATGCCTTTGCATTGACATCTTTTACAATTTTTTTCCCATTTTTTTGTTTACTCTAAAAACGCCGTTAGGCCATTATAGCTTGTATATATTTTCCATTATTTGTCCTCTTTGCTTTATGTTTTGTTGGTTTAACCCTTAAATTGTAGACGATAAACATATAAATCTCCTTTCTTTGGGATATTTTCAAGAGTGAGAGTATGTAGTATATAGTTCATTTCTGTTTTTTTAATAATCTTTTGTTTGTATGTCGTAAGTGCATGTTCAAGGAAGAGTGTATATTTTTATATCTTTATTACTCCGCTATATACCCTTTTATTGGTAGTGCTATGTGCAAATGTGTGTGTGTGTGTATTTTTGGGCTGTTTTTGTTCGTTCCGTTTGCTGTGTCTATAATTTTGTATCGAAAATATTTTTTAGTGTTTTTTATTTTGTAGTTATTTTAACCGATAGCAGCAATTTCTTTGTTAACAATAACATTTTTCTTTCACACATCATAACATTTTTTTGCTATAAGTTTTCCTTTGTGCCTTCGATACATTTTTTCTTATTTTTATTTATACCAATTTATTGCAAATGTAGTGATTTTATGTTTCAGTTTATTTCTGAGTTTTTTTTTTCTTAAATCTTTAACAACATGTTAAAAAAAATTGCTGTGTATATTATTTTTTTGTTTTATTTATTGCCGAGTATTGCTGTGTTATCTAAGGACAAAAATTGTTGACAACTAAATTTTTGTCGCAGCTATTACCAACAACTGTTTAATAATAAAAAGAATAAATATAAAGATCAACAATTTTTCTATTGTAGTAATTTAAGTTGTTATTGTTATCGTTAGATTACGGACAGCATGAACATAAGATTTCTTACAAAGATAATTAAATAGTATTAAATAAATATTAAAACAGATAAATTTTATGCAAATAAATCCATAAAATATATAAAATTCTATTAGTTACTTTGGTTTATAATCTACGCAAGCACTTACGCACTTTTAACTATGTTGAAATAAATAGTTTATAAGAATACTTACTTCTGAAAATAGTGGTTGTAAAAATTAATAAAACATTTTTTTTAAAAGTAAGTTATTTTGCGAACAATTTTCATTTTACTTTGAGTCTGGTAAGTTTTTTATTTTCAATTAAAAATTAAAGAAAAAAAAAAAAAAAATACAAAAACTTTAATAATTCAACAAAAACCAACTGAAGTATAAATAATGATGCTATGTTTGGGTAGGCCGAATTTGTTGTACCCTTCGAAATAGCATTAAAGATGTTTTTTGTAATTGGTTTTTTTCTTGGACTTATTTTTTATAACATTAAATTTTTTACGATTTCTTTCGTTTAATATTTTAATTTTTCAGTCGTTTTAGGAAAGGCACATTTATCAGACAGCCACACTACGGAGGGGAAACATTAACACGAAAATTCTAAAGATACACGTAGAGATCCAGAAAATGCATTATATTCTGCTAGTGTTTAATTTTACTTTATCTCTTTATAATAAAGAACTTAAGCTTGAATAATTATTAATTATTACTTTTTTCATTAATAACGACATAACATTGGGTCGATCTTACGAGCACTAAAATCGACTCATGCACCCCATTCACAGATTGTTAAAAGACTACGTGCAATAAGTTTTGACAGAAGTGCATCATGCCATACTTACATTAGTAAGCTGTTGGACAATAAATACTTCATAAGGTGAAAATTTGCCTTTTTCTGCATTAGTTAAAAAAATAAATAACAAATAGCAATTAGGAGGCAATTATCGGTGTTTTTAGCCTCGGCCTATTTGAATAGTCTTATTATAAATACTAATATTAAAATAAGGAAATGGTTAATTTAAATTTAATATCGTAATGTGCAGAAACTGAAAGACCCTTAAATAAAAACGAAATACAAATTTTTATTAAATAAAACAAGTCTGAAATTAAAATTGGCTATTAACGCAGCTACTTAATGTGTAATGTAGTTACTCGTTTTTATTTTTATGTGTTTTCTTTTTGGTTAAGCCAATTCATTGAAGTGTATTCAATTTAAAAGAACCAGTCGAACACACAAGTGTTTTCAAAACTTCAGCTTCTACAATATCTTATGCCTCCTGCCTACAACTATAGCATAACCAATGAACACATATTGCAACATCCACACGATAGCCAGTACCGCACACGAATACAAATATCAGAATAAAAAAGATTTTTTTTTATCGAAGTGTGTGTACTGCATTAATGTGGACATGTATTGTGTAAAAGAAAAATAATTTACTCAGATGTTGGATACATGTGAAAAATGCATTTAAACATCAGCAATAATGGTAGTCAGCAATGACAACAGTACAACAACCAGTTTTTAAAATAAAAAATATGCTTAAAGTCACCATCACACATAAAATGCATTTGTGAAATTGTTTAACACTTGATCTACCGACCGATCAAAATGACCTATTATATAAATTGATAAAAATATT
Source organism: Phasia obesa (assembly GCA_949628195.1). NCBI lineage: Eukaryota > Metazoa > Arthropoda > Insecta > Diptera > Tachinidae > Phasia > Phasia obesa. The sequence goes on from OX451218.1 coordinate 113,174,323, forward strand.
TTGTCTTGAAATTTTATTAAATCTATATACATATAATAAAATATTAACTCATTTCCGTCTGTCTGTCTGTCTGGCTGTCTGCTTTTGTGTTTGCATCACGTAAAAACTACTGAATGGAATTTAACAAAATTTTGTGAGGAGGTACCTTAGCATCCTATTTCCAATAAAGGATATCCCATTTACAAGAAAAATTGGAGAAAAAGCAGTGAAGGTATGCAATTTCCGGTTTAAAGATACTGAAATTTTCGGTTTAAAACTGGGGTATTTTAAACACGGTTACGCACCTTTTATTTTTGAAAGTGGGATATTTTAAATAAATACGAAAATACTTCTTGTTCTTATCTTAACTTCTTATTCTTACATAAAAAATTATATAAAACTTTCAAACATATTCTTAAGTAATATACATACAGTAGGGAGCAGAAATGAGTACATGTTTATATTTATTCTATATTTATTTGTATTAATTTATTTTTTTTGTGTTCTTTTCCATTTAGTTCTTAACAAAACGGCTCTTAGAATAAGTTAAAAAATAATAATGAGAAAAAATTTAATAACAACAAAATAACTCATACAAAGTAACTCATTTCCGTCTGTCTGTCTGATTTTCTTTTGTGTTCGCATCACGTAAAAACTACTGGATGCATTTTAAAAAAAATATGTGAGCTTGATACTATAGCATCCTGGTTTTTTCTGCAAAAATATCTCATTTCCAAAAGAATGTGGAGAAAAAACAGTGAAAAAACGCAGTTTCTGGTCTAAAGTACTGAAATTTTCGGTTTAAAACTGGGATATTTTAAAAAATATTGCGCAACATACTTTCAAAGCAAAATCGAGCAAAATATTGACAGGACGCCCACGATGTGGCGGGCACAGCTAGTATTTTATAATAATGTTATGATTTTTTCTAAACTCATATATGTATTTAATAATATTATAAATTATTTTGATCTTCCACTTAAATTTTTCTAATATACATATGTGATATACCTATATATGCCGATTGGTCATTTTGACTGGTATTTTCAACGTCTCTATTACCTCAATTCTTAATTACGGCGCCAGCCAATGAATATTTCCGACAAAAGTACTGCTTTGAAGTCGCTGGATTTTTTAATGTATTGTAATGTATTGTGATATGTTTATTTTTTTATTGGTACAGTTGAAATACTTACACTTAGTACAGTATTCCGTAATTTTTTATTGGCAGTTGTTGTATACGGCTGAATTAAATGAGGTTGCTTGAAATAAGAGCGGTTGAAATACCTTCAATAGTTGTAAATATATTTATCTTGTATTTTCAATATTAGAATGAAATATATTTTATTTTCTTTTCTTTAAAACTTTTCTTTGATATGACACCGGTGAAAATGATCGGTTTGCTAGAAATAGGTATAAAACAACTTTTGGTAGTTCTAGTGTTAATAATATACACATACAAATGTATAAATATACAGTGGTTGAAGATTTTGACTTACCTATATTATTTTTAGGGTTTCAAAGGGTAAAAACGAAACCCTATTAAAACCGATACTATGTCTCTACACGGTTGGGCCATATAGGTCAAAGCATATCACCTACGGCGGCACTCGTTGTCTTTTGGGAGCTATAGTTAAACGCACTTAAAGAAACCGCATATTTTTCTAATAGATTCATCTTTTTTTTTTGCTGCCACTGTAAATACAAACAGAGGTTGTATTATGCAAGTACTGGTATATTGTTAATAAAACCCGAAAAATAAGGCAAATTTAAACATGAAAAAATGTGCACACAAAAAATTATATTTGCACAAACACAAACATACCTACGGATGATGTATTTTTGCATACAAATACCGGTGACACTTTTCATCCATGTATCGAATTCAAATCTATTTAATGCTGCTGTATTTTTTTCTATTTAATTCCTGAATCAATTGTATATTCTTTTATTGATTCAGCTAGACTGTCAGTTCGTTAGCAGTTGATGGTGGTGGACATCTAGACACAAAAATGCTTTTAAAATTTTAATCAAATTCAATTTATTTAAACTATTTATTTTAAATATTTGTAGTTTCAAATGTATTAGATCTTGTGCAATTGTGATTTCATCTGATTGAAATCAAATTTTCACTTTTGCCAATATTTTTGTTTACGAAATACTTGTGGTTTTATCTGTTTAAAAATCCTATATAATCTACATTTAGTTGTTTCATGGTATATAAGATTTATTGATTAATATTAAAAAAAAACTTTCGTTTTTTGACGGATGATTTGAATTTTTATTTAATAGAGGACTTGAAGTAAATGGAAGGTAACTAACTAACTATGCACTCGATATTCATGAACAATATTTATGTGCCTTTACATATGAGATAATTAAAATTTATTACGAACTATTAATCGATATATACTGTCATCAGACATATGTATGTTTGCTTGAAATTGAACATTATTTTTCTGTTGTCATTAGTTTTCTGTGAAGAGACATGTTCATTTTTAACTTATTTTTTTTTTTTTAATTTGAAATTAAATTTTTTGGAATTGTATTATGATATTTAGGTGTTTTCCCAATTTCTAAATATTTAAACCAAATAAATACAAAGCTTAAATTTGTAAAATTTAAACTTTCTTGAATACAAATAAAAAATCAAAGGCATACAAATTTTTGTACTTTTTCATATAAACAATAGGGTAAGTACTAATGCTCAGATGCAAATAAAAATGTACAAATATTTCTAAAACAACGTAAACGTGCCGAAACAATTTTATGTATCAAGGTTGTGCCCGCCCCATCGTGGGCGTTCTGACAATATTTTGCTTGATTTGGCTTTGAAAGTATTCCACACCAATTGTAATTAATATTTTGTCATTATTTTAAAACAGCGCCATCTGTTGCGCAACCGTGTTTAAAATATCCCGCTTTCAAAAATAAAAGATACCTTAAAGTATGTAGTACCTTTAAATCGGTAAAAAAAAGTCGGCGTACTTTTACTGCTTCTTTTCTTTATTATCTCTTGGAAGTAAGGTAATTTTGCTGAAAAAAAAGTATCCTATATTGGAATGCCAATGCTAAAGTACCTCCTTACATAATTTTGTTAAAATTCATCCAGTAGTTTTTACGTGAGATGAACACAAAGAAAAGCAGTCAGACGGAAATGAGTTACTATTTCATTATATGTATAGATGTAGGTTCAGGCTTCTTCACAGCTGGGTGATATCCAATGGTGTGTTTGTCTATCGTCTAACATTTTAAAATCTTGCTATAGAAGCTTCCTTTGACGTTTAAGACTTTTCATAAGGCGAGCAATTAAAGTTTTCAGCCTCTAGCCGAATACTTGCGGAGCTACATTTTGCAGTTTTAGCACTCTAATAACTGAGTACGTATGAGTTATTTTGTTGTTATTAATTTTTTTTCTTATTGCTTATTATTTTTTAACTTATTTTAAGAGCAGTTTTGTTAAGAACTAAATGGGAAAGAACACAAAAAAATAAATTATTAGAAATATTTTTATAGATCTCTTCTATAGCTAGAAATACAAACATTGGTAGCTATCAGACGTTTCAAACTTATTTCTAAATAAATTTTCTTAAGTTTATTTAAATACAATGACAAATTTTGTTTTGACAATGCGAGCACTCTTAGCAATAAACTGTTTATATTACATAAACTTTATTCGAAAAATATTATTTTTTTAACTCTTAAAAATAAAAGTATTATTTTATCTATAAGAATAGACTTAATTTTAGTCTAATATCACGTCTGGAAAGTTAGTAATCTCTAAAAAATACTTTATTCTTCTTAACAAAAACCCTAAACTAGACTTAAATAACTAATAAATATTACTTATATTCTGTAATTATTTAACCACACACCTAGTTGGAAAAACACACACTTGCACAAGCACAGAAACTATCTTAAATGACACTTTTAATGCTCTTAAGTTATTACTTAATGTATTTAATAAGATTCAACTTTTTCTCAACTGCAACCAAAAAATATGCATTCCAGACATTTTTAAGTTCAAATAAGTTTTACAACATTTAAAAGCTTTTAAATTATTTTGCAATCCACATACGATATGTGATTGTAAGTATACAGTAGTCAATTTAAAGTTGTTGGGGGCTGCTGCATACATATGTTGGTTGTTTTTGTATTTAAGTTTTGTTATTTCTTTTTTATTTATTTTTTTTTTATTTTTCCAAAAGAATACTGTAACTGAATCCTGAATGTTTTAGCTGCACAGTCCAGAAAAGTTTAATAGTTTGTGAAATATGTGTGATAAAGTTTTTGGTTGGCTGGTATATATTTCTAAAGATATTTTACAACAAAAGGACTTATTAAGTAGACTGGTATGTCATGTTCCTTTACATGTATAAACTTAAATGCAAAAGGAAAAGAAAACCTTTTTCAAAGCATAATTTGTTAATTTGTTGACGTTAACACATATGAATTTCAACATTGTCCGTCACAAATGCACAATACACTAGTTATGGCATTAAAAGTTTTAATTTATTTTTTTTTTTTTATTTTGGGTTTGACGTATGTATTTTGTTGATAATTTTTTAAGCTAGCAATGTCAGTGAACTTTAGAAAGACTAATAGGAAGATTTAAACTACCATATAATACATAACGTGACCAAACATGCTGATTATTGGCGGTATAATCTTTCTTTCCGTTTTTAATAATATTCAGCTTTTATTTTTAAATAATTTTGAAAGAATAGTTTTTGTTGACTTATGCTCTTGTATAAAACTATAATTGGGGCCCTTTTTTCTGTAGCTTAAGTAAGAAATTTCTCACATAGAATTATGATTACTTTATGATTATTTTTTCTTAGTTTAGGGGAGGTATTGAGTGTTATAATTATTATTCTTATTAATAATGGGTGATTTTTTTGAGGTTAGGATTTTCATGCATTAGTATTTGACAGATCACGTGAGATTTCAGATATGGTGCCAAAGAGAAAGATGCTCAGTATGCTTTGACATTTCATCATGAATAGACTTACTAACGAGCAACGCTTGCAAATCATTGAATTTTATTACCAAAATCAGTGTTCGGTTCGAAATGTTCAAATGTGACAAATTTTGTTCAGCGATGAGGCTCATTTCTGGTTGAATGGCTACGTAAATAAGCAAAATTGCCGCATTTGGAGTGAAGAGCAACCAGAAGCCGTTCAAGAACTGCCCATGCATCCCGAAAAATGCACTGTTTGGTGTGGTTTGTACGCTGGTGGAATCATTGGACCGTATTTTTTCAAAGATGCTGTTGGACGCAACGTTACGGTGAATGGCGATCGCTATCGTTCGATGCTAACAAACTTTTTGTTGCCAAAAATGGAACAACTGAACTTGGTTGACATGTGGTTTCAACAAGATGGCGCTACATGCCACACAGCTCGCGATTCTATGGCCATTTTGAGGGAAAACTTCGGAGAACAATTCATCTCAAGAAATGGACCGGTAAGTTGGCCACCAAGATCATGCGATTTGACGCCTTTAGACTATTTTTTGTGGGGCTACGTCAAGTCTAAAGTCTACAGAAATAAGCCAGCAACTATTCCAGCTTTGGAAGACAACATTTCCGAAGAAATTCGGGCTATTCCGGCCGAAATGCTCGAAAAAGTTGCCCAAAATTGGACTTTCCGAATGGACCACCTAAGACGCAGCCGCGGTCAACATTTAAATGAAATTATCTTCAAAAAGTAAATGTCATGGACCAATCTAACGTTTCAAATAAAGAACCGATGAGATTTTGCAAATTTTATGCGTTTTTTTTTAAAAAATAGTTCTCAAGCTCTTAAAAAATCACTCGTTACTTTATAAAAAAACACTTTACAGTAAAAAGAATAGTTGCTTAGAAAATTGTGTTGTTATTTTTCTTTCTGTAATTTTCTTCTCTTGTGAATTTTAACTTTTAATATATTCAAGACATTTTGTAACGAAACAAGGCATATTTAACCAGGTGACTGCACAAGGCGGAGCTAATATTAAAGATAAATTTTTCCAATTTTTTTTTATATGGAGTTTGACATTAATCAGGCTTTTTAAGAGAGAATAATATCTATTTTACTGACAATCTCCATATAAAAAAATTCAAAAAATTTGTAAATAAAAATGAAGTAAATCGCATGAAAATATGTTTGGCTTCCAAAAATAGATGATTCTATTGACAATATTCCGAACGGATGTATGCCTTGTCAGGAATCTGGCAGTAATCAAAAATGGGAATTTTCTTCTTGGTCAGATACAACCCAACCTTGGAAGAGAATTCTCTCAAATATTGTTAATAGCTGTAGACTCGTTCTCACAATTTCCGTATGTTAAGGAAATGTCTTTGACAACATTATTTTCAACAATTTACGCCTTGCAAGAAATTATTTAAATTGAAGGTCTCCCTAAGACAATTCTTAGTGACAATTGAGGTCACTTTACCCCCAAAGAATTTAATTTCTGGGGGTAAAAAGTGGATAGAAGGGATTGTTACTAGTGTTAATGCAAATATGATGTATACTATAAAAACGAAAATGGGGAATATTAGAAGATATCAGAACCAGCTGAAAACCAGAATTGATTCAGATTCAGCTTACACTGCCAATCGAATCGAGGGAATCTTTAAATCAACAAGCAACTGAACTGTGAAGGGGACAGTTGCCAGTTGCCAGTTGCCCTTCTTCCTCATCACAGAGTTTATTGTTTATTTTAAGCGTTATGTAAGTCAGTACGGGATATTTTCAGAATATGTGCCTAACCATCTTGGCCTCTTCTGCTTTGTCTGCAAGTATAATTTTCTTTATCTAAAGACTTATATAATGACTTACTTTTGGGATTGCCAAATTCTGTTACTCGATTACAAAACACATTACATTAAACTTAAAAAAAGGAAATTTGTAATTGCACTAGTTCTTAAAGTTTATGAGAATATTTCAAAACATTTTTAAATATTTTTAAATTATTAATTTTTACATGTGAAAATTTTTAAATTTTTGAACTTCTGCCATACTGACAGAAAGCCAGTGTGTTCCCTTATTATGTACAAATTACATAATATAATAAAATTTTGTTTCAAGCAGTACAAACCAGATTGCACATAATTTGGTATTAAACCTTCAAAACCTATAGATTTTAAAATACTTTTTCAAAATTTATATAAAATATCATCATTATAGAAAGGGTTATATTTAATAAAAAACTGCTAAAACAGTTTTCTGTTCGTTTTTCAATTTAATTTTTTAAAACCTTACTTTTTTTTAAATACAAATTTTTAAAAATATATCACCTAATTTGTGAGAAAAATTCTTTAAAATCAATGTAGTAATTAGAGTATACAAACTTGAGACTCCTTATAATAATTAATTTAGCGATCCATTTTCTAGATAGTGATTTCCCCCCGATTTTTAACCTTTCAGGTTTTGTATTTAGATAAAAACCGTCTGGTCACGTTAATATAGAATTTGAGACCTATACACAAAATGGTAGTGACAGGCTGTTGGCCAGGCTCAGACAGACCAACACACATATCAAAATTTAAAAACACACATATTCGCAAAATTAAAATAAATAGCCACTGACACATGTTACACACATTGCTACAAGCAGCAGTTTTAAGTAATTCATTCATTTTACCTTCTTCCCAGCTGTAAGACTTTCGCAGAAAAACTTTGCTCAAGCAGCAAAGTTTTATTCAAGTTAAATTCATTTTTTTTTTCTGTAGATGATATATTTTTGTTCTTCTTTATTTGCGTATGTTGGCGACTAATGTAATTTCATATATCATTTTTATATAGTAATAAGTTTTAATTTTTTATAATTTCTGGAAACTTTTCTCTATCGAAGCAAGACGCTTAGAAGGTTTACCACATCATGTATACTTCATGTACCGAATATTATCGATCCATGTTTATATTTTCCTTTTTTTCTTTTCGTTTCGTTTCGTTTCTTTTATTTTTCTTTTCTTTAATTTCTTTTCTTTTTTTCCTTTCCTTTTCTTTTCTTTTCTTTCCTTTCCTTTTCTTTTCTCTTTTTTTTCTTTTTTTTTCTTCCTTTTCTTTTATTTTCATATCTTTTCTTTTCTTTTCTTTTCTTTTCTTTTCTTTTCTTTTCTTTTCTTTTCTTTTCTATTCTATTCTTTTATTTTATTTTATTTTATTTTATTTTCTTATCTTTTCTTTTCTTTACTTTTCTTTTATTTTCTTTGTTTTATTCATTTATTTTACAAAATATACAAAGTTTGGACTACCATTTCTTCATAGAGGGAACAAAAAATACATTTGCATATTGCCGATATAAAAAGTTACAGTGGAAATTTGGTATGAAAATAGGCCGCGGTTAGCAAGTATGCTGGAAAGTCTGAAAAAGGGAATACTGATCTAGATAACCTAGCACCAGGCTATAACTAAAAATGGGTTTTATATACAATTTGTATTTAAAGCATACATCGCACATATCTAAGGAACTTGGCCATTTTGGTTCATTATGGTTTACAGAGTGCAGAGATCCTTTGAATCTAAATGCAAATAATGTTGTATTAATATGTATTATGTATTTTTGTTGTATTAATAAATAATAAATAAATAATATAAATAAAATTTCACACATTACCGTTAGATATTTATATATTTATACGTTTACATATTTTGAATTTAAAAAACGAATACATCCTTTAAATATCTGTGTGGAGATGTACGGTAAAATATTTATGTTTTTGCAATTTATTTCCGTCAAACAACAAAAGAGCAGGAACTGAAAAAAAGATCACTGAACTTTTATGAATGGCCGCAAAAACTATTTGCTTCTTGTTCACATTTTAACAATTTTTTATTTTATTATTTATTTTTGTTATTTAGTTAGAATCTTTGCAGCTGTGAATAAATAAACTAGTTTATTATATCGTGTACAATAACTTAATTAAAATGATAAACATCATTATCGTCATTATTGTCGACGTTATTGTCGTCATCATTGACAACGACATCGGCATGAACATGGCCAACAACAGCATAATTTATTTTATGAAAATAAATTTTATTGAGTGTTTTTTTTTTTAATTTATAAATATAAATGGGATTGTGTAATATAAAACGTAAAAATTATTATTTTATTGTTATAAATATTTAAACACACATACATTTAAATATACTATTACTTTTTTATTGATTTTTTTCACACTCGCGTTAATTTTGTGAAAAAAAGACATGATATAAATTACACAAACAATTGAGTTGATTGAAAGTCTGGCCAAATGATTTGTATCTGTGTATGTACTCGTAATTGTATACAACTGAGCGTTTAATTTGCTTGGATAAAATTTATTTATGAAATATGTTCTGTATGTTTAACATCATTTTTTTATTTTTTATTTGTTATCAATAACAATTATTTCACTAGATGTAATTATTATCTCTGTTGATAAATAAAATTAACATAAATTTTATGTTATTTATTGTGTAGACGTGTTCAAACAAGCGGCAAGAATGATATGTGTAATTAAATCTTAATGGAAAAAAGGTTTGAAGAAAATTAATTTAGGAGTCACTATATGCTGCAGTAGAAGGGGGTGTAAGAAGGATTTTTGTTTTCGACAAACACTCTTTGTTAATACTACAGTTTAAGGTAGGTTGGAAATATGTAGATACAAATGTAATATTTTTCTGCTTTAGTATTCCCCTTCACATTTTATTATAACAAAAATTAATCAGTCAAGTGCGAAATTTTAATTTTCAAAACATCACAATCACCTTGTGTGCGACACCGTTTTAATTACTTTTTATACTTGTTATTATAGAGAGTATAGTGCTACATATTCTGCGTAAGTTTAAATTGTCTGATCAAATTTATCATAATCTGAGAACAACCTTTTAGTTATTTTAATTTTATTTTTTATATTGTTGCCTATTACATTTCTACAATTAGGTGATATCAGTAAAATTCGCGGCATTTAAAAAATCACCCTTTAATTTTATAGTAATACAACTTTATGGTTACAAAGGAGCGTGGCGGGAAAAGATTACGTTTTTACTCCATGAGAACGGAACCCTAAAACACATTTGGAAGGAAACAATTTGTATATTGTCGTACATCAAATAGACGTCCAATAAATTTACGCCAAATGGTGTTGGCAGTTCTAAGAATATTGTTTAGAGTTAGTAAGTATGCGTTTTCATTGTTTTACAAACTTGTAAAAATTATAAAAGTTTGGCTTCCTCTTTTTCGAGTTTTCGAATTCATCACAATCGATAAAGCACATATTCAGTTTGATAGACTTGTTGATCAGAAAACCCACTTGTGATTGAAGAAGAGCAAATGACTCCACAACGTTTTGCTTTTACTTACTGGAGATGCATTGAAGGCGTCAGTAGATCACACTTATTCTTAAATAAGGCTGGTGCAGCAGAGACTGTTGTTGCTTGTTAACAAATAAAATTTGTCTTCTTATTTTAAAATAATTATTATCTAATGACGCTTTCACTCCAAGTCCAGTACGCAAAAGTAGTGGTGGATCATAGACAAGCAACAGAAAATGGTTGATATAGATGGCACGTCGTTTCATTAAGGTTATGCCAATTATTGCAAGAAAAAATTTCCTGGCCGATAAACTCAACTTGGGGCCCTTAGATCGTGTAATTTAACATGATGGGATTTCTTTTAATGGGGCTATTTAAAGTCAAGCTGTTATGACAGCCTGAATATATTTATTAGGTGAAAGAGATTATTAAGGAATGCATTAATAAAACATTTATGTAATTTAGTCCTAGAAGGTCTTGTCAAAAGTGACGATAGTTCTAGTGCAAAAAATTTCGATACGCATACAAGTATGCAAGTATTTTAACTTCAGCCAACTTTACAATACATCTCTACATATATATATTTTCTTTTCGGCTACTAAAAAGAACAAGTTACTAAAACTTCATCCATCTGTAACAAAATGTCTCATTTTAATTTAAATTTCTAAAACTTTTCTAAAACGACAGATATACAGGATTTAAAAAAATCTATGCCTTGTGGTGAAGTTGATGTTAATTCTCTGCTAGTTTTTTTTTGCGGCTGAAGTTTTGTCTGTAGTTCTTTTTTATTATTTTAGTTTTTTTTTTTGTTGTTAGTGATAAATCATTTATCTACTTAAAAAAAAAATACGTAACTATTGTTAAGGCCTGCTGTCATTGGAACAGAAACATATACAATTGCAACATGCAACATATAAATGTGTTATATTTTGCTATCTAAATGTATGTCATATAACAATATAAAGTTGTGGCATCAAAAATGTAGCTTTACATGACATTTCTTAACAAATTGTTGTATTCTTTATTGTTTATGTTTTTGAAAGTAACTATTGTGCAGCATTTCATTTTAAAAGAAATAAAAATTTCATAAGCAGAAATTTCCTTAACATAATAGAAAGACACATTTGTCATCTATTTGTAAAAAAGAAGAAAAATACTAATTTTATATTTATAATGGAAATTAAATTTTTTTTGTGACCCATGAAACTACTTTTTTTTAAATACTCCTGGAGTTTTTAAAACTTATACTACTTGTCTATTATGAGTCAGAAAAATCCTGAAAATTCCTTTACTCACCCCTTCTTGTAATTACATTTACTTTTTAATGCCTTAAATAATTACGTTTTAGATTTTATATCTTACCCATAATTATAAATTATTATATTTAGTTATTTAGCTGTTTTTCACTGGTTTTTGTATGGCATTTGTACCTACATCTGCATCTGCACTTTCATTTTTAATTAAAATTTAAAAAGTTTCAAGAGTTTTGCCTTTTATAAGTGGAAACATCATTACGGTTGTCTTTGTTTTATGCTAAATTATAAATCCATAGTTCGTAAATTTATAATAATTTATTAAAGGCTACACACAAAAAATTAATATTTCTTAAATACTTATGAAGTTCATAAGAAAAGTGTATTAATAAAATGGTTTAATAATATACGTAAACTGTCGAACCACTGAATAGTATATAAATTGATATTTATATTTAAACTTGATCTCGCTTAATGTGTTAAAATTTATAGAATATAGAAAGAGTTAAACAATTGGATACTAGCTGAGCGAATTGCATTTTCTGCATCGCTTCACACTTTAACAGAATTTTAGGAGGAGCTTAAATACATACTCACGCATAGAATATAATATTATAGCAAACGTAAACTAAACACTACAAAGTTGTTTTGCTTATTTGAACATAGTTATTTATATGGCTTATATACTAATAAAGTAAATTATTTTGGTAAGACCAAATGTACTACGAATTTTCTAAATACACTAGATAATTTTAAGAAACCCACCAGTGCTCTGCAAACCAAAACTCAGAACTCAGTTTAAAATATGATTTATTGAGCAAAGAAATTGATTATAATGCGTGCAGCCAAAACCTTCTTCTGGTTTTTACTATGGATGAAGGCACCTTCATTATCGAAAGTATCCGACTTTGACATTTATATTTATAATATTCTAAAAATGTAACAAATAAAAGTATAAAAAGAAAACAAAATTGCGACACGAATTTTTTGCCATAAAATAATTATTTAACAAAAAAACTATAAAATAAAAATAATATAAAAAATCATCACTAAATGTAATGAGCTTAATATGGAACAGCTAAAGATTAGGAGGAGCAATTTGGATCTGCTTACTGCAGATAAAGCCATGCAGAGTGGTTTGAAAACGTTTCATTTTGCAAATAATTCGGTAGCTCATGAACCGCTAAAAATATCATAAGATGTTTAAGTGGAGTTTAGAACGTTCGGCCACCTATAGTAAAGGGGAGCATAAATCCCCAAATTTGGGTACCTAGCACAAACTTTTTTTTACATTTAGAAAAAGTTTACTTATAACTCAAATGTTAAAATTTTTAAATCTGCGGTAGTCTTTAAAATATATTTAAAAAAAATGCTGCCTTAACTTACCGATTTAAAAAAGAAGCAGCCGATATATAAAAATAATAATCCGATCATAAATGGGTCCACCATATTAAAAATACTAAGATAAGGTCGGCTAAAAATTATTAAAAATATTTTCTAAGCCAATTTTCTGGTAAAAGAAATAACCTAGATATTTTCAAGAACTATGTATCTCAGTTTTTTAAATCGTTACATTGGAGTTTATTTATACTTTTTATGACATTTAAAAAAATATACATATAATATTGTATATGCAGGAGGAACCCAACTTTAAGAGCTTACCCATAAACCCCTTTACCCTAGGGACCAAAAATAAAAATACCTCTGTTTTGAATTACCGAATGATTGTCAAAATAACAACAATCGTGCGACGTTAAATAAAGGAAATGGCAGAAAATTCTAAAAGGCTAGATAACGTTGGCAATGAAATTTAGAGAAATCAAAATTTTTCTTAAGCTTACACTCACTCAAAAATCTCAACTAAAGTTCAAGAAGCTTCTAGAGCCAACAACAAAAAATTTCTAGCAAAAAAAAATTACAAAATTTTAGTAGAATTAAATGTGGCTCCCAGAGCTATAGCGTAGAACTTTAAGCAAAACTTTGAATAACATTTCTGGTTGTCATCTATAGAAGCTTCTTACAATTCTTTTATAAGTTAAAGGATTTCTATAGAAAAAACAAAGCGCAACCGAGTCAGACAAAAAATTATTAAGCTTGGAAATAAATCTCACTACTTTTCAAATCTAAAAGAACTTTTATAATATAGATTTGAGTGCACTTTTCTTTGTTTTAATGTTACAGTTTGAAACAACAGCCAACAAAAAATGGTAAAAGCTTTTAAGTTTATTCTGGCCTTAAAGGAACAACAGCAAAAGTCCTAGAGAGCTTGCCAAGTGTCATTAAAAAATATATTTAAAATATGGAAACACATTTTAGAGAGTAGACACCAATTACCTGCAAGACAAACTTATAGAAAATAAACGCTTGAGAAGCTAACACATCCTGGAAAAATTCACTTATTATCAAATCGATTCCAAATAAAACCTTTTTTTATTTGCCTCCGTGATCCCCGTATCTGTATCATATATTTTTTATATAAAATATATACAAAAAATGTGTGATACTCGTCAGTAACGCTAGGCTTAACCAGACGGTGGTCTTACTACTGTATGAAAACAATGCGTTTATCACTCCGTTGTCGCGCATAGTGACATAACAAGTAGGGATTTTAGAATATGGCTGATAGGACCATACTCAAACCGCTTGTTTGGCAGTTAGAGACTATCTACCTCCTGACATGTAACTGGTGCCTCTATTGAAGTGCTACAACATACTGGACCAAGCCATCGCCGTACACCCCGAGGCGCCGCACCCACAACTGGTCACAGTTATTTCGCGATTTACCAGTTTCAGGCCCGAGCAACCCTCGGATACTGGTGTCCCCATATACCCCGGGAGCATTGGCGTCAAGGTGTTAAAGGGTACGTTAATGGAAGAAAGCAGGGACTATGTTGTTTATTATTAGGGAGGCCCATTTCAGAAAATGGTCGATGTGAATCACTAACTAATGTAAAACAACACTCTGGGACCAGAGAGCAAGCTGCTGTATATGGAAAACTTCAATCTTATCACAATATTGGATTTACAAAAACAGGTATCTCCAGAGATGATAAATCTCTGTCGTATCTTCCGAGGGAGTAATGTAATGGCTGTGGTTTTAGAATAGAATCTTAAAGAATGTGTGCTACCGCCCGATTATTTTTGTTGTGTTGTTTAACTTCATTGCAAAGACTGAGCAAAAAGCAGATATCGGTGTGAATATGTATCACATCTGCATTTGGTTTGTTTCTAATTCATATTATTATAAATTAAATTAGAAAAAAAGATATTATTTGGAATTATGTATCTTTTTCATTATATATTTCATCAATAATGTCTAAAGTTTATTGAAAATTTATTTATAATTTATTTACACACTAAAATTTATACAGATAAAAGTGAATTTGTTTCAATTAAATGTCGACTTAAAACAAATAATTTTAAGAAAACCTTAAAATTAAAAATGAAGTATTTAAGAAACCTCCTCTATCTCCTCTGTATTTGCTTTAAATGCATGTGGTAAAAACTTTAGCTTTTAAAAGAAAAAAAGGAACTTAAAAATTAATCAAATATATTTTATATTATTTTCCGCACTCAACAAAATGAAAACCCTTCGTTTAAATATTTCATATAACAAAATATTCCACTACTACTTTAATAACTAATATATTCTATATAAAATGACTTTTTCTGTTCATATATTAATGTAAGTTTGTGTTGCAGAAGTTCATGAATAAGCAAATATTTGTGTTTTGCTTATGTAGTAGTGTAGTATAAAGAAACGTTAGTTTTAAATTTTTGTGTATTAAAAAGCGGATACGTGTATAGTGAAAGCAATTGCAGATATTGTGTGCTATGTACGAGTATAGACAGAAAACAGGAAACTCCGTAGCAAATGTTCAAACCATTAATTATATCTGTCGCACGCCCATTGCAATAAACTAAAATATTATTCTCTTATTTTATTTTTTTATTTTATCCCCTTTCTCACTTATTCTTTTTTTGTTTTGGGTGTTTATCATCTTGTGGAGTATATGTGCGGAGTTTGAAATAAGTTTAAATATGTGTGCGCTATAGAAGTTTTTGGAAATTTCGACAAAAACATGAAAATAAAATTTTTAATTAACGTGTCTGTAGGAATTTCTCTTTAATAATAAAACAAGAATTTATTTTAAAATTAAATGCGAATAAAAAATTTTATAAAAAAATATTAATTTGAATATCGTAAACACATACAGTGATTCCATAAATAAGCAAAGATTGGAAAGTCAAATCATAGCGCGTGATGTTTGGTTTCCTAGAAAACTCGCACTTAAATTCTCCTGTGTTATGAGGGTCTAAACTTGTGTAGTGTTTGGAAGTCGTCAATAAAAACTCAAAATAATTTGGTTCTGTGTCACCGTGTACTGGGCAGATTAAGTCAACAAATTATTTGTTTTCATACCCTTCACCACAGGTGGAAACCATAAAGTATATACATATATATTCTGGATCCTTCTACATAGAAAAGTTGATTAAGCGATGTCCGTCTGTCCATGTTCGTGTAGTAATGTCATTAGCCAAGGCACCAGTCGATATACAGACGATTTAATCCTACCAATCTACCAGGCATAGTTTCGAAAAATTTGGGATTGCTATTTAGCAATATCAGATCATTCCTTTGGAGGTTACGGACAAAAACCACGCCTACCTACATTTGTTAAAGTTTTTTTAATTTTTTTCGGTTTTAATGGTTCTCTTTTGCTTTTTTTGTTTGATAAATAAGTATTAGACCACCACACGTAGACCGCTAGGTGTGCATACAGATCTCGGGAAAATAAAAACCCCCGGCGTGGGCCGATTTTGTATTTATTTTTAGGTTGGTAAGGTTTTTCTGCTTTGATTTTCATTAAAGGCCTTTATAGAAAGCAATATATATAGAGGTCGCCAATAGACCCACAGGGTGCCAACTGGTAATCAGGAGCAGTCAATAGGCCCATTAGCGAGGTGTCAATATAAGGAAATTTTTTAAGATTAGAATGAACTACCTGCATTCTAATCCTTAAAAAATTTCTTTACAACAAATAAAATAAAAATATATTTTCAAAAAATTTTCAAATTAATTAAAAAAATGTACAAAATTTCTAAGGAAAATAAAAAGAAAAATTTTAAAAAATGGTTAAAAAAATATTTTCGATAAATATTTACAAATACATTTCAAAAATGTTAAAAAATTACAAACAATTTTGAAAAAAAGTGTTTTAAACCAATTTTTACAAAAAAGTTTCAAAAAAATTTAAAAAGAAGTTACAAAAATTGAGAGGGTAATTAGCATTACTATGGTGAAGGGTATAGATTCAGGATGACCGAACATAGAGCACCCTTACGTGTTTTTTTGTGTTTTTTTTTGTTTTGGTAGAGATTAAAGACTGTAGCAGTTTTATAGAACCTCATAGTGATCATTAATTTATAACATTTTATAAAATATTTAAAATTACATATATATAAATTACATATTTTCCATAAACATATGTAGTTTTTACTCTTTTCTTGCTGCTTTTAACAACAGTGTATGATAAATACTAACTTCGCTAAAGGAGTTTTTGCTGATGTTATAAATAATTGAAACACATTTACTATTTGACATTTACAAATGCTATAAGAATAGATATTCTACTATATAATAATACCAATATTTTTCATCAAAGACTAAATAGGAATATTCTTAAGAAAACGTATTTGCAGAAAAACTTACTGGAAAATACACGTATTTATTGGCATACATTTTTATTACTAATATTTTGTGCCTCACTGTTGATTTTATCTGTATGAAATTGTTTATGTTGGCTGTCTATATGTAGTTATTAAAAAATTGCAATTATAAATCTGTGGTCATATTTATTTTGATAATTTGTTAAAATCATCTTTTTATGTACTTTTATTTTAAACTTTTACGTGTCTTCCCAACAAACACAAGAATAAACGTTAACAATTTTTGTTACGCATATACATACTATTTCAATATTATTTACATAAATATTAAATATAATGTCTTAAATAAATAATAATTGTTTGCTGGGTTATAATTAAAGTTCATAAAACTGACTATAAATTGGGTTAAAATCAAATTCAAGTTTATACGTTTTTAATTGCACATGCAACTTCGAAGGTTTATGTTCTAAAATTTTAGATTAATTTAGGAATTTTTGAATTCATTATACGAATTTACGATGAAAATAAACGAAAAACCAACAATATTAATTTTATTATTACTATTTTTTGTTTGTTTGTTTTCGAAATTAGTGCACTAAAATCTAGGTTAGTTGTTTTGGTAAAACGAACTCATACGTAAATTAAATAAACAAATCAGTACAGAAATAAATAGCAGAAATGTGAAAAGATTATAACTCAAGTGTTAGGATGAAGTTTTACTGGGTTTTTATATATATATTTTTTTGTTGGCAGAAATGAATATAGAAATTTTGGGCCAAAATGTATACCAAATGTTAAATCCAATGGAACCTGGTGAAGGTAGTTTGGCGTTTTCCAAAATTAAGAAATTAGCTTTACTAATACAACTATTCAATAAAAATACTGCAAGCGATATTTCAGATTTATTTTAAGTTTTACTTACAATATAATATATGGACACTCTCTACTAGATGGTTACAACCACTTATATTTCTGTTTTTAGTAGGTTTATCTTTTAATATTAAAATTTTTTTTAATATCTAAAATTTTACTACCGCCATTGACAAATTGTCAATGTTTTAAAAAATAAAATAACAATCAGCAGTCAATTTATCTTTTATTAGTTTATTACTAAACTGTCTGGTGTATCCCAGCTCTAGTTGAAGAAGGTAATATTTGCTATATTTTTGCTGTTAGAACAAAACTAAAATTAAAATGAAATTGCGAAAGTTTATTTTATTTGACTTAAGATACTAAATTTTATTAAAATCTATCCAATAGTTTTTAGGTGACAGAAATTTTAAAATTGCTGTTTTGTATTCGATTTCAATTAGTTACTAACTGCACCAGCTAAAAAATTGTAAAATAACATTTTATATACAGAAATCTTCCTGTTACAGTGTTAATATACAGATTTAATTTAATTTAAAAAGTAAATTTTTAGCAGTGGCACTCGAAGTGCCATGTGCTATAAATATTTTGTTTTTAATTTTCTATTGTGTGGAAATCTGTATGGGAATTTTATACAAAATTAATTGCGTGAATATCTCTCCAAATAACCCTTTGGCATATAATCATAACTCTAATATTTCGCACTTTAACAAAGCTTTCTCTAATAAATTTGACCATTAACACAATAAGCACAAACAAACATTTGTACATAATCGAGTTTTTAATTGCCAACAAACACACATACTTGTGCATCCATTCGTAGATACATTTGTGTGTAGAGTGTGTGAGCATATTTATTTACAGATGTTTAATGTTTGGAAAATTGGCACTTATGGATAAAATTGTACAAATGGCCATCTAATAAAAATTTAACTAACACCCCATTAAAGTGTTTGCTAAAGTCAAGTAGTAATAGCCGGATTCAAAAAGAAGGCTGGTGTACTTAGTTTGTCAATCATTTTATTCATCATCGAAATGCTGACCTAAGAGGCAATAAAATAAAATTTTAAAACAAAAACTCTATAGGTTTTTGTGCGTCTCTTCATCAGAGGCATCACCGGAGAATACAATTTTATAAAAAAATATACTATACCAGTTAATTTGTTGGGTATTGAAAATTAGCAAATGGTGGATATAAAACAAAGTTTGAAGACCAAATTTTGAAGAAATTAAAGAAAGCATAAATTTCTTGGGTATACCGCATTACCAGTGTTATTTCAAAGAATCAAAAAGCAACTTTATTTATTTCATGGCTCCTGGCTCCAGGTGCACAATAAACTATTAGCGAAATGTAAAGTAATTATAAGTAAGCCCTACTAGTATGTAGGTGGGTGAATATGATCATCTTACTTACATTGTCAATTTTTCACTTTCCATTTTTCTTTTTACACAGCTCGAACGTTTACGTTGTTACACTCATATTTAAAATAAATAAAATATATTACACTCAAAAAATATAATTTGTTTTAAACTCGTCCACAATTTGCTGGTAAGGGATATAGAGAGTTCGTTCAGGCTGAACAAAATACTTCTGAAACATAGAAACTAAAGAGAAAACAATTAAAGAGTCAAGAGCACAGTGGTGTAGGAAAAATATTTTTGTTACTGGGCAAAATTCGTTTTCCTAGTAAGAAAAAATGTGAAATGACACTCTAAAATGGGAGATGGAAACAGAGCTATATTTTATTACTTTATTTATTTAAAACAAATATAAAACTCCAACCACTTTCTTTGTTAAATATTCTTTAATCTAGACTAAAATGAGAAGAGATTTTTTACAAATGTTTTCTTCATATTAGAAAATTTGTTACCAATCTAACAAATTAAAGTAAAGATATACCAAGATAGGAAAAAATAAAAAAATCATAATTTTAGCAGTCGAATATCTTCGAATATCACCAACACATATACTATAGCCATGTGAAATTTCAATACGATCGTTCTAACGGTTAGATTAGATTTATTTTCGTTGTTTTTGGCCAAATCTTTTACTAAGCGACACATTGTGGCACATTTGGATCACCCTGTTCTCTATACTATACACTTGAAATGTTAACCAAAAGAAATGCTGAAGTGCGCGTGCTTTTTAGTATGACAAGATTTAAGATGGAAAATTATTAGTAAGTATTAGTTGTAAATGTAACTGAAGATATAAGACATATAAAACCTTCTTTAACATATTTTATCACTTCACTTTTCATCTATTCGCTTAACAAAATTCCAATCCAATCAATCAAACAATCAATTGACCGCCTATTCTTGGCTCCCGAGGTACTCTGGTATTTACTTTCAAAGAGTAATATAGCTTTGAAATTGGTAACCTTAAAAAAAATTTGTTTTTGGTCGCCTTCTCAAGATATGTGGCACAGTGCGGTGGTTAGGTCCGATTTTTTTCTGCTTTTAAAAATTTGGCGCAGTTTTCTCATGTTGAAATGGTCTCTGTTAACTGTGTGTTACAGCTTTCGGCTTCTAAGCACACTTTGTTACTAAGTGTGCTAAATATTTTAGTGAAATGCCACACAAGTCAAACAAGTCGATTTAAGGAGTACTGATAAACCTAATGCCGGCGCAGGAAATATTGCTTTTTCTTTAAAAATTTAAAAATTTATATAAAATATTACTTTAATTAGAATTTTAATTTTTGAAACCCATCGTTATCGAAGAAAATATTGGAGTTAAATGAAACAAAATATATGCTTTCTGACATTAAGATTTGTGTATGGTCACCCATATCCAAGAACATATGGATATGGATGACCCAATGGGGTATTACGCATTGTACTTATTTATCAGTCTTGGGTTCTGTGTTATATTTCCACCAAAGAATCCTGACATTTTCACTACAAAGTTGGCAGAAAGGTCAGAAAGATGATTGAATTTATTATCGAACAAGCTTATTGGGTTAGTTGCTAAGATGGCAGCGCACAGTGTGTGTGAATTTCCAGCAAAATGGCTTATATCACGGGAGACACATATTAAATATTGCCGATGATATGGATACAGTTACCAATCGCAAGTCAGAAAACAATAAAGTCCAGAGTAAAGGTTAGTGAAAGCACGGGACTCAATGGAAGTAACAACCAACTGAGTACCAGACATCATTCAGGGATGAAGATAGTCAAAAAGGGACTCAAAAAGTTAGAGATTTGCTTCAGTATCCCCTGCACTAGTCAAATCCATAAACCACAATTTAAAAATATTAGTTAATTTTAATTTAAACAATTTTTCGATTATTAAACCTGAAAAACTATATTTTTTTAATAGTATAAAAAAATGGAACTAAATACCCATATAAGATTAATCGATTTGACAAGTGAAGCATATATATATACATATATATCTAATACAAGTATTGTTTTCATATATTCATATATTCAAGTATTAAAATTATGTTTTATACAGAGCAACCGTTAAGTGATAAAGCTATAAAACTTAATAACTAATGTTCTTATTTTATGAGCAAAAAAGTTTTCCTTTCGATTTCACTGTCCAGTATTTCATTCAACAATAAAATAAACGAAAATGTTTTAATTTATAAAATCATTAAAATAAAATATAAAATTCTAATATATTCGAAAAAAAACTGTAATGTACTTTAATAAACACATGATACAATAATTTTAATTGGTTACATAAATCATAATAAATTTAATTAATTTTTTTTGCTCACATTTTTAAAATCAATTAAAAGTCACTAAAAATTAATAAATAAAATTAGATGAACTAAAAAAATTAAATATGTTTAAAAAGTTAAATTTTGTAAACATTTTTAAATCATAACTCAAATATATATAAATACATAGCGATATACATATATTAATGCGAAATACCTTTTTTTTTTAAATCAGATCATAAAGCTAACATTTTAAGAAGTTCAAGGACTTTTTACCAAAAAACGCTTCTTTAATGCAGCATTTATTATTTATTATTCAATGTGATTTTCAATTCTAGGTATTTCATAATTAAATTATACGATAAACATTTAAGAATTTAATGTTCATTTTTGTGGTTCATCATCACATTTAACAAATAACTACGTATACAAAATTAATCCACTAATACCTCTGAAATGAATTTAAGCATACACTTTCTTTTAGTTTTTTTTTCGAAGCTCATTCTCACTATCATATGAAAACTTTTTTTACGTACCCAGCAGTCTACGAAACTGATTCTACAGTAATAAATATAATAATAATACCCATTATATATATAATAAATTGTTTTGATAAGTAAAAGCCTAACGATAGTGACGTGGGAGTAGATGCAGTTAATTTTCTTCAGACTTAAGGGATGTCAATTACAGTTTTTATTAATTACACTTGCAATTACGCAATTATATGTAATTGTAACTCTTCAATTACAGTTACATTTAACTATTTATATTTATAATTGTAATTGAAATTTTTAAAGTAACACATTATTTGAAATTCGTAATTGCAAAATTACAATTACTTGTAATTTATAATTAAAAATTTTTACTAATAAAAAATAGTAAAAATTGTAATTGTTATTGAAAAATATCAAGTATAATTATACGTAATAGAAAATGGAATTTTGTTCAATTTTAGGTAATAATTATTGCCTAATTTCAATTACAATTACTTGTAATTTGTAATTAAAAATTTCCAATTACAATTAGATGTAATATGTAATTGAAAATGTTCAATTGACTTTAGTCCCTGATTTATATAACAATTACTGGTACTGCGTAACTGAGAATATGCAATTGCACATTACCTGTAATTTTAAACGTAATTGAATCCCGATATGTCTGCTACTAATACATGTAATAAAACTGTAACAGGCCATAATTTTTGAAAATTTTGTTGCTCATGCAGATAGTGATCGAAATGGAATACAAAACAGCAATTTTGGAATTTTTGTCTGACTGTCTGTCGGTCCGTATGTCTGCCTGTCTGTGTTCGCATCACGTAAAAACTACTGGATGAATTTTAATAAACTGTAGTTTCTCGGTTCAAATATAGGATATAGGGAATATAGAAATTTTACATATACCCTTATTCTAGTTGGCGGCGGCAATATTAAACGACGTCGTATTTTTATAGTTTGTTGTAAATCGGTATTTCCGTTGGCAATATTGCCATTTGTCGATGACTAGCAAAATGTGTTTGGTATTTTGTAAGAAAATGTGACGTTGATGTTGCCATAAATTGGCTTTGATATTATCGTCAGTGGTTTTGGTGTTGTGTAGACCAAAATAATGAAACAAATTAAAAACTGAATAACGTTTACCATATGTAAATACAATTTTTTTATTTTTTATTTTTCTTTCACTTGTTTTATTTAATTTATTTGTTCAAATTGAAAGATATCCCTTATGTGTTTTTTTACCTGGGTAAAATGTATGCGAGTCCGTCCATCAAAAGATGCAGTTTGACTTCCTTTTTTTTAGCATGTGTCATGACGATCTTCATCCATACTTTAGATTAGCTTTCCATGTCACGGCATTCAGAGTTTTAGACAAAATTTTGACATCATTGGCGACTTTTAATTTACAACTTTAATTTACTTTTTACCTGATGATAATTTAAAGATGTTTAGTTTTTCTTTGAGATGTTTTCTATCGGAAATAGAAAATATTTTTATTTAATTTATACACTTTGTTTTATATACTTTAATTTTTTTCATAAACCTTTTTAACGAAAACATAAACCAAAATGAATTATTTCGTTCAAGGATTTGATATGTGTGTCGTTACAATATTTTTAGGGAATACCAAATTAACATTGATGTTGTGTTAAAGTGATGTTGCCTCAAAATGTTGTTGCCTCAAGATGTTGTTCCTTAAAAATTACCCAGGTTTAAAGTAAATACATAAACAATAACTGAATAACAATAAAAGTTAGAGTCTTTTAACAATGTGGAAGAAAATTAGGTCAGCAAAAGTTAGGTCGATTCTGAGAGTGAGGGGTGAAAATAGAGGCTAAATTAGAAGACCCGTATCGCGACGTTTGTTAATGTTAGTTCGACTCTGGAAGTTTTTACTGGAGGTGTATTAATATGGCCACTATAACAAATAGTAAAAATCAAAGGGTGTGCCGACAGTGACGTGATTTGCATGAACATTGCCTAATTTTTTTTAACTAGAATAGATAGACTCTTGAAATTTTCACAAATGGTGTATTACTATAAAAACCATAAAAATTTAAAGGGTTTTCGGACAGTGACGTGTTTTGCATGTATAACAATATATTGTTTGAACAGTAATAGGTAGATTCTTCCAATTTGTATAGAAAAATTAAAGGGTGTTCTGACAATGTCTTTTACGTATAGTAATTTATTTTTTTAATAGTAATAGGTAGACTCTTGATATATTCATAGAAAGAGAATTGTCATGGCCGCTATAACAAATAACAAAATTAAAGGGTGTTCCGACAGAGACATGATTTGTACGTAAATAGCCTTATTTTTTGAACCTTAATAGGTAGACTCTTCCAACTAGTACAGAAGATATGTTGCCATGGCCGTTATGACAATTACTAAAAATTAAATGGTGTTCTGACAATGGCATGTCTTTCACGTATAGTAACTTATTTTTTAATAGTAATAGGTAGACTCTTGATATATTCATAGAAGAAAAAGAGCATATAACAAATAACAAAATTAAAGGATGTTCCGACAGAGACATGATTTGTACGTAAATAGCCTTATTTTTTGAACCGTAATAGGTAGAGTCTTGAAATGTTTACAGTAGATGTTGTACTTCGGCCACTTTAACAATTAGTAAATTCTAAAGGGTGTTCCATCAGTGCATGTTTTTCACGTCTATTACCTTATTTTTTGAGCCGCAATAGGTAGGCGCATACATATTTTATAGAAAGTGTACCATGGCCGCTATAACAACAATTAATAAAATTTAAAGGGTGTTCTAACAGTGAAGCAATTTTCGCGATTATGACTTTAATTTTAAAATTAAAGGGTGACTTATAAGACATGCAAAAATTAACAATTGAATTTTTAAATTTGTATTAAACATAGTTCGGAACCCTACCTGTGTGAATCTAACTCGCACTTGACTGATTTATTTATTATTAAACTCGAAATAAAATGTCGTAATAAATGTCAAAACATCTGTTTACAATTGTTTACAAGGTTTTTTCTTTACCTTAGCTTACGCAACTATTTTTGGATACATCTACTTATATCAGTTAATTTATAGGGCTAACGCCTAAAAACTTATTAAAAATAATAACGCAATCAAGGCGTAAAAACAAAAATAAAAAAAATCTGTCTATGCGTATCTTGAATGCTATTTTGATATATGTTTGTACATTAGGGTGAAACGAAAAAATATTTTTTTCAATTTCAACATGAAATAGTGATAAAAAGTTGCCATTTGATATTGTTGTCAATTGTAAAGTCAAATGCCTCAGATCAAAAAATATATAGCAATTTAGCGAAATCTAGATCTGAGAAAACCGTATTGTAGAAATAAAAGGACAATTCCAAATACACTAAATAAGGTTTAGTCCCAAAGCTTACAAAAAATTAATTTTTGCTATATACCAATGTTCCAGCCTAATGTACATGTTTTTAATTATAACGTCAGAAAACACCTAACACTAAATTTCACTTAAGATTAATTAAATAAAAAAACATAAAAATATATAACGATATGGCGGTCGTTTATCAAAAATATAATTTTGCAACTAATTTTAATTTGTACTTATAGCTACATTATAGCTACCGTGCTTCGTTTTTGTCTTATAATTGTTCTTTTAATAACTGCCTACACTGACAGCGTCAATGTACAATTTCATTGCGTATATGAGTAAATCAAAATCGAATAACCTTATTGATCATTTCAATTTCATTTTGCTGGTGATTTTGCTCCATTTTGAACAAGTTTGATAAATTTTAGGTTTAATTAAGAGTTTGAAGCATCGCTCCCTGCATTAATAATTTAAAAAATCACTTTATGTGCAAAATCTTTTTGTATACATATAAAATTCTTCACATAAAGTGCTCTGCACTAAATTTTGTAAAATGCTAGTTACGTCAAATGATCACAAAAAAAACTTTTATAAATTTTCAAATTGTAAAAGTATTTATTTAGATTTAATATGAAAAAATTCCACTGATACAAAATAATAAAAGACTAAGAAAAAAACTCTAATTAGCCTTCGTAATGGCATATTTTCATGCAATATATTCGAAGCTAGAGAATAAAATTTCCAAAATGAAAGGTTTCCCATTACTGCAATAAAATTTAGTAAGCACAACAAACTAAATTTTATGCAACACCGACAAAGTACAAACATTATTTTGCAGTATCGATGCAGTTAAAGTGCACATTGAAAATACAATTTTGGCGTGATTAAGGGTAATCCGACAGAAATGATTAAAGTTGAAGCGTCACTTGAATTATCCTCAGATCATTCACCCACTATCGTCTATATATGCGACAAACAAAACATCATATCACCAACGACTGTCACAAGCATTAATTGGTTGCAATATAGAAAGTATCTTAGTACTCTTTGTACGGAATACATCCCGCTAAGAACACCTGAAGACGTGGAGGGGAGAGATTTTGACCTAAGCCTCAAATTAGCTGCTCAACATTCAATAATAACCCGACAACTAGCTAGATACAATAAAATTTATTCTGCAGATATCGAACGGCTCTTGGCTGAAAAAAAGAAAAATTCGTAGAGAATGGCAATCACAGAGATCTCCTCAACTCAAAAGCAGACTTAAAGAATGCTAGAACCCGCTAAGAGAGATGCTGGAATCTCGAAGAGTAGCATCCCTGAAAAATTACTTGGGAGACCTAGACGCAACTCCTCAATCAGATTATTCGTTATGGCGTGCTTGTAGAAACCTTAAAAGGCCAGTCTTACGTAAGCCTCTCTTGCGAACTTCAGCTGGAGGCTGGGCAAGAAGTGATACCGAAAAAGGAAATTTATTTGCTGGACATTTGAAAATGGTTTATACCCCAAATATATCGACTGATATAGTTGAGTTGCCAGTTGTCGAGGCTAGTGCTGCAGTAACGATAAGATTTGAATTTGGTGATCTTGAAAAGGCAATAACGGATTTAAACACCGAAAAAGCCCCTAGCGTTGATAAAACCAGTAACAAGATGTTATTTGAGTTGCCCCGTGTAGCTCGCAGAATCGTTCTTTTTATTTTTAATGCCATTTTACGTCTTGAGTTCTTTCCCACAGAGTGGAAGGTGTCCATGGTTACCATGATTCCCAAACCAGGAAAAGACCACACAAAAATTGAATCATGCAGACCATAAACCTTTTATCACATACGTCAAAGCTGTTTGAGAGGATGTTAATAACTAAACTTAATCCTATTCTAAGCGACAAAGGATGTATTCCAAACCATCAATTCGATTGAATAAACTCACAGGTTAGTTAACGTAATTAAGAAGACCTTTAAAGAAAAAAAATACTGATCTGCGCTTTTTATCGACGTTTCCCAAGCATTCGATAAGGTTTGGCACGAAGGCCTAAAATGTAAGTTAAAACTGAAATTGCCCGCAAACTTATATAAGCTGTTAGATAGTTATTTAACTGATCGGAAATTCATTGTTAAAGGAGGCAATTTTTTAAGCTCACTTGAGCCAATCGAAGCCGGAGTTCCCCAAGGTAGTAACCGAGTTCACACATCGACATTTGCTGACGACACAGCTTTTTTGAGCATTCACTAAAGACCCGAAGTAGCATCACGATATTTACAAGACCACATATTTAATTTAGAAAAATGGTTGAAGAAATGGAGAATAAAAGTGAATGAACAAAAATGTACTCACATAACTTTCACACTGCGTAGAGAATCTTGCCCCCCTATTCGGATAAATAACCAAACGATACCTCAGCTTTCAGACGTCAAATATCTCGGCATACATCTTGACCAGCGCCTTACATGGAAACGCCACATAGAAACAAAGTTAACATAAATGAAGTTGAAAGCAGTCCAACTAAGCTCTCTAATTGGCAGAAATACTACTCCAGCTTTAGATTGCAAACTTTTATTATACAAGTCAATTCTAAAACCAATATGGTGTTATGGCATTCAATTATGGGGCACTGCCTCAGCTACTAACGTAGAAAAATTTCAAAGGCGCCAAAATAAGATTCTTCGTATAATTACATCTGCTCTTTGGTATATAAAAAACTCGAACATCCATAAAGATCTAAACGTGCCATCAGTTAAAGCAGAAATAGCGAAACTTGCCATAAGGTATTTAAGGAAGCTTGAAACTCATCCGAATCCACTGGCCCATAACATACTAAATGAACCTGGTTACATTCGACTAAGAAGGAGGGACACTGCTTCTCTCATCCGTACATCAGAAGGATAAACCGCAAATTACAGTAACCGTGAAACATACATTTTTTTTTTGTCCAGCACTGGTTATACTAAACAAGTATATTTATTTTTTTTAGACTTAAGATATGAGTAATTATTGATAGTTCAGTTATATAGAAGATACAATAAATAAAAATTGCGAAAAAAAAGAAAATAAAATTTCAGATACAGCAACAAAATTGTAAATTAATGAATCGAAGCACGAAACACAAAAATTTATTAAACTTAAAGAAATAGTAAAAGATTCTAAAAAATTATTTAAAATTCATTACCACTCGAGGTACAGTAAAGTGCTTTCAAACATTTCAAACTACAGATAATAAGTAAGTTAAACGTGCGTAAAATGTGATAATTTACGACTTTAAACCACATATTTTTGGTAAGCCTTTTGCAAGCATTAGAAGCTGCTTTTAAATAAAAAGTTATGAAAAACAAAAACTAAAAAATATAAAAGCGAGAGGTTTATTAACCCTTGCAAATTTTGCCTTTTAATTTTTTATATCATCTACACATAATATTTTCTTCGTTTCTTCTTTAAGGGTTTATTTGTTGATGTTGTTGTTTTTCTTTTTCTGTTCACATATTTCAAGAGATTATAACACTTTTTTTTTTGCCTTCGTAGACTGAAAAATGGAATGAGGCGAAATGCTGAGATGTAAGATGAGTTAAACTTATGGCAAAAAAAAGAGTTTTTTAAGTCTGCTATCTGTCTTTCGTAGTTGGTCTCTATCATTCAAATGATGTGGAAATTTTTAATAAACAAAAATTGTTTCCCCATATTCTCTCGAATGCGCAAGCGCTTAATTATCCCAAATATTTGTAAAAAAAAAAGTTGAAACACAACAACTGCAACATTAAAGAAAAGGCAAAGAGTGACCGGTAACTTCAAAATTCATGTATTACTCATTTAACGTGTTGTATAAATCTGAAATGAAAACGTATTGTATTTTAACTTGTTTTTCGTTTTCATTTTTGTTTGGTCTCTTGTAGGTATCCGTTTTCTGTAAGAATTTAATTTGTAAAATATAAGTTCAAGCGTGGCCAGATAGAAAATATAAAATATTCAATACGTAAAAATATCGTTTTGTTTTTGTTATTGTTTTATAAAGATAACTTAAAGAAATAATATTATTTTCTGGTTAAAGAGAAATAATTAATCTAAAGGGTAGAAGCAAATATACTCACTTACTAACAGTAAGAAATGTTTGTTGACAGGACGTTTTCCACCATTGATTAATCACAGTGATTCAAATATTTTTAGAAAAAACTTTTCGCTGGCACAAAGTTTTTTTTTTACAAAAAATTATTAAGATAAAATTAAATACCCTAAAAAAGGCATATGTCACGTTTGACATATCAACACGAAATTTTGTATGTGCCTTTGCTATATGGTGGTGAAGAGCTGTATAGTTTTTGGGCATAATGGGGAGGGGTCAAGGGGTAGTTTCCTTACCCCCCAAATTTTGTGAACGCTCTATAGATCATACCTTATGACATATTAAAACGAAATTTGGTATGTTCCTTTTTATATGGAGATGAAGAGTTGTCTAAATTTTGGGCATAATGGGGAATGGACAAGGGGTAGTTTAATTACACCAAAATTTTGTAAATGCTTTACAGGTCATACCGTATGACATATCAAAATGAATTTCAGTATGTGCCTTTGCTTCATCTAGATAACGTGCTGTATAAATTTTCGGGAAGGGACAACTTATATTCTTTATGGAATATATCCATAAAAATATATGTTTCCATTGAGTGGTCTGCACTCAGACCACTCCAGATTTTTAAAAAAAGTATTTGTCAGAGTAATTAAGAATTTTAAAAGAAATGTATTACAATAAGTAAATTTGTATAAGACGTTTTTAATTTGTTTTAATTTTTTCTAATTTTTTTGTAAATAAAAAAAATGTGTTAAAACTTTTAATTAAAAAATTTACAATATTGTTTGATGGTCATAACTCTGATGTTTGGAAAGAGATGCAATATTCCTTTTTTATAGTCGAATGCAACTAGTTAGGTTGTTGCGGCTCGGTCAATTATAATCCGTTTCCTTAAACACGTTATTTGATATTTCGCTATTCGCGCTTTAACGAAGGGAGATTAAGATCTTTGTGAATGTTCGATTTTTGTTTTTATACCAGGGAGCAAATGTTATATTCTTTTTTTGTCTCTTTTGAATTTGTTTAATAATGTATTTTATAAATTATTTGTCTTTGTAAACAGAAGGACGTGTTATATAATTGTAGATTAGTGCGTTCTCAGATTTGTACAAATAACATTTTGATACTGGTGGAAACCATAAATATTCTAAGCAAAATTTGGGTACCTTCACGCAAAGAAAAAATATGGTTGTGGTAATCATAATCCAAGAGCAATATATAATGATTGAATTATATGGTTTCAGTCAAGTCATATTATTAATAACATAATAATAATAATATTATTATGGTAGAACCATATTATTGTCTAACTTAAAATAACATTGTAAAATATAAAATTTTATTATGAATTAAATTAATAAATATATTGAGATAAATAAATAAATATTCAACAAGAGGGAAGCTTCAGGTAGTAGTAGACTTCGTTCTCGCCAACTGACGATTGATAACTGAATACAAGTTTTCTCGTATTCATTTATCTGGGTATGGTTGGTTAAACAGATGATGCTTACAACTAAACACTACCTTAAGTAGATAGATACGAAGAGTGCTAATGACGGTCGTAACTGTCTAGAAAATGTGCATTCCGCTCTGCTGGTGTCTGAAAATGAAATTTTCCCAATTTTTCTTTATTGTTATCACCTAATTTGTATTTTAATTTATTCTTTCTTAGAGAGAATAAAAACGAACTTAAGCTTGACTATAAATTTCATTGTATGTAAAACATAGTACAGTAGTTCGACTAAAAATAATTTCAAATTTTGAAAATGTTGAGATACATATATAAATATAAAAATATAAAAACATACTTTATTTGTTTATAAATAATAAATATTAGTTTATTTTATAATAAATAAATATTAGTTTATTTTTAGGCATTTGATATGAGAAATAATTCAATTAATAAATTATTATCTTTTTAAGGGAAACCCGTAAAATAGGATTCTAACACCCATATACATAACAAATAAAACTTATTTGAAATTTATTTATTATGAATATGGGTATAATAATTTTAAATACACAAAACTTAAAAAAACCGAACATTATTTGTTTGTTTTAAGTCATACTGTGGTTATATACTAGCAAACTTATAATAATTTGTCTACTAATAATAAATTATGGTTATAAATGCAATATTATTTTGAAATACTAATAATAATTTGGTTTTGGTTTGAAAATTGCATAGTTCAAACCAGCCATATTGTCTTTTTTGGGTGAAGTAACCATTTAATAGTCAAATGATAACAAAAACTTATTTGTAGTGACCATAGTAATGATTAAAACAAGAATAAGTTCTTCTTCGCAACCATGTATTAATGCAGAGAACAAAGGAAGGGTCTTGTGACCATATCATAACAATATTTTTTTTTTCTGCGTGTAGTAGTAGTTGCTTTGCTAAGGTATAGATCACCTGAGTGAGCTTGAAGCTTCTATATATTTGTACATACAGGCAACAAAACTACTTTTAGTCACTTTTCTCATTTAAATCCCAAGATAAATAAATAAAAGTTGGTCATTTTCTAATAGCATGAGGCGAAACAACAATAACATAATCAATAAACTATCGAATAATATGATGTATGGGCGGCTAAAAACACTTAATAATAAAGCTATAATTTTGGTGCTTATTCATTAAAAGTATAAATTTAATTTTGTACAATCTGGCACTTCGTTCTCCTTTAAAACATTAAAGTCGCGTGACTTGATAACGTTAAAGTTGTTGTAATTAAGTTTACCGTCAATTCTAAAGAGTCATTGTTAAAAAATCTTAAAAGCTTTCTAGTTTTGCCAGCAAGCTTTTTAGGGAATGAAGTATAATTAGCTCTGAGAAGAGACTCAATGTATTGAGAGTCAGTTAAATAAAATTTAAGAAATTCACTAAGCATATAAAATATTTATAAGAAAAAAAAAGAACAAAAATACAACAAATCTAGTACATTTAAAACAAGTAGTTAAAAACTGTGTTTCATCTTCCTCTCTCTTTTTGCAATTTAATAATTGGCTCTCTTTTTCTCGCTCTTTTTAAATTATGCTCTCAGTGCTTTATGACTGCAATGCATGCCCTGAAAATCCAGACCTACATCAACATTTTTGAACACACAACACAAAAATTATGCCAAGCTGAAAGTTGAGCAGAATAGCAGATTATAACAAAAAAATTAACACATATACATAAACACATACATAAAAACCCGTAAAAGTTCCAGGCGCATCTTTTTCAAAATTGTGTCAAATACTTACAAATAACAACAACTTCTTCCAAATAAACATACATGCTTATGGATACACATACACTCAACCACAAATACATAGAAAAACTTCCAAAATAAAGTATACGCAGAAATTATATACAGAAATTTTCACCGAAATTCATAATAATTATTTTTAATTATTGACATTAAGTTGTTAAATATTTATCAGTTTCGTTATTAGACGAAAATCTAAAGCTAGTTGACTTGTTAAGAAAATCTGGTATTTGATACTTTTTTAAAAAGAAAAATGCGACACTAATTCATCGTACATTTAACGTCATCACTATTGCCTCATATTGTAACCTCAAAAATTTTCAAATACTACATTTAAATATATACATAGTTATAACGTCAGAGAATGAGATTATCAGGAACTTAATCTCATCATCAGTGTCATCGTCACCATCTGCATTAAATCCGCTAATAGCAAAAAAAGTAAAATAATTGCTTTCAACAAAGGTAAAAATATTTACACTTCTTAGTTACTAATAGAACGCAATATGCTCTAAAGTACAAAACATAACAGCTGAAATAAATTTTCTAACCTTTTACTCAAACTCTCATTTAATTTATAACAACCGGGCTAAATTATCATAAGTTGTTGTATTTAATGCTGCTATGCAGACGTAATGAAAATGGAACTAAACAAAATGAAAATGTCATAATATTTATCAAAAACTCTTACTCTTACCCCTAGCAGCTTGAACTCTGTATTCAACTTTTTTTCAGGCTCACAGCATAATTTGATTTTTAATAAAACAAATTTTTAAAATATTCGTACATACAAAACTCTGTGTTATGTTAGAATTCCACTATTATTTTGTTTTTCAAATTATGTTAGTGTATGGGTGTAGATATGTATTTGTAGGCCTTCTTTTACTAATTCTTTTAGGTACGTTTGCCCATGCATGCATCTGTAGATTTTATTTTGTTATCATTTTTGTACTTTTATATATATATTATACATTTTTTTCGTCATAGTTTATGGAGTGAATGGCTTCTGCAAAATTTTCGCATATGGCAAAAAGCAAAAAAAAAAACAGAAGAAAACACGTTGCATTATTGCCAATTTTTGCAGACTAACACACATATACAAACATAAGCACACGCTGATACACACACACGCTGATACACATACCGAAGCACTTTGATAGAAAAATAATAGTTACCGGAAAAATATATTATGCAAGCGATAATCATGTCTGTATACATTTCTGTTTCACTGCGTATCTGTGAAAATAGGAAATATGAATTTAGATAGAATGTTCTCATACAAAAGAGAGGGATAGTGAGAGTTTTGATTTTCATAGCAGAGAGAAATCCAGTTATAGTTTTTTGGGAGTGTGTATCTTACGTATGAGTTATACAAACATAATAATTGTTTAGAGTTTTACGTATTTCGGTTGGGTTATTACGTTATAATAACATATTCGGGTATGTTCTGTAATTTCACATCCACTCGAATGTGAAATATTTTTACATTTTTGATATTCTGCATTTCACGTTCTCATAATTGTTCATATAAAAAACTGGGAAAATATTTCACATGAGGAATTAAATTAATGTTAAAGTTATTTTATTTTTATCATTATTTAAATTTTACTACATTACTTTTAGTCTATAATTTTATAATATAATTTCATTTTACTTTTAAAAATTTGTCACAAATCATTGAAATAAGAGTTGTATTTTCAATTATAAACATTTTGTTTACTCAGCTTAAAGTTTTTTTTTTAAATTTGATCGAATATTAAAGATTATTGAAAAGTTATTTACAAAATATCGAGTCATTGCTTAGTTTATTAATAAAAATAATTTGAAAGTTTTTTCATGTATTACAATCAAAAAGAAGCTATTCATTTCCGTACTAAATGTGGATAAAAAGGCACTGATATAATAATAAAAATTAGTAGAATACATTTAGCAAGTCTTTTATAAATAAATTTTTTTATAAAATTAGGTAAACAAATTAAAAGATAAAAATCGCTATCACAATGAACATTTTTTAACTGTTTTTATTAGTAAGTTTGTAAACCAAAACTGCTTATGCCCAGTTCTGTCGTTTTGCATAACAGCATTTATAAAGTTTAATAATGAATATGTCATTACCCATCTCATTAATAACTTCTTTAATTTAATTAGCTATTAAACATAAAAAGACTTAAGATTCTAAAAACTTAAATTTTTTTCTTAATAATTTCTAATAATATTAAAGCAAAATCGAACAAAATATTCTAATAATCATTTAATAATTATTCCCTATGGGCCTACAGTCTTTTTTAAATACACTAATGAATTAAAAAAATATATATTTTAAAAGTCTATACTAGCTGAAATTGGAAGAGAAATTTTACTCAATTAAATTTCGAAAGGAGCATATACTCGAAAGTAAGAAATTAGAAAATTAAATGTTAGTTTTTACCCTTATACTAAATTTAACAGGGTTAAAAATATGACTCAATCAAGCTTTAGGGAATAATTTTTTAAAATATAGAACTGTTAACCCAAATAATATATCTGGAACAATAAAGAATAAGTGCTTTGATCGACTTAAGCAAAAGTTAACTTACTGGCAGCTTTGTAATCTCCGTACTCCAAAAAACCCGTATGCTAAGATTCAATAATTTTGTACCATTTTTCAGGAAGTTATAGCGACATGACTTTCTGCTTATCTTTTCTCAATGTCTAATCGCATTTGAAAAAAAGCTTAAGGACCTACAAGCTACAATATTTTTTCAAATCATAAACAACTTCTCTCACAACTTATTAATTGCAACGGCTGCGTACTTTTGGTAGATATAAGATGTTTTCCAAAACATACGTTTGACTCCCATATTTAAAGTTTAAAGTTTAAAATTAATTAAAACTTAAAAATTAGACTTATGCATTTTTTCTTTATTGTCACAGATATATAGATAGACATATAAATTGATTTGTAACGCAAAATGCTAAGTAGTTCTTGCAGCAGTACTCTTTGACTCTAGAGCGTCATTTAGGTACTACTGCTGTGGAAAATGGAGAGGGAAATAAACCGGAAAATGATCTAAAAATTGCATTTTGTTCCGCTCTTTTTACAGCAGTGGGGAAAAAGTATGTTAAAAGTATGTTTATCTTATGAACTACTTGTAGTCCAACAGTTTAAGAAGCGACCGTATGGGTGGAGTAAGTAACAATCTACCGGCGACCATCTAATTGTGTTCCTTCCGACATTCTTTTAGCAAAAGGAAGGTGGTTGAAGATGAAGCATTCGAGTGCGTACGGGTTTTAAACTGTGCGAAGAATACTTAATTCCATCAGATATTCTTGCTATTTTTATCACGCGTGGGCCGTTGATCCAAAATCTGAATTTAAGCATCTTGAACACACACAGGAAAGGCCAAATGTACTCACAGCTGTCATTAGGGTAGACAATTATATTGACTCATCAGAGAATCAGTACAATATTGGGGACGTTTGAATGTTTTGTCGTTACAACATTTAAATATGTTCTGTACGTTCTGTCCAGAACGTTTGGTTAGTTCTTGCGTACTACGAGCAAAATAGATATGTGAAAAGAAAAGAATGTACTAAGCACAATAAAGGTATTATTTAAGTTCGTAAATAAACTTTCTATACCCACACACGTCATGTGTTCGATTTCGCTTTAAAAGTAATGCACGCCAAATTTTAAGACTCTTACCTAGTGCTTCACATAAACGTATTTTCTTTATATAAACGTACCCATGCCCGGATAAAATTCTAAAATTTATTTAAAATTTTAAAATTATTGTAAAGCTCTGTAAAAGGTGTTTAATATATCGTACCTTAAAGTGTCAGTAAAATTACGTACATCCACTGCTTTTTCTCTGCTTTCTCTTGAAAAAAAAGTATCCTTTCTCTTCGAAAAAAGTATCCTATATTGGAATCAAGATTCCAGGCTTCCTCCTTACAAAATCTTGTTAATATACATCAAGTAGTTTACTCGTAAAGCGAAGACAGACAGGAAATGGGTTTCTGTTATATTATATATATAGATATATGTAGTTTAAAAACTTGAGTAAAAAGTCAATACTAACAATTTAAAAAATCATTAAACCTGCCAAAAAATTAGTTTTTCGATATGAAAGTCACATACTTTTAATATTATATCTAGAAAATAATAACAGTTTATTTATTTCTCATGTTTTTTATAAAAGCATGTATTATAAGTAAATTGTATGGTTGTAGTCAAACCAAATTATTATTAAACTTTATAATATGAACATATTATGGTTAAATTAAACTATGATAGTATGATTAAAAACTATTATATTAATTATTTTTTATAATAAAACTTCAATATTTATTATTTTAAATTTCAGTTTTGCTAATTTATGTATCATGTAGATTTTGTTGATATATAAATTAGCAAAACATAATACTCAATTTATATTGTAAATAATAAATAATTAAGGGCCAAATTCATAAAAAAAATATTTTTGATTTATAAAAGGTTTATAAGACAACTTTTCAGACAAAATTTGTTTCAAAAACCTTTTTACAAACTGAAAAGATTTTTTATAAATTAGGCCTTAAATATGAATATATTTTAACAAAAAAAGAAATTGTTTACACATTTTTTTATTTTTTTCTTATTATTAAAAAAAAAAATCATTCAATTAAATAAAAACAAACATTATTTGGGCACATATGATTAAACTTAATTTATTTTGTATATTATTAACATATTAGGGTTAAAAATAATATACCATTTTAGAATATTTATAAAACTTTGGTTGTGGTTTGATGTTTACCAAAAATTGTGTAGTTAAAACCAATCATGATAAATTTTTTGGGTGTAGTAACCATTTAATGTTCAAATGTTAATTAATATTTGTCTTTCGTGACAAAAGTAATGTTACAAACAAATGAAATCATCCCAACCTTACATTGTTACAAAGAACATAATGGGGTTCCTGTGAACATACCATAATCAAGTTTTTTCTTTGCATGTAGTTGGAAGATAATTTCTTACATATCGAAATTTTATACTTTAATTTTGTTTAGTTGCAAAAACATTTAAGGTTTTAAAACTATTGCGAATTTTTAACAAATTTTTATTAAGAACAATAATTATTTGTTAAAGAACATGTTAAAACGTATTTATATTTTTGTTGTTTTTTAACAGGAGAAGTATGCCTTCGTTTGTACCAATGTTAATGTTAAATTTACTCCATTTAAACCTAAATTCTCTGATTTCTCTCTGTTGCATTTTCATGTTTTATTACCATTTTAAACCCAGACCTCCAGTAAAAGCATTAAACAACTAAAAGGAAAAAGCTTTTTAATCATGCCTTTATACTGGTACTGCAAATATGTAGCACGTTTTTGTGTTTCATTCAGCCCCACAAACACATACACTGTTACACAATTAGAACTCTTGCACAAAATTTTCCTCTCCTAATGTTCTAAATACACACGCGTTTGCAATATTGAGAACAGAAAACAGACTTTTACCCATATTGTTGCCGTTGTTGTAGCATGTTTTTTCCTTGGTATGTGTGTGCTGTGATTCCGGTAGAATAAAAAAAGCTAACAGCACAAGCACTTGGTGTCAGCATTGTCGGTATATCGTACAGCATTCGTGTGCGGCGTTTCACTGCTACTTGTCGTCGTATAGAATACAGCTCCGTGGTAATAATTTTTAAGAAAAAAGAAGGCATGAAAAATATATGTTTTCATTATACACTTTTTTGTGCTTTTTTCAATCATTTCTTTTGTAAAAAGTGAAGCAAGCAAAGAAAATAGAAATACAAAAGGAAAAGCGTAGTGATGAAGAATATCTCACAAACATGCATATACTCATAAACACATTAAAATGAAAAAGTGCTTGTAAGTGTGCGGTAATGTAATGAGTGTTAGTGAGTGTCTTCTACTGTAACGGTATCTAAATGAGTGTGTATGTAAACCTATAATGATGTTGATGATAAGTTTGTGTGATGGCATTTGAACTGGGAAAACAGAGGCAAGAGAAATTTTAAGAAAAAAAAAGGAATTAGAAAAATGTTAATACCAACACGCACACATGTATGTGTACGAAGAAAATAATGATGGTTACAAATACGTTATTGGCAGTGATGATTAAGATAAATAATATAATAATGATGATGATAATAATGATCATAACAGCGACAACGACGACTACAACAACGAAGAAGACAAGTAAGACATAGAGTTCGATGTGCAGTAGTGGAACAGTTTACTTTTGTTTTTCCGCGTGCTCGCACACGCGTTTACATTACGGAAAGACGGATATTAATAGACAAACTAATAAGAAAAAATATATCAAATCAAATTAAAAAATAAACGGCAGTGATTTTGTTTTTAACAATTAAAACTGAAACAATTGTTAAACACAAATGTACACAAAAGAAGAAAATAAATGCCAAAATAATTATAAATTAAGTCAAGTGCTAATTAAGTAAAAAAAAAATATCTATTATTTCACTCTTTTAACGAAACCTAAACTTTATTCACAAGAAAAATTATACAACACTGGCAAACTGCTACTCCACAGGATGTATTGTTGGCAAAAAAATATAAAAACCTTTTAAAACAGCACAGACAAGGGTTACAATAATAATAAATAAAATAAATTTTTAAATTCCAAATTTGCAATCAACCAACAAACCAATAGACCGACCGACCTCTTTATTGCATTGGCAAATGTTTTTTTTTTTATTATTATTATTCTGTTGTATTTTAAACGTGGTGTGGCTGTTGTCGATTTTAGTATCCTCGTTCTCAGTACGTTCTATATTTATTCTGTAAAATTGTTGTTTTTGCTTTTGTTTTATTTTAATTTTTTCTGTTTTCTGTTGCAATGCCAATGCAATATCCTTTTAAAGCTATAATTTGCCTGCTACATGTAAACATAAACAACAATTGTTTTTAAAAAGTTAGTAGCAAGTATGGTCTTGTTACTTTCAACTGCTGCCGTTGTTTTTCTGTGTCAATGAATTGAATGAATTTTCGCCAGTGTATAAGTGTGAGCTCAAAAACAGAATATCCGGAGTATAATTATCAGTTTATATGTATGTATGTATGTATGTATATGTGTGTGAATAAAATAAAAATAAATTTTGAGCTTAAGCGAAAAGAAAATAACAACGACATCAGCAACAAAAAACAAACACAAAAACGAGCAAATGCAAAAGTATGGCTAAAACAGTGTTTGAATGTGGAGTAGAAGTTGTTGGTCTTATTTTTATTACATCGCAAAATAAAATTTAATTATGTTTAAAATACAATTTTAGTGCTGCATACATTAAAGAAAATTATACTCGTATATCAACACAAACGATAAAAAACACACAAGAGAAAAGAAAGATGTGGAAGTTTTATAACCATAATTCATGTCATATTCATAAATAAATGAAACAAAGAAATATAAAGTCATGGCTTAAGAAGAATTATGTTTATGCTAAATAAAAAAAATATTAAATAAAATACATAGTTTGTTTGTACGACTAAGAAATAGTAGTAATAAAGTTTATGTTGCAATAATGGGCAAAATGTTTCAAAAATCTCAAAGAGTTCGCATAAAATATAAAAGTCAATTGGTTGAAACTAGAAGGCATCTCTATAACAACAGTGGACATGAAAAGAGCAAAGTCTGCTTGAATTGCTGAAAACCAATTAAATGGTGTGTATATTATTATTATAAAATTAAAACTATATATAAAAAATTTTGAAAAAAGGAATTCAGATCATTTTTTTATACTTTTTTAAGTTTTATACAATCTTCACGAAATGTATTCTATTTAATATGCTTCGATAAAATTGAAGACCAAATTTGTTATGAGCGAGTACACACTTAAATAAAGAGCAATTTGAACAGATAAAGTTTTCTTTTAAAATTATAAATATTTTGAAAATAATTAATTTTATTCTGATTTAACTCTTTTATAATTGAATTAATCAATTTTCGGGCTTAAGTTCAGTACTGTAAAGAAAGAATGATCAAGGGCCATCTTCATACAAAATATTTTTGGTTTATAAAAGGTTTATTGAACAAATTTTATATGAAAATTGAACATAAGCTTTAAAAATTATTGAATAAATTTGAAAAAATTTTAAATTATACTTTAAAAATATTTTAAACTAACTATCAATATATATTTTTAAATCTATACCCTACTTTAGACATGAATAAATTATTCGCTTCGCTTTGAAGGACCTTTAAAAACACATAAATTTTTGCCTAGCAAAACAGTTTATCTAATTGTACGTAATCGATTTGATAACAAACCAAACTTTTCGTGTTTAATGTATATAAATAATATCTTATAATACACTAAGGCCCATTATTATAACTTGCCAATAGCTAAAGTTAGGAGTGATAAATAGTTTTTCATTACTATAGGTAAGCTAAAAACAACCTTTAACTATCACGTGCTTTAAGGACAAGTTATAGTAATGAGCGTTATTCTCGTTATTATAAAAACTACTTATCGCTCCAACAAAATCCTAAGCAATTGCCAAGTTATAATAATGGGCCCTTATAGTTTCAGGTACGATTATATCGCCTTCTATTAAAAAAAAAAATATTATAAATTTGCCTGTGCTGTGTAAACAACTTGCATAAACAAAAATGGTAGTTATAATAAACAGACGAGTTTTTGAAGTAGGAAATAATATATTCACATTAACAAATAATAGTTAATAATTTATTAATGCTTTTTTATGAAAAAAATATTTTTGGTTTATAAAATGTTTATTGGGCATTATTTAATAAATGAAAAAATGTATAAATAACTTTTTATTCATAAAGGCAACTTCTTTTAGCCAAGAAATATGTTATGATGGGCGGTAACGTTCAACATGTTTTTTTATAAACTTCATAAGTTATACAAACATACACTATAAACTAAATCGATAATTTTCGATGGGTTTTAAAAAAACTTCTACGTATTAACAAATGATTTTCAATTAATTTACAACAATCTATAGACAACGTTCTATATATTCTTTTTTGGATACATATTATCAATAATTACTGAAAGGTTTTAAATGCACTGCTCTCATATAAAATCGCAATTAAATAAGTAATAAAGTATATTAAAAGACATTAAAATTTAATAACTTAAACTAAATAATTAAACTACCTACAAAAAATATAATAAAGATTATATTATTATATTATATATATTTTATATATACATATTTATATTTTGAATAATGTATAATATATTTTTATATTATATATTCTTATTCAAAATATAAATTTTAGTTTTATTTGAAGTATTTTTAAATGAATTAATATTTATTCTAGCTTAAGTTCTTTTTTATAAAAAGATAAAGAAAAATTAAACGGATGTAGCGATTCAGAAAATGCCTTACAATCTGCTAGTTAGTTCTTTATAAAAAAAATTTAAGCCAAAATAAATATTATAAAAAATATTTATTATACTTAATTCAAAAGCAAAAACAAAACTTGCTAAAAACTATAGACCAACGAGCTTTCTTATATCTTATGGTATTTGTGGCCAGCCTTACTAAGGGTTTTGGTGATCTCTCGCTATTACCGGTTTCATTAATTTTTTAAAAGTTTTTGGTATTTAAGATGTCAAATTACTTTAGTTTCAATAAATCTGCTATTAACCACATTAGGTCACCCCTGTAAGATCGCTACCAACGACATAGTTCCAAGTCGCCTTTCTCTACACTTAAAGCTATTTCTACTGGAATTCCAGAAGGAGCAATCAAAATGATATTGTTAAGCACTTGCAATCATCTACTCACATATGGAGCTCACCCATATGGTGCCCCGATAGAATTAGCTGACGTTTTAATATGTCGTCTTAATGAACTTAAAACTGAATTTTTGTCCATGAGCATTTACATAAATAAATGAAAAGTATATTCCAGAACGAATTTAACACAAGTTATTGTATACGTTAAATTTTTTCTGGGATGTATCCAGTCTAAAAAAGATTGTCAGGATAATAGTCCTGAATTCTTAAAGTTGTGTAATTTGTAAACATTTGCCAAAATATGTAAAAGATTTTGTTCATGTGTTTGTCGCATATTGTATAATGGCATCAGGATCGTAATCTCACTATTATGTTTGATTAAATTGTTGCGTTCCTTTTTTACACTATATAGGTATAAATATAGGTTTTTAAATAATAATTATATCCCCTAAACTAGGAAACTAGTACTTTTACGATAATATTCGATTTTATTTCAGTGTTATTGATTGAAATATTTCAGAAAAATTTTGAAAATTTTTTTATTTCAATTATGAAAAAAAAATAAAAATAAACAACATTTTGTTAAAAAATTAATTTTTATTTCTAGTTTATTTTTTATGTTTTTTAAGCTTTACATATTAATATATATTTTGAAATGCAAACTTGCACAAAGCTATATACACAACCTACAAAAAAAAAATAGTATAGACCAAAATTAATATTCTAATTCTAAATACAAACATTCCGTAAATTTTGTTATAATAATCATAAATTTCTTTGTGAAATAAATATTAATTTTATTGCCGAAAGCACTGCTTAAATATTAACTATTTTTGATTAAGAAAACAAAATATGAACACAATAAAATCTTTATTATATTTATTGCTTTAACAATAAAGTTGTTCCTTTGTAATAATGCTATGCATTTTTTATTAAATTATCGATCTAACATGTCAATTTAAAGAATTAATCAAATATTCAGCCATTTTAATGATTTGTTACAAATTTGAAAAATAGACACAAAACACTGAACACATTATTGACATTTTCTGATTGAGGTTGATTTGAAGTCGTAGAAATGAAAGAACTTGACCAAGAATAAGGCCATAATAAACAAACTGAAAAATTTATTTGACAGTTAGCAGACAATTGCAAAGTATTTTAAATTATTTAACAACATACCAAATACATATTTTATTGTGATTATTATATAGTTATTTCGACTTTTGCAAATTGAAATTTAGTTGGAAAAAAGTTATGAAATAAAATGTTTGAAAAGTAATAATAATTTATGTATGACAATTTTTTATTTATTTTGAAATAAATGAGTTAGTAATAAGAATTAAAAAAAAAAAAAATTCATATTTATTTAAGTTCCATGACTAATGGTACCAACTATTAATGCCTGCAAACTATCAGAAAATCCGATTCTTAAATCATTTACTATTCCCCATTTTTTTATCAAATACATTATTTAATATTTTGAGTGTAAAATAGTTCTTTTTATTTATTTAATTTTAAAAATATAGTAAACATTTTTTGTTTGTTTAATGTATAATAATGAGGTGTTTTTTACATCATTCATATTTTTTATGTATTGAATAATTGACAACAACATAACGTGTACAACACCATGTGAGCTAACCGAATGTGTTTATTTATTTATGTATTTTTTCGGTTTTATTCGAAATATTTGTTTACAAAAAATTATGATATATATTTTATAATTATGTTTTTGAAGCTTCTAGTTTTATTATACAATTTTTTAAATTAATTTTTATTTTTATATTTGATATTTCGCTACACCATTGGGTAGCATCGTCAGTAAATAAAAATAATTTTATAATATTTAATTGAATGAAAAATAATATCGAATATAAAAATATA
The DNA here is from genome assembly GCA_949628195.1 of Phasia obesa. NCBI lineage: Eukaryota > Metazoa > Arthropoda > Insecta > Diptera > Tachinidae > Phasia > Phasia obesa. The sequence goes on from OX451218.1 coordinate 113,218,805, forward strand.
AATAAATTTAAAAACTAAAAATAAATTTATAAAAAAGACCTAAAGCTTAAAAAACATATTTATAAAATTATTAGAAAAAAAAAATTACAACAAATAGAGACATTAAAAAATTAATTAAATTTTTTCCTTATGCAATAAATAAAATTAAATTATGCAAAATAAAAGTAAGGCTGTGTTCTGCTAACCACGGTTTTAAAAACAGTCATTTGTCACAATAACTTAGTAACTACATATATTGGATCTCCTTAGTATATATTTAGAAATAGAATAGAATGAGTTATTGTGTTCAGATTTTAAGAGAATGGTTATTATCTAGCAAAATGTCATAAAACAAAATAGGTTGTTTGATTGGTTTGAAACTTTAATGTCTTCTTCAATTAATTTATTCGTATATGATTTAACTTTAAAAAAATTACTATCATGTAGGCTTGATACCGGAATAGACCATCATGGCTTCTTTTTCGACCCGGTTTTTAATTTAATACCATTTTACATTGAATAGTAACTTTCGGCCTTATACTATTTTTCTTTTGACGGCTTGCGAAGGCTACAAAAAATTATTTAATATTTATTATTTCAGCATATGATAGAAATATTAATTGATATCGAAACAGAGTATTGATATTACCATAAAAATTCTTTAAATTTAAATCTCCCTCCTAAATATCCAAAATTGCTGCTATACTAAGAAACTTGCTGTTGAAAAAAAATATCATAATTTCGTCTTATGACGACAACGTGATAATGCATAATTTTTTAAAAGTTCATAAAAACTTAAACATATTAAGATTGACGTACAGCTTATGACTTCAAATTTTTACAAAAATATATAGACTCAGGCAAGGAAATGATGAATGCAAAAAAATTAAAACAAAACTGTTGATAAATTATTAATTTCTTTCCACATTAAAGCTACTGCTGCTCTTAAAAAATAAATTGTTTTCCGTTGATACAGTTGTAGTTAAGAACAAATTTTGTCGATTATAATTTTTATGTCAATGTTAAAATAAAATTTTTATGCAATGAAAAAAAATTTTCCACAAGTTTTAAAGTAGCTGTCGGGAATAAAATTTATTGTTGAAAAATCAAGTTAAAACCCTGATTGGTAACAAAAAATATGAACAACTTTGTTGTTTAATAAAAAATGTTTCAAACAATTCTAATCGTTATCTAGGGTCTCAAAATAAATTTTATTATATTAAAAAAAAAACAACACGTAAGAGTGCTATATTCGGCCGTGCCGAATTTTACCCTACCCTTTTCACCACGGTGATTTAATTTATACAGACATGTACAGCATTAACCATATTGTTGACTCTTTACATAAATTAAAATAAGTCGAAAGAAGAAACTCATTATTCATGCTTTAATGAAATAGAAGACAGCGGCTACGCAGCTAAATGAAAATAAATTCCGTTGGCTACAATTGTCACCGTATAGTCAGCTACTTAATGATATTGAAGAAGACAGCTACATCGTAAACTCGGATATTGTTCTAGAAATACCTATTTTGCATTTATAAAATTAAATAACTTTTATTTTATATAGTTTATTTGACCTTTTTGTTAATATTAATTTAACTATTTTATTTTAAGCTTTAGGTCTTTATATAATTTTATTTATATTTTTTCAATATTTCGCTACTCGTTTGTGTAGCATGATCAGGAAAAATTATAAAATTCACAGTAATAAAAATTACAATTAAAAAGTAATTTTAAGTAATTGTAATTTTTATTACTGTTAATTTTATAATTTTTCCTGATGATGCTACACAAAGGAGTAGCGAAATATTGAAAAAAATATAAATAAAATTATATAAAGACCTAAAGCTTAAAATAAAATAGTTAAATTAATATTAAATAACTTTTTTTAAAAAATAATAAATATTTCCTCCAAAACTTTTTGTTTGTATATGAATTTGTAATTTACAATTTTGTGACATTTTCTTTTGTTGAATAAAATAAAATTTTCGTATACAAAAATAGAAATTAGCCTTAGTTGACTCCAGCCAAGTGGTCGTATAGCCAAGTAGCTTTGCTGGCTTCAAAATAATAGTTTACCTATAAACGTGTGTATTTTATTTTTGACTGTTTGTAGTCGGTATTCTATTTGTGTTTAATGCATCTAGGTTTTAAAACAGAGATCTCATCTATTTACCTTTATATATAAAGGCCCTAACTAATTATTTTTAAATCGAGTTATTTTGCATGATTGTCTAATAAAAAATGTAAAATAAAAAAAAAAAATTGTTACAGCATTAAAACGCTAGGAGAATTTAATAAAAAATTGCGTTAAAAAATAATTCGCGACTATAAAACTATAATTTTATTAAGTTTTTTTCCTTCTTCTGTAAAGTATGAAAAACGTTAGTTAGAGCCTTTCTATATTAAGGTATCGATATATTCTTAATATTAAAAATATGTTAGGTTGCACTTATAATTTTCATTTTCATAGAAATATAAATTTTTTTTTTAATATTTCGAAAATTGTTTGTAAAAATATTTTTTTTTAATTATTTTAAAAATTTTTTGTAAAAATATCTTTTTAAAAATGTTTTGTAAATTTTTTATAAATATTTTTAATTTTTTTTTAATAAAAACAATCTGAAAAAATTTAAAAAAATATAGGTAGGCGTGGTTTTTTGCCCGCTGCCTCGAATTGAGTGGTCTGAAGTTGCTGAATTTTATTAGTGAAATTTTTGAAAGAATGCCTGGCAGATTGGTGCACTTAAATTTTCTGTATCTCTACCGGTGCCTGGGCAAATTTGATGTCAACCCGAACACAGACGGAGATCGCTAAATTAAATTCTCTATTTATGTGAATACAGAATATATATCCTTTATGGGATCGAAAATTAATATTGGAGAAATTACACACGGTGACAAACTTTTATACATATACTCTTTCTGCGGTGAAGGGTATAATAAACCTCAAAACAACACGTATGTATTTTTGATGGAGTTTTAATTAAAAGTTTCACTGACCATCCTTATTTTATTATTCGTTAATCTTGCAAGTTATTTTAATACTATTTTACAAATTGAAATCTAAATTTTGAAGTAGGTTTCAAGTTGTTTAATTTAAATTTTATTTGAGTTTTTCTTAATTTAATAATGATAATTTCACTATATTCGGACAACAATTATAAAAAACCTAAGTAGGGGTTTTTTAATAATAATTTATTAATAAATAATGAGTTGTAAAGTATAATATTTTTTCAACCAATATGACTGTATTGCTAATTACTTATTTTAATTCGAATATTTTTAATAAGGATTGCTAATAAAATATTTCAAATTTATGTTCACTTAAAATAATAAGTTTCTTCTACATCATCTTCTAAATTTCAGTGCAATAAAATATTAAGTTTGCTTATCCACTTGCACAAATTTTCACAAAACTAAAATTAATTTAAAAGGTGGTATCCTACTAAACACTTAAGGGTCTGTAAAGACGAATAATGTATGAAAACTCTTATTTACTTTTCTCCATTAGAGGCAATTTTTTGTCAATCGCATTACTTTCATTTTAAACTTATTTAATACTTAATTTTTATTTAGTGTTTTTTTCTTATTGTTTTGTCATTGATTTTAATGTTTTGGTCAAAGCATATATTTTAGTTTTATTAAGCTTTAGTTACGTCAGTGTTATCTCTTTTGATTTGAGTTAGGTTTAAGTGAGTTTTTATATATGGATATTTCCAATGTGGCGTGACGTGACCTCTATGCCACTAAAAGTTTAAAAAAATGAATAAATCAAATTTGTAAAAAGGTTTGTTTTATTTGCAAATTAATTAAATATCACTATATTTAGTAAAAAAAAAAAATACAACAATCGACCCTAAGGATTTGAAGACATAAGCAAAAATATATGCTAGCGCGATCTCACAAAAAATCTAAGAGGGTTTTGACGTGGATTATCCAATTATAAAACTCTGCGAACTGTGCGATATTTTTTGTATAAAATCTTTTTAGTACGGTTTTGATTAACATAAATTTATTTTCCAAGTTATAAAATTTAAAAATCGCAAGAGTAGCTAAAGAAAGCTTTTATCTGTGGTAATTTAATTAATTTCTAATGTTTTTCTTAATAATGCAAGAAAGAAAAAACTGTTGGCAAACTTTTATTATTTCGGTCAGGGTGGGTGGACCTTTCTATGGAAGTGCCCATATGTAATTAATTAGCTATAAAGAAAAAAGAAAAATCAGATACCGGCAAAACGTAAACCAATATAGTGCTTTAAATATTTCAATTTAAAACATTGTTTTTAAACGAGCATTTTTTAAGGGGAAATTACATACGAAAAGTTATTTTTTCAGTTTTCAAACATCAGTTTTAGCAGAAAATGCATTACAATCTGCTAGTATCTAACTTTTTTCTCTTTACAACTGATCAAATCTTATATCGAACTTTAAGCCTAACTGAAATTTAAGCAAATACTTTTTTTTATTGAAATATTATCATTACAAAATTAGTTGAATTAAATAAATATAAGTTAAACATATAAATTTATTTCAGGAGCTTTAGATCGTATCCCGATTTCAAAAAATCACTCACATTTGTATGAATTAAAGGTGTGAATGAGTGTGTTTTAAAGACGCTCATCATTGCGTAGTTAAATAACAAATGAATATTTCCAACACACTCATGCACACCTCTAGTATAAATAATATACTAGAGGTGTGCATGAAAATGTTTTCTTTTTAATAGAAATACTCCGCTACATCCTATGTTTAATTTTATATAATTATAAATTATATAAATTTAATTATTATATAATTAAAAAAACTACTGTGTGTTTAGTAAAACAACACAGCACAAATTGTTTCCATCATTTGAAATTTTAAATTAGTTTTAGATATAAATTTAATTACAATTTTTAAAACCCTTAATTGGGGCAACCATTTCTCTGTAATTACCAGTTTCTGTACAAAAATGTTTTACTTTATCCAAAAATAATAAAATAATATTATTAATGACATATTTATCAAAAATATTTATGTTATTTTCTTTAAAGAGTTGAGTTTCTAAAAGAAAATGTTAAAGATACTTACAGAGTTATTTACGAAAACAAAACGTTTTATTCCCTCAAGCTAAATGAAAATTAATCTTATCAAATATTTATCACTAATAGCTAAAAGCTTTCAATTAGCTTTATTTTTTTACAAGTGCAGATTAAATTAATTTGCTAAACACTTTTAAAAATAACTTTAAGATTGAAAATAACCCTCAAGTGTATTCACAAAAGTAGAGAAATAAAATTTAAAATATAGAAGGAAAGTGTCAGAAGATTACTGACTTTTTGCAATTTCTGAGCAAAGCAAAACTCAAGTGATAAGTTCTTATTTCGAATGGTTTGAATTTGAATTATTTAAATAAACAATTCCCTATTTCTATATTTGGACAATATTAATTAAAGAAAAAAGGTTGTTAAATAAGGAAAATAAGAAATTAATATAAAAGTCAAATATTTTAGAGAATTGGGTAACAAAAGAGAAAAAAATTTCCATAACATTATCTTAAATCAAGCTAAATTTAATATAAAGCAAATTATTTTCCAACTGACCTACTAACAAAACAGAGTACATAAATTATTTGCTAAACATTACAACAAATACATGCAAAAGCAGCAATATATTTATACATACTCGCGCACAAATATTTACATTCCCCAAGATCTGCATAAACAATATTTGTGTTTTGTTTTGTTTTCCTTTCCCCTAAAAATATACTACACAATATTTTCTTATGATAATTTTTACTTCTATCATTTATTTGGTTTTGGGTGCTCCTGCTCTACAAAATGTTGGTCCTTTTTGCTTCTCTTTTAGTTTTTTTTTTTTCGATTCCTGATTGTGTTTGTGCAATGAGAATAATGCAAACAACAAAGCTGTATTTCATAAAGACAAACAAAATGAGTAACTAGAGATAAGCAAATTAAAGTTTATTTTACTTGTTCCTTTTTCATTTTTAGATAGCAATATTTTTGTGTGTGAAAGTGTTTTTTCAACCAACACATTTGCATGATGTTTATTTTTTAATTTTTTTGTTGACTAAAACAATTTATCAACTTTTTCTGTATCTTCTTAAATTTTGTGCAAAATATAAAATCACAAATATCTACTGCTGCTGCTAAAAACCCAGTGAAAGACAGCCAGCAGTGGTAGTGTGAAAAAAGAAGAACTCAAAATAACTAAGCTAACTTTTTTTCAGATTTTACACTTTATGTCAGTTGTAAATATTTTATAATAATATTAAATGTACGCTATTAAATATGGCAACACAGAGAGTGAAATAAAGGAAGTTGGACAAAAAAATGTATGAAATGTATTTCTGCAGGAATAAAAAATATATTCATTTTGTTAACAAACACTTTTAACTGACACCAGGCTGAGTTTTGCTTTTTTTTGGTTTTCGTTCTATTTGATTGAAAGTAAAATTATTTGTGAGGATGAGAGTTCAGTTTTTTCCAGTCGTTCCCTTTTTATTTTTTTTTTATTAGAAATTGTGCTTATATTCTTTGTACAATACAAGTAGGTCAGAGGATGTTAGATTTCCTCTACTTTGAGTATTTACATATTAAAGTAAATACTCAAAATGCAAACCCTAAAAAAATTGTAAAATTTTTAAATTTATATTTCATATTTCAAATGTGAATAAAAAACTATAAAATTTTAATTTCTAATAAAACCAATTCTTTTGTTATTTCTATTTAATTTTTTTTATTTACATTTTACAATATCAATTTAACACTAAACTAATTTAAGAAAAAAAATTAAATTTTTTTTAATTTAAAAGAAAAATTGGCACATATAAAAAAAATTTAACACAAAAGTAAAATATGAACTTTGAATACTTTGTAAAATTCTTTATGGCTCTTAAATTATCAGCGGTTTAAAATCACAGCAATAATTTAATAAATTACACAATGTCTTACATTATAAGCTGCAATGATTTACATATATATACCCAGAATGACAGTGTTTATTTCCAATTATTCTTAGTAGTTAAATTCAAGAAGGTACTATAAAATTATCTGAGAATAATACTGTTCTCGGACAAGAGACCTTTCATATATAACTGATTCAAATATGAATAAATGTAGAAGAAAAATATATTCATATATTTGGGGGATTCACAATGTATGCTAACGTGTCATAACGTAGGCTAACATATCATAATCCCCCGTCTATATTAGGCATAAAATGATAAACATTAACACTAACATCATGTTAAAGTCAACTGTACACGTGTTAATGTTTTTTTCCACCTTTAACGTGTTTGTTAAAAGATTTGATATAATATGAAAATTTTGTAGTTATATTTTAGTTTGACCAGTTTCTGCTGCTCAACCGTACTACTACTACCTAATGTGCAATAAGCATTCAAACAACATTGCTGGAAAACAAAAAAGTATGTTCAAATATAAAATTACATAAACACGTATTCGCCACCAATAACAACATGCACAAATTAATTCCGATGCTCTGCCGGCGTCATGTTTATATTTTATTCAAATTGATTGGCTAGTGAAGACGGAGTGTAATGTTCTAATATTTAACAATAGTTTAAAAATATTGTTGTTGTGTTTAAAAAAAAACGTCTTAAAATAATAAATTCTTTGCTCAATATTTATGGTTTTGTCCAGGGATCAAGGAGAAATGCTAAACGATGAAGAAGTATACCAACATAATCGTTATTACGAGAACTATCTTTGTCAGCATTGATTTTTATTTGTTTGGGTTTTTATTATAATTTTATTATAAATTGAACTTAAAAACTATTTATTAATTTTTATTGTTTAGCTTAAAAAATATAGTTATTTTTCGAGTTTTATTTTTTGTTTAGAAAATAGTAGTTATTTTTTTTAAAAATAAATAATTGTTTTTTATGTTTTATTTTTTGCTTAAAACATAAAATTTAATTATCCAAATATATATAAATTTGCGCAAGTTTTGCGTAATGTTCATGCAACACAAGTTACTGTAAAAAGAGAAGTTTACGCCTAGAACCCATATCAACTGATTTACTTGCGAAGCAAAAAAAAAAATAATAATAAAATAAATATGACTTTTGGTTGCTGCAATATATGATGCTTACAACTAAATCCTACACAAAGTAGATAAATGCGAAGAATGCTGATGACGGACGTAGCTGTCTAGAAAATTCATTCCATTCTGGTAGCGTCTAAAAATAAAATTTTCTCAAGTTTTATTTAAAATTAATCATCTAAATTGTAACTAATATTCTTTCAATTTAGAGAGAATGTGATGACTTAAGCTTAATTTCAAAAATTCATGTTTATGTCAAAAAAATAAAACTTAATAAATAACACTGGTCGTCAAAAAAAAAGTCGGGAGCTTTAACTTTGTTATGTGATTTTAATTGACTTTTGTGTGCTGAAATCTGTTTACAGATTTTTTTATCACCTTTAGTTATCGAAATATTCTAATTTAAATAAAATAAAAGTATTTAAATATTAGATATGTAGTTTTTGTGAAAAGCAATCGAAAAAAAATCGGGAGCTTAAACCTTGTTATGTGATTTATGTTTTAATGAACTGTTATGTGCTGAATCCAAATCTGTTTATAGATTGATTCTATCACATCTAGTTTTTGAGATATTCTTATTTAAATAAAATATTGATATTGAAATATTCAATAGGCAACCATGAAACACAATTTTGTTGTCTAGCACTGCCTGGACTTAGCAAGTATATTTATTTTTATTTTATATTTAAGATATGAGTAATTATTCTTAGGTCAAATATATTGACGATGCAATTAATAAAATATGAAACAACAAAAAAAATTAATAGATTTTTATTATAACAAAAATAAATAATCTTAATGTGTTACATAATGTTTGTCAAAGTAGGTACATGCACTTTATTGTGAATAAAATCAAAATTTTCCTAGCTTTCCCAATAAGTAAAAAAATGTAAAATATTTACCGATTTAACTTTCTTACGATTTTTTGAAAACAAAAAAAAATAATTTTCCATTAAAAATATTTCCTTTCGCTACCAATTTCTGAATAACTCCTAAACAATTAAAAACGAAAAAAATATTATGTAAAGTTGACTTAAAGGTAATTATATCCCGCATCTTTTGGTGTTTCAATTATCGAATTATCCGATAAAGCGTTAGCCATTCCCATGAAAAAAAAAACTAAAAGCAAATTTGAATTTAACGAGTTGAGATCAGTATATTCCACGTATTTATGTTAAAGGAGCAATTTTTTGGCAGGCTAGTAATCATTAATTTCTAAGCGAAATATAAAACTCAAAAAATAACTGTTATTTCTCAAGCAAAAATTTAAAATAGAAAAATAATCATTAGAAAGTAATTTTTTTAATAAAACTTATAACCGTTGCGATTCCTGGTTTTCTCATATAAATCAGTAGAAACCTGAGTCATATGCTTAAGCCGCCTTATTCCAGCTGCCTGTAATGTTTATATCCTTCAGAAGGGCCTTGAAATGCTAATTTACACTATATAATTACCACATGCAACCGTTTGATTAAATCGGTTGTTGACAAATTTTCTTAGAACGTTTTGCTGTCACTTGCCAGAATTGGCTCGCCGATAATAAGTAGAAAAAATCAAAAGCTGCCTATTTTTTAAACGCGTTCATGCCCCTTATCAATACTTTTATAATGTTAAACTATAGTAGTATTTGTTTTACTATGGCTGTTCAGCCATTTCAAATACATGTTAATAGCTACCTACAGTAAATCAATCAAAAACCAATATTGATTTTGCAATTTAACAGAGTATTTCACGGACTTGACCGACTTTTACATTTTTAATAAACGAAATAAAAAAATATGGGTTGGTCCAGTTTTATTCGCTTTCAATGAAACAAACACAAAAAATACAAGTCATTATTTATATATAATTTACTAGAAGTAATTGCAAGAACAGTTAAAAAAACATTTAACAATTTATTATGGCAAGTTTTGCTGAAAATAGGACAAAACATTAAACTACCTTACAAACTCATCAACGTATTTGTTTTTGTTGTCTTTCATTTCTAGAACGGCAACGTGCAGCAACTAAGAAAACTGAAAAAAAAAATCTAAAAAAAAAACAAAAACACAGAATGAAGACTGCAAAGGAGGCTCACAAAGTTTGTGATTTTTTATCGAACGTGAAAAAAACGTTACTGCAAGTTTTAATTTTTGTTGTTGGTATTTTCATTACTATTTTGCACATGATGCCAAATTTATTCATATGTAAGTGTGCAAGTTAATGTAAAATAAAAATAAACACTTTATATACCAAACACAATTGTTTTAAAACATTTAACAATATTCGTGTTGCATTTGTTGTGTATGTACTATGTTCTTTGGCCTAGTGTGCCAGTGGTATTTGTGAAAAGCATGAATGGCAGTGGCGGTTATAATGACGTTACCCCATATACATGCTTCTATTAACACAAACACTTATGCGCTATAAATGTCTCTGCATTAATAGTGTCTATATAATGCTATTGCAAAGTATGAATAAAAAGTGGAAAGTATCTTTTACATTATTGCCAAACTACCACAGCTACTCAGCCAACCAAACAGCTATCGAAAAAGTCCAACCAACTTATTTACCGACTCATTCACTTTGTGACGAAACAATTCGCCATATCGTCAAAGAGTCATACAAAGTAGGGCATCAGTATTTTTTCCAAAACACACAGACACATGAACAAAGTTTATTTATTTATATTTTGTTTAAAAACACAACAAAAAATAGTGATGGTTTTGCTATTGAACACAATATAAAAAAGTACAGAAAGGAACTGAGAAAGATAGTTTGATAATGCAAATGTAAAAGAATTAATTTATTGAAACGTGAAAAATGGTTTTCTTTCTGAATAGCCGTCAAAAATATTAAAAATATTCAAAAAAAATTCAATTGACATGAATTTTATTTACCCGAAAGATAATCTTTTGGCATTACATTTTAAATATGATTTCTGGCATATAATCGCTACGGCTGGCGCGGATGTAGTCCAATCTGGACGTCCAATTTTCGATTACTTTTTCCAACATTTGTGGCCGTATATCGACAACAATACGGTGAATGTTGTCTTCCAAATGGTCAAGCCTTTGTAGCTTATCCGCATAGACCAATGACTTTACATAGCCCCACAGAAAGTAGTCTAACGGTGTTAAATCACAAGATTTTGGAGGCCAATTCACAGGTCCGAAACATGAAATTGCACTATTTGCAAGCACTATTGCACTTTTTGCACTATTTGCAAGCGTTGTTCAGGCGTGAGTCTATTCATGATGAATTGCCAAACCAAACTGAGAATAAATTACTTGACAGCTGTTAAATCGGTCGCCATCTATACCTCTATAAAAAAAAATCCTTTAATTTTTTTCTAAAAGTATAAAACACTTTTGCGATTCCTAAATATTCATACTTTTATGGCAAGTTTTATGTCAAGTTAAAATTTTGTCTTAAATAATTTTACAATTATTATAATTTAATAAATTATTGTTACACACTAATTAATTATGGTAATAAAATTAAACTAAAGCATACCTAAAAACACAGTTTTGGGTTAATACACTTAGCTTCGATTACACTAAAATTTGCAATAGCGCTAAATGTATTGGAAAGCATATAATTTTTCACTATTTATCAGCGGCTTGGTGGTTGTAAAATATTTCTTCACTAATATTTGAAACTTGATTGATAGTGTTATTTTGTTGCACCTTACACAAAGTGCAACATTTAAATTGATTTTAAAATTTAGTGGTCAAACATTTTTTTTATATACAAATTAAGGCCATCAAAAGGAATGCTCTGAAACAGCATACGACAATATACGGACACTTTCTTTTCAAATAAATACGAAGTATAAGATGCGTTTGATGGATACACTAGAAAGGAATAAGTTAAGGGATTCCAAGTTATATTTTTCTTTGCACAACCAAAACCAAACAGCTTTAGACTGAAGCAAAAATAATTTTCTTATTCCAATGATAATTCTCGGCAACTCTGCTACTATTGTATAGTGAGACTATTGTTTTTAAACTCGTTATTAAACGACAAAAGTTCTAGCAAAAAAGCTAGACTACCCAACTCAGACGTACATAGGCCAAAATAGTTATTTTCTTACACATTCGTCAATGTTGAAAATCGTCAAAATTTTCAAATTGCTTTTTTGTTAGGTTGGATATATTGTTTTGTTAGAAAAATATTTTAATGAATCACCAAAAATAGATTTATTTGCAATCGATAAAATTCGCCAAAAATAGTAAAAAATGCCGCCAAAATTTAAATTTTTTTAATTTTTTCAGCTGAACGCAAAACAGTTACATAGTTTTAAGTTTTTATAGAGGCGAAGAACTTTAAATTGAAAGAAAAAAATTCTTTTAATTGCACCCTACATATACATATAATGCTTTATACTGGATAAATAATAGCAAATTTCATTACCATTAGTTTATAAATAATGCTAATGATTTTTTTTCATTACCATTATTTTTAATAATAATAATGGTCATTAATGGTTTAAAAATTATATATAAAAACAAAATAGTTTTTTAAGTTTTAATACTTAGTATCAAATAGCTTTCACTTAATTTTTATTTTGTCCAAAAAATTTTTCAACTTAAAGGTATCTTTGCCAATCTAAAATATGGTTTCCTGATGAAGCACTTAGCGAAATGGCCATAGAAACTAGCTTACCCCGTAATAATCAATTTCAGGCAATTTATAAATGGTGTAATAGCACGCTATTTAATTGAAAATAAAGGAATTTTAATATCCGAAATATAAGTTTTTAAAATCATAATCATTAACCAATCAAAATATATTTTATCGAAGCGTTACCATTAATAGCCGCATTTCTTTTGTTAATAATATTACATCATTAGCATCACTTATGTAGTATTTTTATAAAATCTGTAAATTTGCTTATCTTTTTTCAATGTCTAATCGCATTTGGAAAAAGCTTAAGAAGCTACAAGCTATTATTGCAAATCATAAAACCTTCCTTCACAACTTATTTTTAATTGTTTTTCCAAAACAAACGTTTGACTCCCATATGTAAATTTTAAAGATAAACTATTTAAAAAAACATTTTTAAAGTTTATACTTCCTCTCCTACAAAACTTAAAATCAGACTTAAGCACTTTTTCCTTATTGGCACAGAATTAGTAAATAACAATTTCATTACCATAGGTAAAAAAATAATTGGAATTGAAAAATACAATGGCATAAAATGCTAGTCAAAATTTTGTCATTGTAATTACTTCCAATAATATCATAGCAAATTTAATATCAATGAAAAAATCTCAAGTATGCTGAAGTATGTAGGTAATTTTTTTCCAGCCACATATTAATAACATTTGTTCAGGGTATTCAGACTTTCTTGGGTCAAAGTAGTAAAATTTAGTTCTGGAAAGTTATACAATCCTCTGTCATTTTCCGGGATGTTTTAATGATTTTTTCACTTTTGAACGACCTGCTAATCAACCTCACAACAACTGTAGCAGCCTCAGTTTTTTCATTCATAATCTTTCGACAGAATAAGAGTTGTTACTTCAAAAACTACGGTTAGGAGCCGGTAGGTTTATTTTCAATACTATCACACAGCTACAAACAATTTTGAACTCCTAGGTCGCCCGAATTCAGCAATTTACTCAGAGAATATAAAAAGACCCTTAAAACGGTTTGGTTGTTCATATAAAAGGGTGGATAATATAAAGAACATTTAGCCATAATAAAGCCATATTTGAAATGATTGCACGGATCAGAACGATATAAACTGAAAATATCAAATTTTTGTAAGACAATTATGCTTTACAAAAAATCCGTGAAATTTAACAAATTGCATCTTATATCCCTAAAAGCTATAATGATTTCAAGAGACTATTGGATTACTACAAGACTATAAGAGTATGCTATAGAGAAAGTGAATTAGCTTCAATGAATAATACTTTATTTAAAAAGCATAAGAAAATAAATAAAAATTACCTTAAAGGAAGATAAGAAAATAAATAAAAATTACCTTAAAGGAAGATTTTATAATAAACAAAGTTGACTTTTGACTTAAAATTCGAGCGTGCTTACTGTAAATTTACCCTAAAATCTGTTGTTTTATTTGTTATACCCGTTCATTAATTTTTTCCCTTTTTAATGTATTACTTTACACAAAAAAAAACAAAATCAGTGAAATATTAGGTATATAATTTTTAACTTAACTCCTATTGTAGCTTGAGGCCATAACGAAAACACAGTATTTATTTCAGTTTCTCGAAAGTTCTTTTTTTTGTTTTAAATTTTATTTATTTAGTTGAGTTTGTTGTCTGTGTTTCGTCCTAGTATTTTAGTTTCATGAGGGCACCACCATAATGAAATTTGGTGGCTTTTTACGCCAGTATATTGTTCAGCGTCGCAGTTATACAAGTTACTGAAATGGAATACACACGTAAATGAAATACACAGTTTCAATAATAACGTGTTAACAAAATGTAAAGTACTATCCAAAGCAAACATCGAAAGCGCTCGGAAACTTTACCCATCAAACAGTCAATCACGACGATATTCACCGAATAATGGATTTCAAACGAAAATTTGAAAATTATGCTACGAGAGTGATAATGAACCACTGTTAGATATAAAGCATTTTATTGACGAATTTGAGCGCTACTTCTAGCAAGCAGAATCAGATCTGGATATTGAAGATCAAATATCAGAAATGGCAATGGCAATGGCCAAATACTTAATAGTATCACTGTTCAATTAAATAATTAAATAAGGAGGGGATAAAAGTTCAAAGTATATTCGATTCAAAAAATAACTATTCAGCTTTTCTTTTTTACATACCAAAGGTACATACTGAATGTTATAAGTCATACCTGTAGAGCTTTCACAAAATTGGGGTATCAAGTAAACTACTCCTTGCCCTATCCCTATTATGCACAAAAACTATACAGTTCTTCATCGCCATATTCCAAATATTCTGATATCTCAAACGGTATGACTTGCAGAGTCTCCACAAAAATAGTGGCATACATACCCACCCACCCACAGACATCATTGCGAAAATAGGTAAAATGGATTCAAGAGACCACAAAACGTATAAATCCGCTGATATCCCGACATGAGATTTTTTCGCAAATACTATACTTTACCTGTACTATGTATGATAAAGTAAAAAGTATTACGTGGAAAAATTTCCATTGTATGAAGCTCAGAAATATCAAACCCTTTAGGTAGGCTAACAGCTGTAAATATTGTTCATAAAACACAAGGACCTAAGCGCCAAAGCAATAACAATATCGATTTATAAGAGTATTTTGATGAAGTTATACATGAAATAGTTAAACAGACAGTTGCAGAAATTAATATATACATACATACACATTACGTAGATTTGTATAAAAAAAAACTGACAAAATATGTAATTAAAATTATGATAATATTTGTTATTAGCAACAAGTATATAATAGAACCTATTTCTTATTTAGGAAAAAAGTCCTTTAATAAGTATTAAAAGAAAAATATTTTCTAAAAAAACAAGACACATTTTATTTGATACCAATTCGATACCAAATTAAAAACCTGATGCTCGCAGATTTAATCCCATAGATCCTATAAAGCTCAATATTTTTAACAATCAAAACAAGCACCTTATTACTCCGACTTGAAACAAATAACTAAAAAATTTAAAAATTTCTCTTCGCCGAAAAGGGGACAAAATACTACTAGATCACATTCGAACAGCATGTAAAGCCGTGCCGGACAGACTCGATGCTTTTATTTGCGGTGCTATATGAAAAAATAAAGTATTTTTCTGAAAATTTTAAATGTTTTTACGATAAACTGATGTTGTTAAATCAGTTAAAAATATAAACACATTTTTCATGATAGCATTTCGACATCAGTAAATGTTAGGTGTATTATCGTAACAGCCCATATTAATGTTAATACAAAATTTGTCTATCGATCTAGATTTAATTCCTTTAAAATTCTGCTAATGAGTGTCGTGTATAGGCATGTTGCGTTCGAATGTTGTTTTTATTATATTATTTTTGCTGCTATTGTTTTTATTATTGCATTATTTTGCTTTCTTCTATTTATTCATACATATACAAACATTCATACATTATTTTTATAAATTCATTTTGTTGTTGTTGTTGCTGATTTTTTTTTATAATGTATACAGTCATATATTTTGCAACATACTTTATAAACGTTTGCTTTCTTAGCCGTTTTTTTTTTATTTACTATTCTTTTATTTCATTTTCGATGGCATTATACAATATAATATAAAGTAACAATGAGCCAATTTGATAGAAACTTTTATACGTACATACATAAATTTATGCATGTTGTAAAAAGTTTTTACAATGCACAGCTATTTACACACAAACACTCACTCATACATGTTCATATATACGTTATGTTATGTATAAATTTATAACTTTTTTAACTTTGATGTTTTTTGTTGTTGTTGCTTTTTATTATAAGTAGTTATCATTATTTGGGTTATTATAGTCATTATTATTGTATACTTAAAAGTGATTTTTCTAGCTTCATATATGTATATGAATAAAAGTGTATGTGTTCGTGCAAGTGTTAATGTTTTAATATGTGTTTTATATATGAATATATATACTTGGACACATAAAGTGTTTGATTTTATTAGTGTAATAATTAGATGAAATTATGTATTTACAGAAATGACTTAATGTGGAAAATGCCACAAAACAGGCTTTAATAACATTTAATAAACTGATTTCATTAAGTGGGCCATGCAAAGGAGCACCAAATTTAAGCTTTATGTAAAGAAAAAATTTAAAAGTTTTTTTTTTAACATATAAATTAATAAAGATTAAATTTTGAATCAAGCTTAAGTTCATTTTTATTCACTCTAAGAAAGAATAAATTAAATTATAAATTTGGTGATTAAAGAAAAATATATAAATTAATTTTTGAAATAAGTTCGTTATATTCTCTCTAAGTTGATTTATCACCTAATTACAAATTAGGTGATAAATTTAAATAAAAAATTAATTTAAAGAAAATGTTTCTTAATAATTACAAAATGCTCAGAAAAAAAAAATAATTGATAAATTACTATTCAAATAAAATTATATTTTTTAATAAGCGAATTTTTAATATACGAAAAAATATATTTGGAATCGTATTATATAAGGCATGATTCCTTGAAAATTTTTTAAATAAATATTTTATGAATGCAATATAAAATATTTATTTCCAGTAAAATATAATAAGCGAAATTGATTACTATGGGGCAAGCATATCCAGAAAGCTATTTCGCTAGTGCTGAACTAGCTCATCAGTAGAGTTTTTGAATTTTTCTGAGTAAACACTCAGATTCTCATGCTTAAAACTTAAAAGACTAAATGAGAAGTTGAATCAGTCTAGAAAGAAATTAAATAAAAAAGTTTATTTTATTTTATTTTTCCTTTTTTTTTTACATTAAGGGTTTCCATTGGATACCATTTTTATAATGTATCAAAAAGACTTATGAAAAACAAAAATAAAAATACAAATTAAAAAATTCAAAATCGTATTTATACACCGGGCACAAGCTATTATATACAAAAAATTATGTTTGTAATCGTATTATATAACATTATTTATTTTTAATCATTATTTAATAAATATTCCTTGAATATTTATTAAATAAATATTTTATATTGCATTCATGAACTTTAAATAATTACAATTCACTTCACAGCTTTTATTGATTTTAATAGTGTTCTTTTTAAATACACGCCGACGTTTAAAAAAGCTAGAGAGATCTCAAATAATTGGATAAATTGAACCGTAATATATAGTCAATTTCATTAGGGTGGATTTCTAGAAAAATTATATACATATAGATTACTTATCAGTTGTAAGGTCCTGTTTACTGAATATTATTGATATAACGAGAAGATTAATTTATGTATCCAAATGACAAATAAAGTATATCTGGCTCCTTAATCATTTATTGCACAGCCTCATTTGTAAAATTTAACATTAGTATAATTGTATACTTTTCTAGTGTATAGGAAGAGCATATATTCATAAATGTTTGACTTTTTCTTTAACATTTTATTTCACATAAAAACAAACAAAATCAGTGAACTATTAGGTATATATATTTTTGCTCTTACTCCTGTTAGAGCGTAGGTCCTTAACAAAAGCTTGCTATTCATTTCTATTGCTGGATTTCATTGTTTGTCTTTCATCGTCATGATAATTTCCGTCTACCTTGTTTATTGAGAGTTCTAAAATAAGGCATTTGGCAGGTTTTTTGACATATTTTCTGAGTGTAAGATAAATCCATATCGTCATATAAAATGTAAAATCATGTAACCACTTTTTTCGAATTTACAGGAGAGGGAATAAGCTCAATTAAACGGTTAAGTAAGCAACCTTGCTTACTTAACTGTTTTATTGTGGTTGTTCACATCTAAACAACAATATTTTACAAATTTCGAAATACTGAATCATATATATTGAAACGCTTGAGAATCGCCGACACTAGAAGATGAGTCCAAAAGGAATGGTACCACATGAACCGGTAGTTTCACTGCGCTCTGCCTGTGGTCTGTTATTGGTGAGATGCTTTGGAGAGTAATATGGTGTCTGTGATTTGGACCTAAATCGTCCTTCTTGCCACCAATGTTGTGGCGCGAGTTGTCAAAGGCAGAGTGGATAACGATGGAGAAGGTAGAAATTATACATTAAAGAGGTTGCAAAATTTCTATAGTCATACTTTAAGTTAATAGACTAAAAAAATATTATTTGAAATCAAGTTAAATCTGGATTTTTCTTAGGTCTGAATATTTTCTATCTACTATGCTCCAGCTTTCATATAAATTCAATTATAGTCGAAAACATTTTATTATAATATATGACTTAAATTACATTAAATCTAGTAAAAAATATTTGGAAATTTTTTTAAAGGCAAAAATGCATATCGATAATTTCCTATTTTAACTCTATTGTTAAAGAAGATGTTTCTATTTGTTTTAATATTTCTTCAAAAGGGAAGAAACTCAAGCTGAATGCTGGGCACCATATAGGTGCAATTTAAAAAAAAGAGCAAGGCTACGTAAAAATAGGTTTCAATGCTATTAAGGCACAGCTGTTCGATCACATGTTAGGTATATCAGCTTTCTTAAGCAACTTACGTGTCGATGTCACTATATTTGGAATAATCACGTTCACTTTCTTTTACATTAATAAATGGTAAGAACACAACATGCAGTGCCACACAATGTTTTTATATAGTTTTTCACTTACTTATATTGTCACTTGTTTTTATATAGCATTCGTTTTTATAAATAAAATAAAATACTAATTTCATCCAACTTTACCAAGCACCTACGCTACATGGTTTTACAAGCACCAGCACTGTTTTAATGATATTTTAAAAAGTTTATGTTTTATTAGGCATAAAGTTGTACTAAAATTTAAAGTATAATTTGAACTCAAGTTTTTATTTGCATATACAAAATACTTTAATTTACTACTTTATTTTACTGATAAAATTAATTTATAGTATTTTCATCTATAATATTTTCAAGTATTTCCTTTATATTTTCAGATTTCTGGAGCATAAAAATTTGCTGGAATTGATCGAACTTTATACACATAAATAAAAATTCAACAAACAAAATAAATAAGGACTTCAATAAAAAATAGGAATTGCTAGTAAAAAAAAAAACAACAAAAATACAAAATATTAAAAATTTCAAAAGGATTTGAAACCACATTAACATCATATAAAAAAACTGAAAACAATATTTTAGAAATACAATAAACAGGAAAAAAGGAATAATAAAATAAAACGAATAACAATAGACTGAACAAGAGTCCAAATATTTAATATAAATAAAATAAAACCAAACGGAATACTCGACAAAAACAAACAACCGAATAATTCTCAATTTATAAAAAAAATATTTAAATATTGTATAATATATGAAAAACGAATTTTTAAATAATAAATGCAATTAATTTAAACATATCATAAATTATAATAAACGAAATAATTTAACATTTAAATAATAATATTTAAAACTAAAAAAAACAACAAAATTGCATTTAAACTAAAAGCAATAAAAATAAAATTCAAACCAAAAATGTTCATTATTTGAATTTCTTGTATGAAATTTACATTAAAATCAATAAAAACTAAACAGCCCTTTTTAAACAATTTGCCACAAGAAAAAGTAAATTTAATTAAAATATTTTTACTTTTGTAAACCAACATTGCCACGTATTTCTATGAAATATACTACACATACACATACAGACATATACAAACAAATACAAGCAAATCCAAACATCAACAACATATTGATTTAGCAAAAAATAGAAACGAACGGTAAATTTATTGTTTCATATATTTTATCTTTTATTTGAAAACCATAATTAAAAGTAAACAATTAAATATTAAACATAATAATTAAACAAAATAGAATCATTTGATAAAATTTTGTCATGCATTAAACATTTAAACACTTGAAAAAGTGTTAATTCTACAAAAAAAAACATAACGAATAAATAAACAAATCAATATCCAAACAATTAATGAACAAGAAAAAAATTATCAAATCATACATTAATATTTCACACCTAAACGTAAAATATAAAAAGATTTCTATAAGCAAAAATCGTTCACATTATGAAAAACTAAAATAAACAATTAAAGCGAAAATAAAAACAATTTCAATTTTCGTACCTTGTATTGAATTTCAAAAAAGTAACTACAGCAACATAATTCACTTAATTCAAATACATTCCATATTTGTGACAGTGCACATGTGATATAAATAAAAAACGCGAGATAAACTATAAAAAGTTCAACATTTTATAAACAAAAAATAGCAACATTTAAATAAGGTAAGTGCATATAATAAATATTATAAATATACGAGTATGTCTTTGTAAAAAACAATGCACCGCAGGTGTTTCGATTTCGAATTAAATTAAAATTGTATTAAGTTTTTGATTTATATTCATATTATTATAGACATAAAAATATTAATATATTTTCAGGGAATTTTAATTCGAATATAATTTTTTTTAATTAAAAAAAAAAAGTTTCCTTTTAAAATTCCGATATATTATTCTTTTAATTGTAGCTAATCCGGTGCACGAATACATAATGCTTCCAAATTATATTTTTTTTAACAGTTCTATGATAAGAATTTTATCGCTATAACTACGAAATTATTTATGCATACTACCAAGACTGTATAAACCAGTGGCAATAATTATGAGGCACGTAGCAATCTGACTTAATTAAAGACCTGATGATATTCTAGTAGACCCAATAATTATTCGAACCTGCCTTTCTATGGGGATTCAAAAAGACTGTGAGACGCCGCTTCAAAAGATCCGATACACATGCCTTACTTCCCATAATCTGTTAAAAGAATTAACGAAGTCGTTACTATGACATTTTGCGTTTGTAACAATAATCGTCTAACAAAGAATTACATAAACAAGCTTACTATATACCGCTTATAAATGTTTCAAAATAGCAAAAATGACGTCACGTCAGCTATGTATTTTGAAGCAGATAAAAAATATAATTTTTTCTAATCACATTTCAAGCAGAGAAAAAAGACGAAATGAACAAAAAAAAAGAATTTCGTTTACTAGTTACCAGTGAATTATTTTTATGCTGGTATTCTATTTAAAATATTAAGATAACTTTATCTAATTTTAAATAAAGAATTTAAATTCGCTATGTTTTTTCTCCAAAAAAAAGATAAAAGAATTTTTTAATAAATATATTTTATTTTTGAGAAAAAAATTATTAATTTTTTAGGGAAAAATTTACAAAAAATATTAAAAAAGGATTAAAAAACAAATATCCATACAAAATTGTTTAACAAATAACCCGTTTCTAAAACTAAAATATTTATATAAAAATCTCTATATTTTTGTGGATAAAATAAATTGAGAGAGTAAAACTTAATGACTTACAACGGACTTTATTGCCAGCAGTTCTTAATGCCTCGTTCCTATGAAACCCTTCAGAAGTCAGCTCAGGGTTTCAATGCGCCAAGTTGTTTTTAAACATCAACGGCTCCGATAACCGTGCAGTGTTGTACTGCAGTGCTTATGATCAGATGATCAACCCATCCAAATTTCCTTTTCAGGATGTCGTTTTGGATTGGTTGTCGGTTCGTGCTTCGAAGCAGCTCAGCGTTAGTTATTGTGTTAGGTACAAAGATCGAACAATCTATAGTAAGCAATGATTAGTGAAAACTCGCAGTCGGTATTCGCCGCTCACATCAATACAGAAATATGGCTTTTACACATGTGTTAAATAATTTGGTCTTTAGTTGTGTCGATATCTCGGATGGTACGCATGCTTGTTTTTAAACACTGCTTGCTTTTTGATTCTCGTAGAAACATCTTCGTTAACACTGTTCTTTGTGATTGTGCAGCCTAGTTAATAGAAAGATTGAACATATTGGTGGTGTTTATTCTCATTAGTTTGGTTTTCTGCAAGTTTATTCGCAAAGGAACCTTGAGAGCAGTGTTATGGATAGCCTTTGTTCAGTTTGTTTTCTATATAGAAGTTTGTTCTCCCTGTATGTTGTCTCTATAACTTTTCCAATATTCGCCTAATTTTTTAAGACTATAATCCTGTTTAAATTAATTGTCTGCTCGCTATAAGCTTCTAAAATACTAATTTTTGGAAATGTAATTTAAATTAGAAGATATAAAAATATTTGCACCAATTAAAGGTTCTTAATAATTTCATTTACGAATTTTATTAAATTTGTTGAAAGGTTGTATTTCTTGCCCGTTCCACATGTCAAATTATATACATTATATACATACATATATATGTATGTTTGTACGTAATTTGAAATTTGACATTTGAAAATTATAAAATTATTTTTACCATTCTATAAACATACATACATATGTACATATGTATATACATATACATATAAAATCCAATCAATAAAACTTGTTATTTAAAACATTTTAATTTAATATTTAAAATATCTGTAAGCACACTAACGTTTCCATTTATGTATATTAATCAACTGATTTTGAAACTTTAAATAAACTAAAATATTTTTCCAAAAGAACTTAGAAATTCTTAATAAAACATTCCCTTGGGATAAATAAAACATATAATAACATGTTATACAAAGTCAAACTATAAACAAAAATTTCTAAACAAAATAAAACAACATTTTTCAGCTCTCAATTGTGAATGAAAACAAAAATACGGAAAAAAAAACTTTAAATACTTTTGGCTTGAATAGTATTTGAATGATTTTGCTCAGGCTGCCACCAATGCATCTTTATTGACAATACACACATGCCAACACGAGTAACATATTGGCTACTAAGCAATGTACATAAATACATATGTATGTATGTATGTATATATATATATGTATGTATATGTACATATAAGTATGTATATACGTATGTATAAACAAACATACATATTTACATTTACACACATACATATGTTTAAAGTATATATGGCTGCACTCTAACACAAATATGCAACATTGAAAACATAAATTTATTTGTAATTTTACTTTATTGTCTTGTATAGTGGATGCTTTTGCTAAAAATAAATCCACAACAAACCACTTATTCGGTGATATGTGAGAACATACAACATGTGTCTCAACAAACAAAAACATAATAACACAACGGCAACAACTTCCTCTTCCTTCAATTGAAACTTTTCATTCCATCACCATTCCACTTGTTTTAAAAATTGTATTTTATTGAATGCTAAGTTTTCCAGCATTGACGACTAAAATGTTCTTGTTGCACAAACGTACAACACAAATGTTTTTGTAAACTTTTTTTAACGCATGTAAATGTTGATTTTTTAGTAATATAAAATACAGATAAATGGTAAAAAATGCAATAGATTTGGCTTTATTGGAAAGATAATTCTTTGCCATTTTAGTTTAAGACATGCGGCAATTTTAGATCATTTTTTTTTTCAGAATTTGAGGCAATATGTCAGCATTAATTTGGTAAACGGTGTGTTCCTAGAGTTCAATTGTTTGATTAGTACCCAAACAATAACAGCGATGTTGTTTTAAATTTATTGCAGTGCAAAATAGTCAGTGATTATGGCCGTGAAGCGGTCACCATTAACTGTAACGTTCTGTCCAGCTTCGTTATTGAAAATACACCGACCAATAATTCCATCGGCCTATAAAGCTGAATATTCGTGAATGATTTTTCGTTAATGCCTTATCACCAAAATTAGGCACTCCTCATTACTAACTTTTACCCACAGGATGATCAAATGATCGCGGTGAGTTTCTTGAAGTTTACAATGTTTTTTCGTGCAAAATCTGTACAATTTGCAGGCAGTGTATACGTGGCAAACTATTCATTATCAGCTGGAAGTCGCAAACATAACTAAACACAAAAGAATTACGAGCTGTCAAATAGCTCACATATAAAACGGTATTGGTGTCTTAAAATTATATATCTCAAAAATAATACATCCTTTAGTTTAGAGGGTATTTGGTTCTTGTATAACAATTTTCTGTGTGCTGTATAAGTAATTCAAATTTCTAAAATAAATATAAAGTATTTGTATATAATGAAAAATAGTTTCTTATGACTATAAAGTGCGCAAAGGTAGCACCAGAAAGTTTTTGTTTTTTCTTATATTATAAATACATATATGATTCTGAACCCATTATGAATTTTAAACAACTTATTTATTATGCCCTTAAAAAAAAAGTAATTAAAAGAAAATCAAATCAAATCAAATCAAAAAATAAGAGGTGCTCTCATAGAGAACGTGTTTTTTACATATATGACCTTATATCGTAAACTGTAATAGGCAGACAGAGTTTAATATAGTTTAATAAATGGAGTCCACTGATTTTCACGTTCATGTTGAATTTTGTTTAAACTCATCAATATTTAATTTAAATAAATTATTACCATTCGTATCTTAATTGAATTTTGATACAAAAAGAAGAGGATAAATAAAAAGGATAAATAAAAAGGATAAATAATACTTTTTTAGAACTGAATTTCGTAAATTGTCTTCTGATATAACTTCGTATAACTGTTGCAACAAATACTAAAACTTATAGGGTGTTCCGATAGAAAAGTGTAATTCACCTATATATGTGTTTATTTCTTGAACTGTAGGAGGCATACACTTAAAATTTACAAACAGTAATTAAAACTTCGTTCACTATATAAACAAGTATAAAAAATTAACCTAAAAATTAAAGGGTATTCCAAAAGTGACGTGATTTGCATGTATATGGCCTAAGTTTTGAACCATAGGTAGAATCTTAAAATTTTCACAGAAGGTGTATAACTGTGGCTTGTACAGCAAATGATAATTATTAAAAACCAAAGGGTGTTCCGCCAGTGACATTCTTTTCACGTATATTGCCTTATTTTTAGAATCATAATTGGTAGACTCCTGAAATTTACAATAGATTTGTTACCATCACCGCTATAACAATTAAAAAGTGTTCCGCAATAACATGTTTTTTTACTTATATTGCCTTATTTTTTGAACCGCAATACCTAGACTCCTGATATTTTTATTGAAGGTCCTTATATTTGAACAGTAATAGGCTGACACTTTAAATCTACACAGATTATATCTACAATATTTACTGTAACAACAAGTAACGAAATATATTTAACAAAATAAAAAGGTGTTCCCTACATTATAGGCAGAAACTTGATATTTACACTGGTTATTTAGTACTATATTCTAGCAAAAAAAATAATTAAAAATTAAAGGGTGCCTCATAAGACGTGAAAAAAATAACAACTCGTATTTTAAAGTTGTACTAAACATAGTACAGAACCCTACGTGTGCGACTAGCACTTGACTGATTTATTAAGTCTGTGGTCACTTAGTTCCGCTAGTTAATGCATAAGTTATTGAAAGAATTATTACTCTATCGATATTTTTCTAGGAAAAAATAATACTTACTACTATATTTACAACTTTATCATTATAATTTTTAGGGTTCCGTACACAAAGTGTAAAAACGAAACCCTATTATTTTCGCTACAATGTCTGTCCGTCTGTCCGTCTGTCCGTCTGTCAGCGCCTTTTATCTCTGGAACGGTAATATGTAGACACTTGAAATTTTCACAGATGATGTATAGTTGTTGCCGCTATAGCAACAAATACTAAATGTGCCTATTTCGTGAACTGTAGGTGGGATACACTTGAAATTTACAAACAGTTTTTAAAACTTAGTTCGCTTTATAAACAAGTCTAAAAAAATAAACCTAAAAATTAAAGGGTGTTCCGATAGTGGTATGCTTTGTATGTGTAAGGCCTAAGTTTTGAACCATAATAGGTAGACTCTTGAAAATTTTATAAAAAGTGTATAACTGCGGCCACAATAGCAAAAAATACTAAAATGTAGGGTGTTCCAAAAGTGACGTGTTATTTACGTTTATGTCTTTTTTTTGAGCTGTAAGAGGAAACCAGTTACAATTTGCAGACTGTAATTAAAACTATGTTTGTTTTATAAACAAGTATACAAAATTGAACTTAAATATTAAAGGGTGTTCCAATAGTGACGTGATTTGCATGTATATATCCTAAGTTTTGAATGAATAGGTGGAATCTTGAAATTTTTACAAGAGGTGTATAGCTGTGTCCACTATAACAAATAATAAAAATTAAAGGGTTTTCCGCCAGTGACGTGATTTGCATGTATAAAGCCTTATTTCTTGAACCGTAACAGGTAGTCTTGTACAGAAGATGTGTTGCCACGGCCGATATGACAATTACTAAAAATTAAAGGGTGTTCCGACAGTGACATGTTTTTCACTTATAGTGACTTATTTTTTAATCGCAATAAGTAGACTCTTAATATATTTATAGAAAGGTTCTCATGGCCACTATAATGAATAATAAAATTAAAGGGTGTTCGGCAGTGACATGATTTTATAAACCGTAATAGATACCCTCTTGAAATGTTTACAGTAGATGTGTTACTTCGGCCGCTATAACAAATACTTAAAATTTAAGTGTGTCCATTAGTAACGTGTTTTTAACGAATATTACCTTATTTTTTTAACCGCAATAGGTAGGCTTCTGATATTTTAATAGAAAGTGTATTAAATTTAAAATAATAGTTTTTGTTATTCCATCCATTTTTTTTTCAGAAAAATTTTTTTCTAATGTTTGAGATTATAAAAAAATATTTAGAAAATATATTTCTTATATTTTGTTTTCCAAAACAAGAACCAATTATACTTACACTTCAATTGTTGTGACAAAAATCTACCACTGACAAAACTTGTTTAGAACGCACTGCCTGTGTTTTATATCTACTAAAAATTCGTAGAAGTTATTTCAACAAGAACAATAGTATTTTTATTTTTAGATGATCATCAGCTAAATATTTTACATTCTAAATATATCCGTTCTATCGAAGATGTTCACAAGTGTTTCTCGTGTTGTTTTTATCTTGTTTTCAACCCTTTGGCTTATTTCATCCAAATTTTATTTTTGGTTTTTTTAAATACTGTTTTTATTTCTATTACATTGCGTTATTATTAGTTTGTTTCTTAACAATAAATATGTAGCTAGACTTATAACTAAACATGTGCAATGCTAGAAGTGCTGGCAGACATATGTTTAATAGTGAATATTTTTTTATTATAAAAATTGGAAAGTAAAATTAGTTAAAATTACATTCCTAAAAAAGTTAATAGGTGAATAATTTATTTAGTTTACTAAATTTTCGTCACTTTTATCAATTTTTTTTTTATTATTTAAGAAAATTCAATATATAAAAATGAAAAGAGAGCTGTAAACTAGAAGAAGTTTAACTTCAAAAAAATTATTTGAGGTGACACATAGATTGGAAATTTTTTCAAGTTATATATGTTTGTACAGATTTAACACCGCCAACGAGTACTATGTTTTGTTTGTTTTAATTATACATTGATGTTTTAATTTTAATTAATATTTTAATGCACAAATTACCTTTTAAAGCACAAAGTTTTAAACAAAGCGAACACGTTTTAAAGGAAAATTTTCATAATTTTTAGTTTTTGTTTTGTTTAGTTTCCCATCTTCGTGGAAATTTTGTACTATATTTGTCTCTTTCTTGACAAGTATAGGAAAGTCTGATTTTGGCCATTTCTATCAATTACCATTGATATATCTGTGTACTTAATAAACCGAAGGAGGAGAGTCTAGAAAGCAAAAACAAAAAAGTATGAACTAAACTAAACTAAACTCTAAAAAAAACCACAGTAACCATTATAAATAAAAAAAAATCTTTTCTTTTTCTTTAAATTTTCTAGGATTTATGCGTTTAATAAAGAAATAATATTATAATTAAGAACTTAAAAAGATAAAAACTTAATAAAAAATTTAACTAATAAATACAAATATTTCAAGTATTTTGTTAAGTTCTTTTGCACTCTTTAATTTTCTGTATAAAAACTTTTTTCTCGCATGATTCTAATTCTAATTCAATGTTAGTAGTGTTGTGTAATAATCACAGTTCATGACTAGGTTAGGTTGCACAGGTCACCGGTTTGTGTACTCGAAACCAGAGAATGGCAAAAGTATAATTTTTAGTACTTATTAAGTATTTGAGGTAAAACATGTATAAATGTGTATAGCTGCAGCTCAAACAACATACCATACATACATACTCATATCAATTTCAACTTAAAAAACTACAAGTATAGGCAGAGAATAAGTGTTCGGATACTTGTTCATTATTTTTCGCAATACAATCAAGTATAAGTAAAAGTTGGATAAAGTATTGGCTATACCCATACTTGTAAGTATAGAGTGGGAATAAGTACAAGTATGTAAATACTCTAAGTATACTTAGAGTATTTTATAAATATATGTAACTATATGTATTAATTATTTCGCAATTTAAAAATACGTTTATTCCTTCATCCTAATTATTTTGGTTTGCCATACTTAACCAATGTTGGGTTATAAACAAAATATTGCCACACATCATACACCGTTTTATACACATAATTCCTAAAAGTAGTTGTTTTACTTATAAGTATACTTAGAGTATTATAACTACTTTCCCATACTTGTAAGTATTAGGTAGTTATAAGTATGAGTATGACATATACCCATCACATTATCTACCTACAACCAGTTGTACTCATACATGTAATACGTATACATTTTTAAGTTCGTTGCGTATAAATAATGTTTGTTATAAGTTTGAGTACACCCTTACTTATTTCACAGCAAATGCGTATGTGTAGGTATTTTCTGTGTTATAAGTATAGGTATAACTAATACCCAAAAATATGTGTAAATACTTAACTACATTTATTTAATAAGTACTTATTGTCAGTCTCTGCTCGAAACCAATACTTGGGTGCTAGTTCTGAACTTGAATTATCCGAGTTATGTTACATCTCGATAATTTCCAGGACTTGTACTGCAAGAAAAGCTACGCTGTCGCTAGAGAGGGTTGAGCAACAGCAGATGAGATGTTTTACCATTTCTTCTTCCTAATCAATCTGCAGATTGAATTTGTATTTATAGAGTTCTAGCCATTCGCCAACCAATCTGGATGAGGTACAAATAACATTATTTAGGTCTGAATAATACTACATTGATTCTGCAGCCTAAACATGAGGGATCCTGGTCAAACGGACGTACTATTAGAAGTGCCTACAATTAGACTATAGACATCGAGTAACAAAAAAGTATGTAAAACAAAAAGACGAAAAGTGAATTATATATAGTTTTATTTTAATAATTCCTCAAAATTACAATAAAAGTGTTTCAATAAAACCTACATATCGTCACACTAAATGCAAACGGACGTAACTACACTTTTGATTTTTTTACAGGAGAAGCAGAAAACCTTCTAAAATCTACAAATATTATGGTTTCTTTGCAATTTTTGTAAATTGTACTAAAATTGTGGCGATTTATTTATTGGTGAAGATATTTTTAATTTTTTTTTCGAACATTTAAGTTTTTATGTTAGTTACGTTCTTTTGACTTTCCACTTAAAAAAAGACGTAATTACAAAAAGGCACATTAGTGGGTGAAAGGTTTTCTTTTTGCTATTAATTCATTAACTTCTAAACTACTGAACAGATTTTGACGAAATTTGGAGACTCAGCAGAAGGGATGTTAAACTTTCAAAGCGATGTTTTAGTACTTGTGTATTTCTAGCACAGTGGATTTTACAGTGGAACAAAGTTGACAATCGGGTATGTAAAATCTATTGGTCCGTATAACTTTACGATTAAAAATAATTTTGAATTTTCGAAAACTACTTGAAAAAGTAAACATGCTCCCTATATACTAGTATTCTAGTCTCTTACAGCTTAAGAGATATTTGACTTTATTATATATCTTATCTTTTATAGTATACCAGAAATCCGCCAAAAAAATTACCAATTGTTTTGAATTTTACCATTTTAAATTGTTTACACTTTTGAATAAAAATATGTTTCCTTTTTTCAACTTTTTTATTAAATTTTTATACATATTTTATTATAAAATAAAATGAAATTATGTAATTAATTTTTAAAATAAAAACTACAGATGTGAGAGATATTTTATATAAAAAATTCAGTACAATTTATAAAAAAAAATTTATTTACAAGAAGTCGAAAACAAATAGTTAATTTTCGAAGGGAATGTTGTCATAAAAATTATGTCAATCGGCTGGTACTAATGGTTTTAAGTCTTGGAGATTTTGCCACTTTTTCTTTGATATTTTAATTCTCTGAGTATATATAAATGTGTAGTTACGTCTTCTTGCTTTTAGAAGTACACGAACTTGTAGTTACGTCTGTTTGAATTTCGTTAATAAAATCGCCATTTTTGATCGCAGGAATCTAAAAATGTGCACGAACATGTATTTTGATAAAACGAACCATAATCGATAAAAAACTCTATTTCAAAATTTTGTGTAGTTACTTCCGTTTGCATTTAATATGACGATATATAAACCCACTGTTAAAGTATCTAACTGCATACCTATAAAAGAATTATAGACTAGTAGTATCTTATTTAAAACCAAATTCCCTATTAAAGAGGAAGTGTTTAAAGCGGTATACACATTAAACCCCAAAATTATTTTAATATTATAAATTCTTAGAAAACTATAAAGAAAGGCAGAAGTTGTAGAATGACTACGGAAATATATAAAATTTAATTTATAAAACTTTTCCCATTACATTTATACGCATATGTAGGGAAATAAGGATAGTGTGTATGTATTTATAATAAAATATTTTATTTATCTTAATAATTTGAGGTTTTTCACCAGTTTAAACCGTCACTAAAAAGATATACATACTTAAGCTCAACTTGTTATGGATAACAACAAACTTGTTTATGGATAATCTCTTTAGATTAGTTTTTCAAGTTTTTCTCTGTTGGTATTTTCTTTTAAAATAATTTTTATATTTCACAAAAAAAATAATAACAATAGTAGTAGTATTTATGATCGCAAATTTGTTAAAGAAGAGTTTCAAAAATATAATTCTTTAAGTTATATGTTCCTTAATTTTAAGCATTTAACTAACAGCTCTCTCTTTCTCTCTCCATCACTATCTTTCCAATGAAAAAGCGTATCTTTTCAATTAATAGCAAAATATGTTTTATAGGGTTTTATGTTGTTTGTGGCAGAGAAGTTTAAATAGGGGAAACATCTTTAGTTCAACTACTTGGTTATCATAAATTGTGGATTCGTGTTTATGTTCTTTGATAATTAAAAACTTTTCCTTAAATATGTTTTAGGAAAATTGGGATGTTGGTTAAATGAGAGACACGAATTAATTTTCAAAGTATTTTCTTTTTTTCCTGTATGCGTAAGTTAGAAAGAAATATTCCGTTTTTTATGGTAAAGTATACCATAAAAAACTGAATATTTCTTTGGCTACTGAATCTTCATAGAATTCCTTAATTAATGTAAAATAAAACTTTGTTCAACATTACTAGTAGTATAACTTATTAAAAACAAATTCTTGTATAAAAAACGTAAGCAAAAATAAATATTTTCAAAAAAGGGAAATAAGTAAAGAATCAAATTCGGCTACATTTAATAACTTTTGCTACCTTCGTAGAAAGTAAAACTGTTTTTTATGTAAAAAATTATATTTGTGGAAAATTTAACTTTATTGATAAAACCGTTCTACAAAATTGAACTTACCCGGAGTCCACACCAGATCGTGATATATGTCAACTTTATATCATTTGAAAATTCATTTCATATAGACTTCATT
The DNA here is from genome assembly GCA_949628195.1 of Phasia obesa. Lineage (NCBI taxonomy): Eukaryota > Metazoa > Arthropoda > Insecta > Diptera > Tachinidae > Phasia > Phasia obesa. The sequence goes on from OX451218.1 coordinate 113,251,051, forward strand.
TTTGGCATTATATCAGCGTTCTGATATAATCATCAGAGCTTATGTAGAGATAATTATAATATGATGTAAAACGTCATTTCAATTATATTTTTTACAATTTATATTTATATTTTACAGCATAAAAAATTATATTTTTTGTTTCTTTTACTAATTTCAAATATATATTTAAGGTTAATTGCATATCTTAACCTTGCAGCAAAAAAAATAAAAATGATTTATCTAGGTCGTAAAATACCCAGATTCAAAATATATAGTTCTTCTTCATGTGCGGCAAATTATGTAGAACAGTGTTATACACCTAATTCTGTTTTAACACGGTCTTTTTTATACGTTTTTTATTTAACGTCGTTTGAAAATATAAGAATAAAATTTCTTTACACGATTTTATTCCATTTCGCACGATTCATCTTTTAGGCTTAGTTTTTTTTTTTAATTTTTGCGAAATATGTTCATATCACATATTTAGGAAAAGTCTCTTTTTGTGCATACGCAAATTTACTTGTCAGAGCAATTGAAATGTGTTAATATTTTGTAAATTATCATTGCATGTTTACACAGAAAAAATATTTTCAGTAATTAGAGGTTTTAGTTGGTTTCAGATTACAATTTAATTAATTGGTTAATTTATTCTTTTTAATTAATTTTTTTTTGTTCTATTTTAAACAAATATATAATTGAATAAATTTAAAAATTAATTGAGCTTTAATTTAGAACTAATTAAAACCTTTAATTCGTGCAAAAAGATTTTTCTGTGTAAAAGTAAACTTCTAAAATACAAAAACAAAAAGTAAATCTATTTCTTTAAAAAACAAAATTTAAATTTAAGATCGGCTTCGAAAGGGAGGAGGCTCAACATTTCTTGGCAAAATGATCGATTTAAAAGAAGCCACAGTAAGAATTATAAAAAAAATATTTTCAATTAGGTAATCGGTGATTTCTGGAACGAAACTATCTGTCAAGTCTTCATCGTACACTAGAGATACAAATAAGAGGTGCCAATATGCCTTATATGTACATCACAAGTATATGTGATTTAATAAAACAAACATGATTACTTGTTCTTAAAAAATCGTTGTTTTTCAATAATCTTAATAGGTTTTAGAAATAAGGAACCAATCACCTATTTTTGCTAAGATCGGTGGCTTTTTTATACGTTTTTTTGTATACGGTTGTTTTTTTTGAAATCAATCTACCGTGTAAAAACAGAATTAGGTGTATAAAGTTAAACGATAATAGAAAACAGACGGCCTAATAAAGATACCTCTAGATCCTTACCTTCAAATCTCGTAAACACAACAATTCATCCAATTATGATTTTAAGCTTTTCCACTTATATGACGTTGAGGTACAAAAATACGTAGAATACCCTACGAATTTTTTTTACAATTTGAATTTAAAATATAGCCAATATGTGAACCAGCAAGGATTCCAATCCCAAAAATTTTAAAATAATATAAAAATGTAAAAGATTTTTAAACAAATATTTATTTACAATTAGGTTTATTTTAAAAGTATTGAATTGTGCAAACGAATACATATTAAAGGGTCAAGTTTGTTGTTGCTGTTAATAAGTTTCAATTAAATAAGGAAATAAAAGAAGGGTACAAAATGCAACACAACTTAAGAGTATAACAACCCCTCAACATTTATTTTAAATAAAGCTGCATTTAAGCAATTAAAAAGTCAAAACCATGAGAACTTTTATACTAAAAAATGTTTTTTTTCATAGAGGTAAAACTTTTTACATTTGTATTTATATAAAAATTTATAAGGTGTTTAAAAATGCATAAAATCAGTTAAATTAAAGAGGATTTACTACAAAAGAAAAATCCCAGAAAGAAAAATCATTATTAAATAGCAGTGGGTTCATTTTTCTTCCCTAGCATAATTTTTAATTTATTTCATTACAGGCTCTTAGCAAATATGAGTCAATATTAAAAACTCTATATAATAAAAATTAGGTATGATAATTTTTAAAAGTGCAGAGATTTACTACATATGTATATGTATAAATAAATATTTTTTTAATCAAGTGCATTTTTTGTTTTGAAAAGAATATTAAAAACTGTTATTTTTATAACAAAGATTATTTTATATCAAAGATTTATTTTTAAATTTTAATTATAAACTTTAATTTAGCTTAAGCCTAACGGTTTGTATTCCATTTTCAGGTACACGGAAAAAAATATTTGCACTAATTAATGATCTTAATTATTTTCAGATATAAATGCAACTCATTTTTGAATTGAATCAATTATATTTTTAATTAAGAAAGAATAAAATAGTCTTACAATAACGTAAGTAATTGAATCAATTAACAATCTAATTAAATTTGTATCTGTAACTATTTAAAACGTTTGATTGGAGTACAAATTAAAAAAAATAAGACGTTACTATATCTTATTTTTTTAATAAAATTCATATTCTTTATCTGTAGAGCTTACTATGACAAAGGCATTTTTTTGCATTTTTTCTGTGGCCTTATCTAATTATATGCCTTTAAGAACTAATCTTAGTTTTAGTTAATTGCTTGGAATTCCATGAAGTTTTGATTAAACTTTTAGAACTTTGTAGCATGTTTCTATTATTCGTTCTGTCGGAACCTTACAAATTAAGAAATATTTCATTTACATTCCCATAAGGAACACATTCAAATAAATGAGTTATTCACTATAATCAAATAATACGATACGACACCAATCTAGCCGGCTAAATATTAAATTTAAGAAATGTAAAAATTTAAATACTCGGCTCGACAAACGCAAAAATTCTACATCGTATAGAGAATAAAAAAAAAAGGATTTTTATATCACTTTTTTGTCAAATAAATGAGTTTGAGGGCAATCGCTTACCTAAAAATGTTATATATCACTATAAAATTTAAGATCTCTACTTTTGTGTTCGCATCATGTAAAAACTACTAAAATAAAATTTTATTTATTTTATTTAGAGTCGAAGGCCTCAGTTGCTCGTACTTTCTTTCTTTCATTATATGATATCATTCACTGTATTATATAATTCTAATAAAATAAAAATAATAAATAAATAAAACAATTTTATGGTACCTCCTCAAGGTAAGGTCACATTAGGCAAATGTTTGCCTCAAAATTGTTTGTTGGTGTTTGAATTAAATTTTCTTAAAACATTTTAAAATTTGTTTTGTGGTCACACTAGGCACATTTATTTGTTCATTTTTGTTTGTTCAAACAAAAGCAAATAGATATTTGGGAAAACATGTTTGCCGTCTGGTCAGACTAGAGAAAATATTTAACTAAGAAAAATATTTGATGAAATTGTCAAAAAAATATAAATTTATTTCCATAAAATATGTATGTACATACATACATGTATGTATGTACATAAAAAATATACATATATAAAAATTTATATGGAAGAATATTAAAAAAACCTTAAAAAAAAGATTGTATGAACTTGTTGCATTTGTCCAGGCACATACATATCGCACACAAATTCACAAACTGTCACAACTCAAAATTCACAAATTTTCAGGAGAGTTTTTAAAAACGTGGTTGCAATGGTTTTAAGCAACATAAAAATACTCATAGAGGTATCGAAATACAATGAAATTTCCCTGACTTACGTCTCAGCCTCTTCCAGGCACAGTCTGCAAGTATCATATTCTTTGAATTTCATCTTGGCTAGATGATACTTGAAGTTTCCATGACCTGTCACCAACGCAGTTATGTAGCTTAAGATACTTCTACTGTATCTGAGTACCTTAATGGCCTTCCCGTGGGCTCCTTGAGCACCACTCGAGCCTGCCTACACGTAGTGGTCTCCCTCCACCTTTTCAGGTTTAATGAATCCACCCGTTGATCGCATTATGAAACTCTGGGTACTAGGGTGTCTGCTGCTTATTCCCAGCTGTTCCTATGTTTCCCTTAATATTACCTCATTGACCGGGGTTTATTTTAAAACACATTCCAGCACTAGCTTGGAGTACACGTAACCGTCTGGTTGTCAAGTACAATGAGAACCATTCTTCCCTGCACCCGACATTCCAGCAGGTGATTCAACGCATGCAGTAGTCCAAGCATTTCTATCTGATAAACGGAGACGTATTCACCCAAATGCAGATTACAGGACATGTTCAGCTCAGCTGAGTATACACTTGCTTCTGCTCTATCGTCCATAAGAGATCCATCAGTAAAAATGCTGATATCGTTCTCCATACATTCATTGTGTATAACGTATTTCGCAATGAGAATCGGATGCACGTTTTTGGACTAATGTGTTTCTACTCATGCGTTCCATCAGCCATTCAGCTTCTTAAACTTCCTTAATAAATAGGTCCAGGATGCTCTTATGCTCTTATATTACACCCGGAACACCATTTGATTTCTAATTAAAATTTACATATATAGTTGTTTTAAAGGTCTGCTATAACGGTTAAGAAATTTAGACCATATATAAGAAAATCACGCCGCTATTGGAACACTCTTTCATTTTGTACTTCATTGTATTATTTCTTGTAGCGGCTAAACAATACACCTTCTGTAAAAACTTCACTCGTGAGCACTATTACTGTTCAAGAGAAAAAAAACGTCTGAAACTAACGGAGAGACAGACATTGTAACGATATTAGGGGTTACGTTTTCAGCCTTTAGGTACGGAACCCTAAAAACAGTGTGTTATCATGTGTAATTTTATTTTATTTGCTAATAATAAAGTTTTAAAAGCAAAAAACTCTGCTAGAATCAACTATTTGCCCATATTTACTCTTACAAAAACTTTGTAAGGACAAATAATTATTTGCCCAAAAAAGCAAAAAATATTTGCCGGTGTGTGGTCACATTGGGAACATTTTGGTTTGCCGGCAAAATAATTTTGTTTGTCAAGAATCAACTGTTTTGTTGTTTGCCTATCAATTTTATTTTGTGGTCAGACCATGCCTAATGTGAACGTACCTTTAGTATCGTGGTTCAAATATAGAATATTTTTCAGTAAATATATGTCATTGCCAAGGATAAATAGTGAAGAAGTAGAGAAAGTACGCAGTTTTGCCGAAACAAAACTGCAAACTTTGTAGCAACCTTTATTTTTTGTCACCGGGAAATTCAAAACACTATTTACAATACTAATAATTTTAGAATTTTATATAAATTTTAGAATTTTATATAAAGCCTATGTTTCTGAAACCATATCTGAAGCTCTATAAAAGTAAAAGTCTTAAAGTGAATTACTTTCATAACAAAATAAGGACGCTGACGAAGTGGCGGGAACAGCTTATTTTGAATAAATTAAATATTTTAAGTAATAAATTCCGAAAATGTCTTTTACTAATATTCTCGAGTAGTGGGGATTGGTTAGACACCCAATTTTCCACATAAAAGTTTAAAAATATTTTTTTTTTTTGGAAATAAGCAAAAAAAGGAAAATTTAACGAAAAATTCACAAGGACGTTTCGGGAGTTTAGATACCATATCTGCCCATAAAAACTCAAAAAATATATTTGTATGGTATTAAGGCGTATATAATCTCCATTTCTTTTAATAATTACATTATTTTTGCAATAATATTTTGTCATTTTAGAATCTTCTGGGTTCAGGTTTAGGTTTTTGAATATTCGCTGATCATAAAAGTTGCGTATGCTAAACAGAAGAATGGAAAAACATAAAAAAATAATTTTTCAGAGGTAGGATTGGTTCTCCTAAGGGGAACTTTTTTCTCCTTGGTCTGATTTCTTTTATTTTCTAGCCTAAGCATAGGTTTTTCTGTCAAAATTCATTAATCTAGGGGCACTAAATAAATTTTTAGACAACATAAGCTAAAAAAGATTGCCAAAATACTCCTATGAATAAAACTACAAGCACGCAAAGAATAAAAAAAAATGGTTGAGGTAACCATAATCTAAGAACAACATGTTATGGTTGAGTTATATGGTTATATATAAAAATAATATTGTTATCGTTGGAACATAAAAATAACACTGTAAAATATAACCATAGTTATGTTTATAATATAAACATACTATAATATAATTTGAAACATGTAAATGGTTATATGTGACAACCTATGAATATATTTATAAATAACAAAAAACAAATACACGAATATTTCCATTTAGACTTACATACATATTTTGATATTTTCTGCTTACCTTTTATATGTTTGATATTATTAATTTAAAACTATCATTTATAATAATAAACAAATTTATTTCTTGACATCAAATGGGTATTTAATGTTTTTACGGTTTTAGATGAACCGATAGCTTACACACATATTTCTGAACTGAAAAAATGTCAAAACCAAAATATGTATTTTTAAAACCAAACATTACTTGTTTATTTTTAGTCAAACTATGTTTAATAATAATATATTATGTTTATAATTTTTAAATATTAAAAATAATTTGGTTGTGGTTTGAATTTTAATATGTTTCAAATCAACCATGTTGCTTTTTTGGTGCGTATAACCATTGAATGATTAACTGTTAACAAAAAACTTGTTTATAGTGACCAAAGTATTGTTCTAAATAACTATAATTTGTTCACAGCAAACATCTATTGTTACAGAGAACATAGTGTGGTTGCCGTGACCATACAATAACCATGTTTTTTCTTTGCGTGAGTTAGCAAACAAGGTTACAAACAATGTACATCATAAGTTCTTTATTTTGCTGCTGGATGTGACTTTAAATATTTGGTATGTGTGGAGTTTTATATAAAAAACAGCACTATTTACACTTCTCAAATATGTTTTGGGTTTTATAGTTTCTAAAAATAAAATTGCATGTTTTCAAATTACTGTTTAATAATAGCAATAATGGAATAAAAAGTACTCTGAAGAAGTTTTCATACTTCAGTAATTTTTTAATGCTTTCGAAACTCGTAAACAACAAAATAAGAAAGAAAAACACACACAGAACAGTAATAGCATAATATAACTTTTATGTTTAATAATAATTTACATTTTCTACGGCTAACGTCATCAACATTGCAAAATTTTTGATAATTCGCATACAATTTTTATACGTTTCTTTTCTCACGCTTTACTATTTAGTTTAGTTTTTGTACTTTAATTTCATTAAATAAAGTCATTTTATTTTTTAGTCTTCGTTACTATGCACGGTAAATTAAGTTAGAATATAATTTGTATATAATTGTATTGTAACATTTAATAAATAAATAAATAAATAAATAAATAAAATATTTTTTAGTTATGCTGAATTAATTTATTTTTTCCTGTCTTTTCTCCTATCGTGCTCTTTAAAAATACCTTTTTAACTTTTTCCTTAATTTTTATACTTTGAAATATTGCTTTGGTTGTCGTTACTGTTGTTTTAGGGTATATTTAATTAAATTTTACTTTAACGGAACGTAGTAAATATATTTTTTTCACTGTTAGGGGTTCACACCCGAACGCTTAAGTGGTAATAATATTGCAGCTAAGCCTGACCATCCGGATGTTACACGACTCTATCTTTTAAAAGATAGCAGAGTATTCGAAACTTCGAGATTTTTTTAAGGGCGTGGCAAATATTAGTCCCTTAAGCAAGCGTTTAAATTTTATAAATATTTTATCATAATTTTAAAAAGACTCATACAATTTAAATAAGTTGTAATGTTAAAGACAAACTTGTTTTGTTTTGAGTACAATTTTTTTGTCTGTTCAATAATTAAGATAATATTTATAAATTAGAAATCTATTAAGTGAAGATCTTAACAAAATTTCAAATGTGCTCATCTATCGGTAAAAAACTTGCATTTTATGAGATTTATTTCGGTTTTGAAAGAAAGACATAAATACGTTTATATTTTATAGATAGAACAAAAAACCCACGGAAAATAGTCCTAAATTTCGAACGAGATCATTCAAATCAGACTAGTTCAAGAACATGTTTACCTTAACCACTTCGTTTTTGATAGGAAGAAAGGATCAAGATTATGTTTACAAACCATAATAATATCTAAAATGAATAAAAATATCTTTTTTAAACACAAAACGTTGGAGTTTGCATATCTCCTATAATAACATTAAACAGCTTATTTTGGCTGCTCCGTAATTGAAACGAGATTTGCTTAAAAAAATACAAAATATATTTATAATTTAATTAAGTATTTCGCCTCAGAGTGTTAGTTAGTCTAAAAAAAAGAAAAACACAAAACTATGATTATAAGTAAGATCTTTTATGTAGAGTAGTAAAAATATTGACTGAATATAAATATAAAATAGAAAAATCACAAGATTTTCCGAGTATGTGTCATTTTTGTATAGGAAGTTTTATAAATAAAAATTATTGAAAACATCCCAAGGTGTAAAAAATTAACAAATTATTTCTTTTATTTCTAAAAATTAACTTAGCTATTTTAGTTTAAATATTTTTTAGTTTTAGCGCCTTATATTAAAAAATAGAGATATTAAACTTATCTTATACATATACTTATTTATGGTATTATTATTAATGTTCTCGATGTACGAGTTTTTCAATTTTGTTTATGGAGAAAAACAACGTGCGCCATGGTGTGATACTTGCTTACAAGACGATAAAATTAGTTTCATAAATCAAACATTTCAAACAGTAATATAAAATTATCATTAAATAAAAGTTTTTTGTTGTTAAGAAAATTTATTCTTATACCAGCAAAACTCAAGAAAAAAAATCCTACTGTAATTAATTCCTTTTTTCATTAATACGCCTGATTTTTAGTTCACACAATAAATCTAATAGTTTGAGAATATTGCAAGCAGAACTAGACAATTGGTTAAATTTAAACCCAATTACAAAGTTAATTAAATATTAAGTTTGCTATAGAACGCACAACCCTCTTTCTTTAATAATTTATTTTATTTTTGCCAATCACCTTCAATGTCTAAAACAAAAACAATTCTTTTACACCCGGTGATCATTATATTTCAAATTTTCTGTGTAGCAAAATGCCTGTTATACAATAACACAGTAACACATAACAGTAACTTTAAAGCAACGTTGCTACGGTTACTTTTTACCAATTAGTTACTATCGAGTTTTCAAGAAGTTGAGTCTATTATTTTGTTTTTGAAAGCCATGTCAAGCAGAAAGCTTCGTTAGTTTTAACGAAAAATTAAAAAAAGTTACACAGAAAAAATAATTTTGACTACAAAATACGTTGATCCAAACCAAAAATTATTCAATATCAAACCTATAAGGATTTTGATAAAATTATAATTTTGTGTGCTGATTAAACAAGTTATTTTACGTAATAAAAATCAAAGCACCAAAGAATTGAATGATTAAAAAGTTGTTTGCTGGGTTCGAACCAGCAGAAATTACGCCGACCGTTCTGGTAGCTCAAGAAGGTCGATACGCCAGTAATCAATAAAATAATATCGAAGGATTGGAGAATGAAGTAGGCATTCTTACGGTGCGTTTACGTCCTCATTTTGCATTAATTTTTGTTGCTGCAAGTATCAAGACTATGCACGGATACATACGTGTGTCGTCTCTATGGATAAAATCCATGAATTAATTTATTAGATGCTACCCCATCCAACCACCTGTATAAGCAGATATAACTCCTTGCGACTAGTTCCTGTTTCCAAATTGGGCTGAATGAAAAGATATTGGATTAAACAGAAGTAGTAATTGATATAAACGTCTATTTTGAGTGTTTTGAAAAAACTATGTATTTGGAAGAAACAAATAGAAAGATGCTGGAAATAATGTATTGAACTTAAAGAAGAATATAATGATAAATAAAATGCTTTTGTGCCGAAAAAATATATTTTATCCAAAAAATTCACGAAATTATCAAATTGCCCTCGTATTTATATTTTTTAATGACTTGCAGCCAGTTTACCTTATCCAACTAAATTTGTGTAATGTTTAGTAAAATTGACTGAATGACTGACGCTATACAGAAGAAAATTTCTTTAATTTTATACCTTTTTTATGGTGCCGTGTTTGCTGGCATTTTTGGTTTAGAGGTTTCTTTTAAGGAAAATAATTTTTCGCTTTTACATTTCTTGATGTTGATGCTGTTCTGTGTTTGATGGTGGAAGTAAATTTTTGAGTTTCTTTGGTAGTTGGTAGTGGTTGATGTTGCTTGGTTTTGCTGGTATAACGTTAATAATTAATTTACACGATACTTTTACTTCTCTATGCTGATACCTTTGAAGCAATATCTAAACTATTTCGTTTTGGAAGAAGAGAAAAAACTTTAAATTTATACAGACGCCAAGCAAAGTATGTAAATTACTTCGTATTTATTAAGTTTTTTGCTCTTTTGGATAGTTGCTAACTTTTTTTTTGTAATAAAGGTTCCAATATTAAATATTTATTTTGTTTATAAAGAATATCAAAGATTTGAGTATACAAAAAAGATATAAAAAAATATAAAACATCTAAACACTATATTGATATTTAAAAAAGATAAAGAAGCAAAGAGAAAGTGTAAAATAAAATAAAATAAAATAAAATAAAATAAATAAATAAAATAAAATAAAATAAAATAAAATAAAATAAAATAAAATAAAATAAATAAATAAAATAAAATAAACTATATATATCCATCATTTTGAGATTCAATCTCAGATTCAATACAGTTGAGAACGGGAATGAATAATATTGTCAGGGCAACACATATCCTTAAAACCAGATACCCAAATGCTCACTTACTGCTCAATCGTCTGTGAGTATGTACATTTTAGTTTTTTCCGCTTTTTTTCGTACATATGTGAAAGAGACTAGGAAATATTTTGTGTTTGTTCATTTATGAGTGAGAAGACTTATTTTTTTTCCTTTCTATTCAAAAGTGAATAAATGAGAAAATGTTTTGTTTTTTACGCAAGTGCTCATATATGAGCACTAATGACATTAAAAAAAACGTATAAAATTTTATAAATCTTATTTATGAAAAATGTTGTAAATGTTGAAATTTAAACGCTCATAAATGAAAAATTCTGAACCCTGGTTAAAACACAAACAATAGAGTAGAGTATTTATATTTTTAAATACTTTATATCAAACGCTCTTTAAAGACTTTTTGCTTCATTTTCCTATATTGGTTTTAAAGTTTAGAATATTTTAAGAGTTATTTTAATTTTTTATTACTTAATTTAAGTCAAATCTCAAGTATTGTAAACATTTTATATGTAAATAATATTATTCAAAATAGCATTTTAATGCATAGTGCATTTCAGGATGTAATATTCTTTTAATTTAAATGCGGAAAATTTCTCTGGGTGCCTGCACGTAAAGAAAAAACATGGTTGAGGTAACCATAATCTAAGAACAACATGTTATGGTTGAGTTATATGGTTATATATAAAAATAATATTGTTGTCGTTGGAACATTGTAAAATATAACCATAGTTATGTTTATAATATAAACATACTATAATATAATTTGAAACATGTAAATGGTTATATGTGACAACCTATGAATATATTTATAAATAACAAAAAACAAATACACAAATATTTCCATTTAGACTTACATACATATTTTGACATTTTCTGCTTACCTTCTTATGTGTTTGATATTATTTATTTAAAACTATCATTTATAATAAAAAACAAATTGATTTGTTGACATCAAATGGGTATTTAATGTTTTTACGGTTTTAGATGAACCGATAGCTTACACACATATTTCTGAACTGAAAAAATGTCAAAACCAAAATATGTATTTTTAAAACCAAACATTACTTGTTTATTTTTAGTCAAACTTAACATACTATGTTTAATAATAATATATTATGTTTATAATTTTTAAATATTAAAAATAATTTGGTTGTGGTTTGAATTTTAATATGTTTCAAATCAACCATGTTGCTTTTTTGGTGCGTATAACCATTGAATGATTAACTGTTAACAAAAAACTTGTTTATCGTGACCAAAGTATTGTCCTAAATAACTATAATTTGTTCACAGCAAACATCTATTGTTACAGAGAACATAGTGTGGTTGCCGTGACCATACAATAACCATGTTTTTTCTTTGCGTGTGGTAGGCTAGTTGGTAGTGTGCTAGTCTATTAATATGGAGTTGTGGGTTTGAATCTCACTAAATAAAAAAAAAATAAAATACCAATTTCTTAACTTTTTTTATATTTTTCAATAAAAAGAATTTAACTTTTTTATTTGCTAAACTATTTATTTACATACAAATCAATTCTTAATAGGTTTATGATCTTATAACCTCACAACTGCATTTGAGCTGAAGAAATATTTTTTTTTAGATATGGTTTATTAAAGTTAGGCTTAAATTATTTTATTATTTTTGACTACTATCTAATAGTAGTTGAAAAATATTTTTATAAAAATTAGGTAATTAATTTTATAAAGAAAAATGGAAAAAATTTAATTAGACACTTGTAGAATGGAAAGCATTTTCTGTGCAGCTACGTCCGTCATCAGCATTCTTCGCATCTATCTACTTTGGGTAGTGTTTATTTGTAACCATCATCTATTTAACCAACCAAATTCAGATAAAGGAATTCGAGAAGAACTGTATTCAATCATCAATCGTCAGTTGGCAAAAACGAAGTATAACACTACCTAAACCTTCCCTCTTGTTTAATATTTTTCTTTATTATTTACCACTTTTTATTTGTAGTTACCTGAGTTAGCTACCTTCGGTTAGCAATGAAGCAAATCTTTTTTTTTTTTGGTTATTTTTTTTGCCAACATTATTCTTTAGTTCGTATTAATAATCTAGTATCAAACCAAATTTTGTTAGGTAAACATATTTTTTATTTTAAAATTCGGTGATAAATCAAGAAACAAAAAATATAAAAAGAGAAAAGCAGCAAAATTTATACAAATATAGATTTTTGTAGTCCGAATTTCTACTTTGATTCGGACACTTTTTTACTAGAATTTAAAACTAATAATTGTTCATAAAATTTTATTTATTTGTGTTTATGCAAAAAATATGTTTTTGTATAAGTTCCTTAAATCACTATTTTTTTATCTGTTCGGTACAAATGTTGTAATCGAGCTTAGACAAATTTTACGATAAGCTAGATACTTAAAATTGAAAGCATAACACATAAACCAGAATAATATTAGAACTATTACGGATGTTCTGAGCAGAAAAAATATTCCACACTTGTAAAATATATTCAAATGTATAAAATTACTTGTAGAATACCCTTACTAATCGGCATCAAAAGAAGTTATTATAAATTATTATTATTTTTAAATATTTTCGTAAGATTGCCGGTAAAAAAAAAAACTTGTATTTCTTTTATATTAATACCTATTGTTTCTATAAGGAAAATTGTGCCGTTTGTTTTAACCAAATACAAATATATAAAAAAACTTGTTAGCTTCATGATATTTATAATTAATTAGTGCTTTTGGCTTGTACAATTAATATTTTTTGGAAGGTATTTATAACACAATACCTCGGCCTAATAATAAAACCTCAAATATTTGATTTTTCTTCTTGATTTTTACGTTTTACCTAAATATTTACATGCTAATTTTTTATTTCCTTTATGATGAAGTGTATATATTTGCATATCAACTTTAACAAATATACAAATAAAATGAATTAAAAATAAAATAATTTAATTTTTGTTGCTTGTATATTTAAATAAAATTTTTATCACACATAAAACCAATGCAAATTTATCAATAATCCATAAAACCATTTTTTTTTCTTTTTGGTGTTGCAAATATGGAATAACTATAAAATACTTTACATTATATCCTGTATATAATGTATAAACATTATATTAAAATATATACATTATTAGCCTACATATATATAAACAATTTTTCTTTTTTATTCAGTCCGATCAACTGGATTAATTAAAATATATACCAACACTTATTATCCGGTTCAAGTATTATTAATTGATATTGGTTTTTAGTGTTATTAAACAAGTTTGAAAATATTTATAGTTAGTTCTTAAAAACATTGCAAGAATTAAAGATACTATCCCAATACCATTTTATTTTTAATAGCTTCTTCAGAAGTGTAGCGTATTACAGCTAGAGCATTTAATATCAAACTAATTAATTACTAGTAAGAAGGGGAAATGCTTGTGAAGTACAGTGGGTGGAGCAGAACCTTTTTAAAACTATTTTTAAATTTTTGTTCGTGCACTACGAAGCCAGGCATTGCCAATATAAAAGTTGTGGACTCATATGTGACTGCATGTGCAAGGAATTTTTCATGTAATAAATAAATTACTTGCGTAGTAAGTCTTTTATGATCTTTTTACCCGGTCTTAAGGTAGTGGTAGACGTCGTTCTCACCTACTGACGATTGATAATTGAATACAAAGTTTCTCGTATTCCTCTATATGTATAGATGATGCTTACTACTAAACACTACACTAAGTAAATAGATACAAGAGTACTGATGACGGAAGTGTCTGTCTAGAAAATGTGTATTCCGCTTCTGCTGGTGTCTAAAAATTAAATTTTCCCAATTTTTCTTTAATATTATCACCTTATTTGTAATTTAATTAATTCTTTCTTAGAGAGAATAAAAACTAACTTAAGCTTGACTATAAATTTCATTGTATAATAGAATTACCTTTTACCGCCCGTATTAATTCGATGCATTTACGACTTTGTTTTATGAGGCTCAATAAACATTACAGACCAACAAAATCTCTTTCAACGTCTATTCTATGGAATTTGATATATTCTTATTTTAGATGAATCCGAGTGCCTTAAAATGTCTGAAAATTATTCCTTCATCAACTCCCAATGACTTTGCAAATGTTTTTTGTTAAAGCAGCTAAAGCTGATGTGACTTTTTAAAAGCCTTTGTGCAAAAAGACATCGATCTGCTTAAGGAGCCCAACAATGAAGAGAATAGCAGAAATAGTTCCATCGCGATAAGAATTATCTTAGCAGTACTGGCATAAGCAATCACGGAAGATTTGAGATGTACCAATTGATTAAGCTAACAATCAGCTTTTAATTAATAAATTTATTTATTTTTTAAATGATAAGATACAATTTAAATAACGCTTTTTCTTGAATTATATTAACACGAAGAAGGGTCTTTGGTAGCATCTACGGGTTCGATCCTGCAAAAACGCCAATACTTATAGCCTATTGGCGTAATCTACAAATTTTTTCTAAGTTTATTTTTATTAAGCGTATATTTTATCTCCTTCTGAAGAGCTAGGCTTTGTATTATCACTTAACTCCAAAATTGTGAACATACCTCGAAAATAGCAAATATGAAATATTAATAACTTATTAACTAACTTCTTAATTGAAATTTTAACTTTATCTAGCATGTTTTAATGTTATTTAAGTATCAACAAAGTCTAACAACAATTAAAACTAGTTTAAGTCCTTATACTACCATTAAATTATTTCCCCTTCAGTTGGCCCAATTTTCAGATTTTTGCATGTTAGGCTGCGTTTGTATCTTTTTTTTTTGTCAATTCAAAGAAAATTATAATTTTCAAGCCCTTTTATGTTTCATTTCTTTTAACCATTTTCATCATTTTGTAGTTTCTTGTACTTGTCATTGCCTCAATTTCTGTGCTAGTTTTGTTAACCCGATTTTTTTTAATTAACAACCTGTATTCAAGAGCTTGTCGACTCCAGTGGCAATTTGTAGTTAAAAATAGAGGAGAATGAAGAACAACTGAGAAAGAATAAACAAATTTTTCCAAGTTTTCTTGCTTTTTTTTTAATGTTCCTGTTATTATTCATTGAGTTGTTGACAGTAAATTTTTCTGTAAAAAGTATTATTTGGTTGGAAAAACACAATCAAAGAAACGAACGCACAAACAAACTATGGGTGCAAAATCGATAAAATGAAAATAAAGCCAGAGACTACAATAGATAAAAAAAACTGGCAATACTCCTGGGTAGTAACAGAACTGTATTTAAAAGTGTATACCTTTTAAATGCTAATGATATGAATGACTAGCATAAATAAAGGAATATTAATTAAAGATGTGGCAAAAACTACTCATCATAGAAAATCAAGAGTGGTGTTATATATTTTACTAACTGTTAGAGCAAGTTTAAAAGTAAAAGCAATTCAGGTAATTCAAATTTTTATATAATCTTTATACTTAGTCACAGACATTTTACTAATTTTGGACGAATTTTTCACAAATTAATTAATTCAGAATAAATATTTTTGGAGATATTACTGAAGTTGTTTTATTAATTTTAATTTTAGTTCAATAGATTTATTAATATCAAAAGTATAAAATGAAGATTCCAAAAGCTTAGATTTTGCAGCGTACGAGATTACGCTCCATAAGTTGATATATTTCCCAAGTTAGGATACTAAGACACCTTCTTAAAAAATTCATCCAGTCCAGAAACATATAAAGGCAAAAATTCTAAAAATTTATATTTTGTATTCCAATTCGATTACTAACTTAACCAATTTTAAAAAATATTTAATATACAGAAATGGTCCTGTTACAGTTTTGTTATATGTATAGATTACTTTGATGTGTTGTAACATTTATAAATAAGAGTGAAAGATCATAACAGACATATAATTTTACTTTGCTAGCTTCAGTTCTCTACTGTTTTTCTGAATAAAGTTGAAACTTATTCCTAAAATGTGCTTTTGTGGCATAGAACAAACACTCATTCGACAAGTTAACGGTCTAACAATTAGAAACTAAAATTTGGTACAAATGTGCCTTCTTTTAATAGAAGATAACTAACTAGGTCTATAAATTTTAAACAATATTCTGTATTTATTTTTTAGTTGCCAGTGTAAATAATCCCGCTTCCTTCAAGGTGGATTCATTTGGTAAATACTAATCAAAATGGGGATGGGAAAATTTTTTACCAGCTGTTAAATCGTTTACGCGATTATTTTTACATTTGTTATTGTAAGCAAACGCAGTTACCATCGGTCCGAAAGCTTTTAGTACCTTATATTTCATGGAAAATTTAAATTTTTCAACCATTATCACAAACTAAATCGTGGATTTGACCGATTAATTCCGAAGGGATTGAATAGGAATTGTCCAATCCTGGACTATAAATTAATACATATGTGAAATTATATTTTGAATTTTTTAAATTATATTGAATTTGAATTTTTGTAACTAATTGTAATTATTACAAGCAAATTTTTTCATAATTTTCAAAACTAAAATTTAATTGAATTAACTTAAATTAAAAATGAATTTATTCTTTTAAATATAGCATAAGCCAAATAACTAAATATTTTGAATATATTGTCAAACTTTTTCGTTAAGTTACGGTAGTTCTGCTAAACTTCATTCAGCAGGACTGCAAAACTTCGGTTTATTCAAAAGCCGAGGTTTTTTATATTTTTATTGTTCAACTTTTACTTTTCTTTGAACCTTCAACTCATCAAGTTAAATTTAAATAAACACAACGTTTATAACGTTTTGAAGAAAAAATAATCAAAAAAAAAAACCTATAATCATTTTCCGGAATAAATTTTAAGGTTAGTACTCATTATCCCTTAAATTAAAAGGAAAGAATTATTTATTAATTCTAAATCTCCTCCCATTTATTCTTTATTTTATTTATGAGCGGCCAAAACTAAATCTCTTAAAAGATTCCCCCAAAATATTAAAAGAGATTCTTAAAATAAAACATCATTTTACTTCAGGAATATTTAATAATATTTAATTTAATTAAATTTGTCGAACTTTTTATTAACATATAAATGAATTGTTTAAGTTATGCTTAAATTCTTTTATTCTCTCTGGCTACTAATAGTAGTTGAAGAATATTTTTTTACAAATTAAATAATTAATTTTTACAAAGAAAAAATGGGCAACATTTAATTAGACACTAGCGGAATGGAATGCATTTTCGAGACAGCTACCTTCGTCATCAGCATCCTTCGCATCTATCTACTTTGGGTTTTGCTTATTTGGTTTATTGTAATTCTAATTATAATAAACTTAAAGCGTATAATAATCCTGTCTGTTCTTGCGTTCATATATATGGTAGGCTTAATCAAAATATTACAAGTTGCGCGAATAATATTTTTGCTTTTACGTATAAGTATCATGTACTAATTAAGAAAAAAATCTTGAATTCCTTATGATCTTATTTAGTTTTAATAATAAATTTATTTTATATTTGTACTTGTCTGATAAAAATCATTTAATTTCTTGCAAAATCACTTGAACAAAACCTTTATTTAAAAATAAAGTTCTCTTTTTTTGATACGTATCAGTCATTTGTATTATCTGTAATCAGAAAAGTTTTAAAAACTGAAATTTATTTTAAAAAAAATTAGTTTTATCGTGAAAAAATAGAAAATGTAGGTTTTTAACATACGTGGGGGTCTCAATTACATTTTATTTACCATTATAATTGCACGTAATGTTTAATTGGATAATTGTAATTGAAAACAGGGGCTAAAATCAATTACAAATACTCTTGTCATACCTTTCGGTGAAGACCGTCGTCACTGGCTGTTTTTTTTGGCACCTTTGGCGACTACTTTCGATGTAAAGACATCGTTTCCAAGCCGCGTTTAAAATTACAAATAGCTGTAATTTTAATTAAAAAATTTCGATTACAATTACTTGTACTTAGCAATTAAAAATTTTCAAATTCACATTACATGTAATTATAATTGGAAATGTTCAATTACAAATTACAATTATGTAGTTGTAAGTATAAAGTGGCAGTAATCAGTTAATTTATAACCAACAAGTTTAATTAAAAACTCTGGAATTTGATTTCTAAATCATACAAGAAATTAAAATTAAAGTAACCAAATGTTGTTCAGAATTAATTGAAATTAAATTTGTTTCCTTGCTTGCTCTATATTATTTATTTCACTGTGTTTTTGTTTTAAAACATAACAACTAATTAAAAACAAAACACTTAATTTATTTATTTTTATTACATTTTACGTTTTTATTATGCGAAAGTATTTAATAACTTTTCTAAATAAATATTTTTTTAAAGTAATAATTGACTCCACACGCAAAGAAAAAACATGGTTGAGGTAACCATAATCTAAGAATGAATTATATTGTTATATATAAAAATAATATTGTTGTCGTTGGAACATATTATTGTCTTACATAAAAATAACATTGTAAAATACAACCATTGTTATATTTATAATATAAACATACTATAATATAATTTGAAACATGTAAATGGTTATATGTGACAACGTATAAATATATTTATAAATAACAAAAAACAAATACACGAATATTTCCATTTCGACTTACATACATATTTTGATATTTTCTGCTTACCTTTTTATATCTTTGATATTTTTAATTTAAAACTATCATTTTTAATAAAAAACAAATTTATTTGTTAACAACAAATAGGTATTTAATGTTTTTACGGTTTTAGATGAACCGATAGCTTACACACATATTTCTGAACTGAAGAAATGTCAAAACCAAAATATAATACATATTTAAAACCAAACATTATTTGTTTATTTTTAGTCAAACTTAACATACTATGTTCAATAATAATATATTATGGTTATAATTTATTGTAGAAAAGCAATCATTGAATTATGTATGTTTTATGTTTTGAATTATTGAAAAAAATATTTTTCATTCTATTGTATAATTTTCATAGAGTAACTTGTCTCTATTTTTCTTTTTAAATTTTTAATAAACTTCTAACAACTATCAAACAGTTTTATAATAGGTTATGGGCGATAATAAAGATAGTGTTGGTATACCGCAATTTAACGGTCGCGGTTACGATGAGTGGCAATTTCGTGTGAAAATTCATTTTGAAAATTTGAATTTGGTGGAGGTTCTAACAGGCCTGCCACCAGTAGAAAATGTTGCCTTGTTGGAGTTTAAGAAGAACGATAGAAAAGCAAGAGACAAATTGGTTTCATTTGTAAGCAATGATTGTCTGGGGTACATTCGGGATAAGCAAACTGCTAAGGAGATGTGGGAAGGTCTTCAGAATGTATTCGCAAAGAAGTCCATTGTAAATCAAGTTCTAGTGAGAAAGCAGATAATGAATCTGAAAATGAAAGAAGGACAAACGGTAACAGAACATCTAATGAAATTTGAAAATTTGGTAAGAAATCTGAAGATGGCTGGTGCTAATATGGATGAAGGTGATATTCTTACACAACTGTTCATGTCGTTGCCTGAAAAATATGATCCACTAATTACCGCCTTGCAGAACTTAGAAGAATCTAAACTGAATTATATTTTGGTAAAGGAGCGTTTGCTGCTTGAAGAAACCAAAATTTCAAATCGTGTCGAAGAAGAGGATGTTACTAAAACAGCGTTTGCAGGAAAGAAAAATTTTGTGAAAAAATTTCAAGTCCGTTGCTTTAAATGCAAAAAAGTTGGACATAAATCTTATCAATGCCGTCAGGGTGAAGCACGTAGTGCAAAATGTGTCAAGAGTTCAAATTCTGTTTGTTTCATGGCTGATTCTAATAAACCGATTCACGGTAAGTCATGTTTGAAGTTTAAACTCGATTCTGGAGCAAGCGACCATTTAGTAAAAGAAAGAAGTTATTTTGATACGATAAATAAGCTGTCAAATCCTATTGAAATAAGAGTTGCCAAAAACGATCAATCCTTAATCGCACAAGAGGTTGGAATAATTAAAGGAATAACCAACAAAGACGTTAATATAACGCTACAAAATGTGTTATTTGTTCCAGAATTGAGAGATAATCTACTCTCCGTGAAGAAAATGACGTCAGCTGGCATAGAAGTAAGATTCTGCAAAAACAAAGCTTTTATTTTAAAAAACAACGAACTCATAGCTACTGGTTACTTACAAGGAAACTTATACGAGGTGAGCTTTAGTATAAATCAATGTGTAGCAAATTTAACAAATATTGAGAAAAATCAATTGTGGCACAAACGTTATGGTCACATAGGACAATCTTCCTTTTATGATTTGGTAAACAAGAATATGGTCGACGGTATTGATGTCAAACCAGAGAAAATAGAATTTTGTGATGTTTGCGTAGAAGGAAAACAATGTCGTGATGCTTTCAACCAAACTCGTAATAAATCTAGTCGACCTCTTGAAAGAATTCATTCTGATATTTGTGGGCCAATAGGTCCAGTAGCTTGGGACGGTTCGAAATATTTTGTGTCGTTTATCGACGACTTTACTCACTTCTCAATGATATATACAATTAAAAAGAAGTCGGAAGTGTTCAAAAACTTAATTGCATACGAGGCTATGGTAACTGCTAAATTTGGGATGTCAATTTCAAGGCTTACAATAGATCAAGGCCGAGAATATGGATCCAAAGAACAAAAGAATTGGTACAAGCTGAAAGGAATTCAAGTGGAAGAAACTATAGCCTATTCGCCTCAACAAAATGGCGTAGCCGAACGTTTCAATAGGACCCTAGTGGAAAAGGTAAGAACAATGTTATTTCAATCAAGCATGCCTAAGTATATGTGGAATGAAGCGGCTTTAACTGGTGTATACTTAATAAACCGAAGTCCTACAAAGGCACTCTCTCAAGATGTCACACCAGCAGAAATGTGGTTCGGGTATAAGCCAAACATAAGCTCGCTTAAAGTCTTTGGCTGCAAGGCTTATGCTTGGGTGCCAAAACAAAAACGTCAAAAACTCGATGCTAAAACTAAAAAGCTCGTTATGATCGGATATGTCCCAAATGGCTACAAGTTGTGGGACATGTATGCGAGGAAAGTAGTCACTTCAAGAGATGTTAAGTTTGATGAATTGAACTTTCCTTATACAGAAAAGAAAAAAGAAGAACCTAATATAATAATAAGAAGTAACATGCAAAGTGATGAGTACGAACCAATTCCTGTTACCACCAACAATGATGAACTAGCTGAAAATGCAACTGATGATTACATAACATCGGATGAAGAAGTTAATAATGATGAAGAACGTGGTTATGACGATACTAACAATAGTAAAGAAAATGATCATACAACAATTCAAAATAGTGAAGAACAAACTCTGAGAAGAAGTCAAAGAGATAGAAAACCAACAAGCAAATTTCTTGGATTTAGTTTTGGTTATTCCATTTATTCTGATGCCTATAATTTAATGGATGTTCCTGGCCAATTCTCAGATATTTCTGGTCGTAGTGATGCTGCTAAGTGGTATGAAGCTATTAAAGAAGAATTGAGATCAATGGAGTCAAATAAAGTTTGGAAAATTGTTAAGCGTCCGGAAAATGCAAAATTACTAAAATCAAGATGGATTTTTAAAATTAAGTGCGATGAAAATGGACATCCAACACGGTATAAAGCCCGGCTAGTAGTAAAAGGTTTTCTACAAAGGAAAGGAATAGACTACAACGAAACGTATGCACCCGTGGCTAAGTTGACTACTATTCGTGTTTTGGTGGCTATAGCTGTAAAGAGAAATTTAACTCTATATCAAGTTGACGTCAAATCGGCCTTTCTAAATGGACATCTTCAGGAAGAAATCTATATGGAAGTCCCAGATGGAGTCGATGTAACAACTGGTATGGTATGCCGGCTTCAAAAGTCACTTTATGGTTTGAAGCAAGCTCCAAAGTGTTGGAACGATACACTTAACCAATATTTGATTACCATTGGCTTTATCAGATCAAAACATGATTATTGTTTGTATACAAAATTCGAAAATTCTGATGTATTGTTTATAATCATGTATGTGGATGATTTGTTAATTGCTAGTAGTAGCGAAACACTTATTGAACGTTTTAAAAATAATTTGTCTAAAAAATTTGAATTATCTGATTGTGGAACCCTTAAACATTTTTTGGGAATGAAATTTCAAAAAGTTGATGGACATATTTTTATATCGCAAGAAGCAAGTATCACAAAAGTACTGGATAAATTTGTAATGAGTGATTGTAATCCAGTGAAAACACCGATGGATAAAGGGCTAAAATTATCTTTGAACCAAAGCCAGTTGCCAGTTGAAAAACCTTATAAAGAATTGCTTGGAAGTTTGATGTATATAATGCTATCTGTTAGACCCGATATTTGTTATTCCGTAGGTTATCTTGGCCGTTTTCAGCAACATCCTTCAGATGAACACTGGCAAGCACTTAAACGAATATTGAGATACCTAAAGGGCTCTTTAAAGAAAAAGCTGTCATATAACGCGGATAACACAAAAGTTTTGGTTGGATATGCTGATGCAGACTGGGCTAGTGATGATATTGATAGAAAGTCAGTAAGCGGTTATGTTTTTAAGGTATATGGTTGTACGGTTTCCTGGGCTAGTAGAAAACAACAAACAGTTTCAACATCGTCAAGCGAAGCAGAATATGTTGCCTTAAGTGCTGCAGTATCAGAAGCTATTTGGTTGCGTGGTTTACTTCAAGATTTAAAAGAAATTGAAAATGAAGCTATCACTATTTATGAAGACAACAATGGGTGCATTTGTATGGCATCAAATGTGGAGTGCAAAAAATCTAAACACATTGATATTAAACATCACTTTATAAGGGATTATATTGAAAAAGGAGTTATCACAGTGAAGTCTATAGGAACTGCTGATCAATTGGCTGACATTTTTACTAAGTCTTTAGATAATAGTAGATTTATTAAACTTTGTAATTCTTTGGGTTTACATGATTGAGAAGGGGTATTGTAGAAAAGCAATCATTGAATTATGTATGTTTTATGTTTTGAATTATTGAAAAAAATATTTTTCATTCTATTGTATAATTTTCATAGAGTAACTTGTCTCTATTTTTCTTTTTAAATTTTTAATAAACTTCTAACAACTATCAAACAGTTTTATAATATAATTTTTAGATTTTAAAAATAATTTGGTTGTGTTTTGAAATTTAATATGTTTCAAATCAACCATGTTGCATTTTTGGTGCGTATAACCATTGAATGATTAACTGTTAACAAAAAACTTGTTTATCGTAACCAAAGTATTGTTTTAAATAACTATAATTTGTTCCCAGCAAACATCTATTGTTACAGAGAACATAGTGTGGTTGTCGTGACCATACAATAACCATGTTTTTTCTTTGCGTGCATTTACTTCCATTACTTAATGTATGCTAAAATTTTTCCATTCCATTTCATTGCCATTGAATTTCTTCGATTACAATTGAATGTAATAGCAATAAAATTTTTTTTATTACAAGTAATTGTAATTGGCATTTTCAGTAACAAATTCCTATTATAAGTAATTGGAATTTGTAATTACTTGTAACGTACTTCAATTACATGGAAAACGTCAATTACAATTACAAATATAATTGTAATTGAAAAACTATAATTACATTTAATTGCGTAACTGAATGTGTAATTAATTACAAACTATAATTGACATTACCCAAATATGGTTTTTATTATATTAAAGAAGTGCAATTCCGCAAGGCGAAATTCCAGCCGTTATAGAGAGATAAAATTTAGTATACAACTTAGTTACCCGAAAAATCTGAAAACGATAATTTTTGTTTAGGCTTAGAACCCATACCATTTTTTCAGCGCAGTCATATCCGACCGTAAATTTTATATTCATCGATTTAGCAGTAAATTTTCCACAAAAACATCTGCACTGACAGAAAAATATCTTAAAGTAGGAATGTTTAAAATATAAAAATATTTTAACGTACAGATACTTCCATAAGCTTGTCGTTTGAAAATGTTTTAAAATATACAATCATATGTATGTGAAATAATTAAATGCAAAAATTTATAGTTTTATCAAAACAGTTCAATGGCTATACAAGTATTAAATTGTATTTCATAAATTTGGTTGCAGAGAATGTACCCTGCCTTTATATTTAGTTCAATTATGGTTTTTTGTTTCTAACTTTTTAAATTTTAATTAAATCCTACTTCAGTGTTCTTTCTTTTGCAAAGTTTGTGTCGTCTATCTACATTGTTAAATTTAATTTCATTATTGATTAAATGAAAAATAACCCTTTTTCCCATCATTGTTATGATAACAAATTGTTCTTAACTAAAATTTTTCAAAGTTTACTAAAAAAGAAAAATCTAATTTTTGTTTATCTTGCAAGCAATATTTTTGCCATGTTTACCATAGAGGGTAAATTGTAAAGAAAATTTTCATTTCAAACTAAAAAGAAAATCGAATGTTTGCGGATGAAAACTGCTATAAACTAACTAAAAACATTAAAAATCTCAAACGAAAAGGGGCAAATATTACTAAAAATATTTAATATAAGAAATTTTCCAATGGCAGCAGAGACACGATAACAATTGAGGTTTTTCCTGCCGAATATAAAATATTTGAGACATTCTTGACAAACACCCTAAAAATATAAATTTTTTGAAAACTTCAAGTACACAATGTTCCAGAGATAAAAAGCGTACGAAGTTATGTGGTGGAAATTTTTAAAACTTTGTATTTTCCCCAACTTTTTAAATAAAAAAAAATTATAGTAAATATTTTTGAAAATAATAAATGCAAAAAGTTTGATAAATTAATAATATAAAGAATCACATTACTTAACAAGCCAATTTTCGCTTACATTTGATATTAAAAATGTAAAGAGAAATGATAACTAATTGTTTGAGTTGAAAGTTTTTATGAGAAAACCGAACAATACAAAAAGTAACTGGTCGTTAAGAATAGGTATGCAGTGTACATTGTAAGGGCACTAATCCAATACAGAAATTATTACAAATTAGGGATGGCAATAGCTACCAGCTTTTTGGTATCTTAGGATTGCTACTGACAAGTTATAATAATGGGCCTTGAGTAATATACACAAATTTTAACAACTTTTAATAAATAAAGCATTAATTAATTTTTGATATACGACCCATGTTGTGATGACTTTCACGTCTATTATCTATTCCTTTTTTTTCATTTTATGCACACTTATATACATTAGCATATATATATTGTTATATCAAAGAGTAACGCAGCCCAAGTGGTTAGCATGTTGACTACTAAGCAATGGTAAGGGGTTTCAATACTAAGCAGTGGCAACATCAATTTTACTAATATCTATTAATAAAATAAATTGGCAAAGCTAGCTAGCATTCAACATAACACAATAGGGCGCTGTTGCAACACTGTTCTGACTTTGCCATAACTGAAGCTTTAACTAGCACACCTCCGGTGGTGGAATGTGGTTTATCATGAATAGTTTTTTGGTGTTTCACTTTCAATTTAGTTCATTTACATGTCACAGGATGATTGAAAAGTGGCAATTAACCTCCTCTTAGGTCAACGCCATGTAAAAGTGACAAGTCCATTTCATATAAAGTGTTAGAATTCGAACCGGTCCCAATCATTTCAGAACTAGCGCTTGACAAGTCATGGGTTAGTTCCATTTCCGACAGGGTTAAGAACTATAATACATAAATAAATATATTTAACTTACATTAATTTTGGAATTTTCGTGAAACATTTGCATACGATTCCATTATTTTTAATATTAGTATATTAATATTATTTACATTTACACATATTGTTAAAGTAAGGCTTAATTTTTTTTATTCTCTAACTAATAATAGGGATAAAAGAATATATTTTAAAAATTATGTGATTAATTTTAACGAAAAATTTAACTTAGACATTAAGAAATATAATGCGTTTTCTAGATCATTACATTCTTTTTCAGCACCTCCTATCTACCATCTACTTTTGTGTAGTATTTAGTTGTAAACATCATCTATTTAACCAATCAAAATTATATAATAGAATTCGAGAAAATTGTATTCAACAAACTATCCTCAGGTGTTTAGAACAAAGTCTACCGCCACCTAATTCTAATAATAAACGAGATACTAATTATCCAATAATTTACTTCTTAGTTAACTTAAACATTAGTTCAATTCTCTAAATGTTCTTTTTCCTAAAATTACGAATTCTTTAGTTTTTTCATATTTTATTTTTATATCTTCAATAGTTATGAACTAACAATAATTAGTCATAAATTAACTATTTAGGCTTAAGTTCTTAATTATAAAGAGATAACGAAAAATTAGACACCAGCAGAGTGGAATGCATTTTCTAGACAGCTACGTCTGTCATCAGCACTCTTCGTATCTATCTACAAGGTAGTTTCAATTGTTATTAATTTTCTATTTAAACAAACTTATTTGAAATCTAGTATGTTATGGGTCAGCGGAATCGGATGAGTTTCAAGCTTCTTTAAATACATTACTGAATGCTTCGCTATTTTTGCTGCAAATGAGTTTTTTTTATATACCAGGGAGCAATTGTAGTTGTCCGTTGAATCTTTTTTTTTGAGGCCTTAGAATTTTTTACACATTGCTAGCTGAGGCAGTGAACCATATTAAAATGACATAATACAAAATTGGTTTTAGGATTTTCAATAGAAGACAATATAGTTTGCAAAATAAGCTGAGGGTAGAGTTTCTACCGATTAGCCAGTTTAGTTGGATTGCTTTTAATTTAAGTTGTATTAACTTTGACTCTACTATGAGTTTACCAATCAAAATGTACACTGAGGTATTTGACGTCTGAAAGCTATCATTTGGTTATTTATGTGAATAAATACTTCAGGATTCTCGTTAAAGCTTAAAAAGCTGTGACGTTAGAAAATGTCGATGTTGGCAGTTGGTATGTCTGAAGTATGCAACAAGTATAGAATGAGTCCCCATGACTCTACTATGAGTTTACCAATCAAAATGTACACTGAGGTATTTGACGTCTGAAAGCTATCATTTGGTTATTTATGTGAATAAATACTTCAGGATTCTCGTTAAAGCTTAAAAAGCTGTGACGTCAGAAAATGTCGATGTTGGCAGTTGGTATGTCTGAAGTATGCAACAAGTATAGAATGAGTCCCAATATACTATCTTGGGGAACTCCCGCTTCAATTGCTGTGGCTTGTGAGCTTACAAAATAACATTCTTTTAGTATAAACATTCGATCAGTTAAATAATTTTTTAAGAGCTTATAGAATTTTTTGGGCTAGTTCAGCTTTAACTTATATATGAGGCCTTCATACTATACCTTATCGAAGGCTTAAGAAACGTCTATAAAAAGTGACGAGCAGTATTTTCTTTCTTCAAAGATCTTGTTAACTCCATTTACTAATCTGTGAGTCTGTTCGATTGTACTATATATATTTTTTTTAATTCTCACTTCTCAAACAGCTTAGATATATTGATGAAAGCCTTATAGATCTGTATGATTCTACTTTTGTGTGGCCTTATGGCTTAGCAACCATAGTAATCAAAAAGACCTTCCCCTCTGTGGGAAGGTACTCCAGACATAAGATAGCATTAAAAACAAAAAGAATAATTTTGAAAGCTATACGGAACAACTCAAATATCATCTTGTTTCATTATGTTTAAGTTAATATCGCTAAATTCAAACCTAGGGGTACTCCGGTACTATCCTCTACAAGTGGCAACTCAACTATATCATTAGATATAGTTATTGTGTGAAAACCTTTTTCAACAACTAAATTGCCTTTTTCGGTATCACTTCTTGCCCAGTCTTCACAAGAAGTTTGCAATCGTTATCGTTACTTGGACCACTTTAATTACTAAACATTTTAAGTTTTATTGCATACATGCTTATATCTAAGAAATAATTTTAAAGTAAATCAATAAACTTTTTCATTATAAGCTTTTTCTATCAAATTGTGCACTGTATTTTTCTTTAAATATAAAGTCTAATTGTATTGTTCCTGAGTGAACTACAGTCTGCTCTCATGATATTATGTCTGAGATTAGAACATACACTAGGAAGCGGCTGCTTATGTCAGGTGATCGTAAAATTCTTCTTTGGCGTCATTACATTTTTCTTTTGGGTTAACTATTTAATGTAGACGTTTGAAGTCTAAGCTAACGGAAAAGATTTTGAACTGCAGCCACTGCCTTTACTTAACTTCACGCAAAGAAAAAACATGGTTGAGGTAACCATAATCTAAGAGCAACATGTTATGGTTGAATTATATGGTTATATATAAAAATAATATTGTTGTCGTTGGAACATATTATTGTGTTACATAAAAATAACATTGTAAAATACAACCATAGTTATGTTTATAATATAAACATACTATAATATAATTTGAAACATGTAAATGGTTATATGTGACAACGTATAAATATATTTATAACTAACAAAAAACAAATACATGAATATTTCCATTTCGACTTACATACATATTTTGATATTTTCTGCTTACCTTTTTATATCTTTGATATTTTTAATTTAAATAAAAAACAAATATAATAAAAAACAAATTTATTTGTTAACAACAAATAGGTATTTAATGTTTTTACGGTTTTAGATGAACCGATAGCTTACACACATATTTCTGAACTGAAGAAATGTCAAAACCAAAATATAATACATATTTAAAACCAAACATTATTTGTTTATTTTTAGTCAAACTTAACATACTATGTTTAATAATAATATATTATGGTTATAATTTTTAAATATTAAAAATAATTTGGTTGTGGTTTGAAATTTAATATGTTTCAAATCAACCATGTTGCATTTTTGGTGCGTATAACCATTGAATGATTAACTGTTAACTAAAAACTTTCTTATCGTGACCAAAGTATTGTTTTAAATAACTATAAATTGTTCACAGCAAACATCTATTGTTACAGAGAACATAGTGCGGTTGCCGTGACCATACAATAACCATGTTTTTTCTTTGCGTGTTGTGTCAATTTTCCATGTAGCTTTTCCAGGTTAAGGTTAATGAGAAGTTCCATTAGCATGTGGTCAGTTGTTATATCAAAACCATGATAGTCCTTTTGGAAAGACAAATCTAACAATATCAATTGATTTATATTCAGTAAAGCATTATTTAAATGGTTGACAAATATGTATGTTGTCTTTTTCTGATATATTTTTTTCCAACACCCAAACAACAGTTCTTTTTAGGATTATAAACCGATAATGGAATCACTAAGGTCTTCTTAATATTTTTTAGACATACAAATACAATTCTAGATCTTTCGTGACAAACGAAGTAAAGGCTTTTAAAATAAAGAGATTAATTTTAAAACTATCTTCCTCTTGAATACAGAATGATTATCACATTAAAGTTTAGTAAAGAATTTTTATAAAAAAATCCAAATGTTTCGACATACATTCATGGTTCTAAAGACATGTATGTAATGTAAGTAAGGAAAATTATGACTACTTTTAAACATTTTATACCAACAAGAAAAAAAAAAACACAATTTTTCTTCTTCAATTTACTTCTTAAAAGTTTGCTATTACTGACGTTAGTAAAAAAGATTTATTTATGGTTATTTATAAGTGTCTTTCTAAGTGCCTTTTTAAGGACTGCTTTTATCTATCTAGATGATGGTTGCAAATTCTTTAAAGTAATTGCGTATAATTTTATCTTCCTAAAGTTTTTATTGATGTTAACATGACCTTTTTGTGCGAAAATTTGTGTGTGACATTATAGTGTAGGTCACCATCATTAGCTAGCTTATTCAGAGGCAAGTTTTATATCTGCTGATATATAAGTCAAACAAAACCTTTTTCAAACGTCTTAAATTAAGTTAAAAGAAAAACACAAACTTTTCTTCTGTTTGTGTTTTTGCTCTTACTTAACTATTTATTTGTAAAGAAAAGTAAATGTGTATGTATATATTTTGAAAAATAATTGTGTTTTAAGTTGTAACTTTATACAGAATGTTGTTTCTTATTTTGTTAATGCCCTTTATTGTGTATATTGTTATTTGTTGCCCTTTTTATATCATCAATATAACTATAAATAATATTTGGTTTTGCCCTGAAAATATTTACGAAATGAACAAATTTTAAAAGCTTTTTAAGGTCAAAGAACATATTTTCAAGCAAACGAAAACGTCGTTTAAAAAAATGTGTGTGTTTTTATTTTTAACAAATATTTATCTCAAGTCTTAAATAGCTAACCGTCATTCATACAAAATCGGTAAATTAATATTTTTTACCAATTCTTACCTGCAAGTAAAAATTATCAAATATTTTCCAAAAATTAGTTGTCCAACTTTAACCTCAATTCGTGTTAAATAAAATATATTTTAAATTTATTTTAGCATATATTGTTGATACAAAATTTGTACTCAAATACATTTTAAGTAAGTCTTACTTATTGTGAACATAGACATTAAAGTTTTTTTTTTTTAATTTGCGATTATATGGACTTTAAAAGATAAAAATTAAAAAGTTTTCACAAGTCATTCAATGTTGTTTTTTTTATTTTATTTATTTTTTATTAATATCTATTATTGGCAGTAATGACCTATTAAATGGCCAACACACTATCAACAGCCTAAAGTCGTGATAAAAATATTTAAAAATCTGCCACAATCTTATAAGATTTTTTTTCAAGAGCATGTGGTTTTTATTTTTTGTTTATTTTACAGTTTTCTAAATGAAATTTATTGCGAATTATATAGAAAGAAAATTGTATGAGAAATTAAAAGAATTTCTATCAGTATGTACAAGATCTTGAATATGTTGCTGATGAAAAAAGGTTTAATATAAAAGGTTATATGTTGAAATAATTTGTTCTGAGAGTGTCATATATAAAAAGTAATTTTTGTTGAAAATATTTTTAAGATTTTTTAATGATTCTTAAAAAATTTTTAAATATAAGATTACTAAATTTAGGCCTTCATATTATATTATTAAAAAAAAAGGATTTTTTAATTACTTACTTTTTTGTCAGCAATAATATAAGGCGACCATAGCATTAACAATTAATAATGAGATTTTCATAATTTTCGTAAAAATTTATGCAAAGCGCTGGTACCCTATCAGCTATTAAAGCCGAATTAAAATTACAAATTATTTTTCAAAAGTCGCTGAGTACTGAAATGCAAAAATCTAAGCTTCTTTGATCGGAAGCAGATCGACGTGTTTAGTTTATCAGCACAATTTCACGATCTGTGTGAATATTTTCGTCCAAACAACCTGAATTAATCTGCTGAACTATTTTCGAATTATGTACTAGAAATAGACACCAAAATATTTAGTTAGAGCACTATGTGAATTTGTTAGCATCCATTTCATTTTCATAATGTACTTCGATAATTCATATTATTGCATATTTTGCAATATATGTGAATAATATTTTTATATTTGCAAATATTTCCCATTGTTATGTAGAAAATTTACTTAAACATATCTTTTCATTAATTCAGCTCATTTCAGTACAGTGCCGTACAGTACAGCATACTTCATTTCAATTAATTGTCTTCGTAACATTTACAAATTTGTTTATAAATTCAATTGCTCTTATGCAAAAGAACTAAAGTCTACTTGAAGTGTACTTTAAGAAAAAATTTTCATATAAAAGTAGATTTGAAGTAGACTTTATTTCTTTTGAATAAGGGCAAATGTGTATAGTCGTATTTAAAAAGTTAATAAGCCTAGAATACTAACGCAATTTAATATTATATTAATACTAACGACACGTAATTTTAACGTACCGTGAAATTTTTACAACTAATGTAGTTATATCTGTAATTATATTTTTTATTTTTATTAGTTATTTATTATATAGTAAACAATAACTTATAATTCATATTAAAGTATAAAAACAATTTTAAAATAAAAATTCAAGATTCAAAATTCAGTCTTTGTATACTTTTATTTATTGCTTTCCACAAACTGTCACGTTTTTACAAATATAATGTTATACGCTTTTTTGAGTTAGGACACAATTTTTAGTATGTTGTCTTTCCTTTTTCTGGAGAAAGTTCTTCGAATGCCGGGTTGATGTATACATTTTTTTTCATACTTTCTTTTAATTGTGACTATATTGTCAATTCTTTATATTGACAGTGAAACTGTCGTAGTCAACAAAATCCTTCACCTCCTTATTACTAAAATCGTTAGAGTTTAATAATCCCATAACATTTTCACAGTTAAGACTAACATGGATCTCGCCGATTTTTTACTTTTCATTCTTTTTCATTCCCTACATAAAATACTTCTGCAAATTTTTACTCTTATTGCTAAAGCCACGTTTAATTTACGTACTTAAATTATACTCTTACCACTAACACCACGTAAGTTCTACATATAGCCTTTTAATGTTCACGTTCTTAAAGCAGTTCAATGACTAACTATGCTTTGCGTTTTTTCAAAAAGCAGGTGAAATTTGGTACTGTTAGGCCGATGGTTGCTTGTATAGCAATAGTACCAAATTACTTTTTATTAGGTACGCAATAAATCCAACCTCTTGTTGATTTGTTAAAAGATGAAACAAAACCTTTTGAAGTCACTCCTTGTGTGCCGTTATTAGAATAGAACCAAGAAAAATGTCTTAGAATTAATCAATAAATGACATTTATGTGTTTCAGTAGACGCTTTTACATTTACAAACTTAAGTTTATGACTAAAAATACATTTTCGCCAAAGTGCAACGAATACTTATTATAAGACAAACACAATTCAATTAAAATCCTTCTCACACCCATAGACACCAAAACCAAAAAAAAAAAATATGACACCATTGTCATTACAAAACAACTGAGGCAATAACTATTGCTGCAAAAACATCAGGGCTAAATTTACTGTACGATTATTTGGGAGAATGTTTGCAAAAGTGAAATAATGGTTTGAGTTTAACATGGTTTTCCTTTACGACACTGACAAGTATAGATTTTTGGTTTTAATCCTGCTTTATGAATATACACACTCGTATATGTATGTATTCGCATGTACAAACTCAATCGTAGATTGGAACGTTCACATAATTTTCTCAAATTTATAAATATCATAAGCAGAAACCATGAATTGATTCGATTTATCTTTTCCTTGGCATTAAATGGTAATTTATAAATGGGTAGAAAATATTTACTGGAATAATTGTATAATGTTCATTCATCCGTACACATTTATTGGTGTATACCAATTTATAACCGAAGATAATTATATCTCTAGATGTATTAATGTGTGGTAGACATTATGGAAACTTCTGCATATGAATGTTGTCATTATCATTTCTAACACAAATGAACTGAAATACATATTTATTTCATAACTCTGTTGTGCGTGTTAATGTGGTTTTATTTTTAACTCTTGTGGTTTGGAAAATAGGAAATGCCAGGCAATAGTTTAACCTGGAGCATTGCAAAATGCTTTCACGTTCTAAGTTTTTTAAGGAATTACCGTAGATACTTTCTACGTTAGACACACCGAACACATTTCAAATACGCAGTATTATATATTTCTATAAAAGTAAGCTATTTGTTTATCATTAGTCGTTTGGGTAAAATCAATTCAAATTCAAAATTTCATTCAATATTAATAAACATACATTATCATTCTTTTCAATTTTTCTTTGGAAAACCGCAGTCCCTGGTACCTGAATATTATAACGGCTAGGAAGATATCTTCCAGACGAATATACACATTGCTAATAAAAGTATTCAGCACGTAATATTAGTGATAATAGCACTAAAAACAGATTTTTTTGCTTCTGAAAATTTTAGAATTTATTAGGTGCATTATTTTATACGAAAAATAGAATTCCTAGAAATTTATGCAAATGAAACTGTTATTAATTATTTTGATTTCAGGAATTGTCATATTTTCACACAACAGTGGTTGTCGTACCTTGCATATAAAAAGAAGCAGTTTCGACGTGACAATAGCGTGCATTTTTTGAGTTGTAGGTTGAACACACTTTTCGCCCAAGTGTTTATATTTATTTTTTGTAGATGGTTGTAGCGAACGTATCTTTTAGGCATTGTAGTTGTTTGAGATCACATAGCGCTTTCCACATAAACGCAGGTTAAAATTTAAATAGTAAACTCTAAAAATACTAATTAAATCAAAGTATTTTCTATTAATATTAAAAATTATTAAAATTGTAGATTCGAATATCTTTCGTAAATTTTCCCATTCAAATAAACACATTTTTTAGAGAACTAATTTAACATTCATCTAATTATAATTTTTTAAACAACACAAATAATACGTCTGTCCTTTAAATATACAAGGATGTCCTAATTGCCGCAGTATCATTTTATTGCGTTCGGTAAGTGCAAATCTAATTTTAGCATCTGTACACATTACCATCCCTTTATTTACGTGTATATTAACATATGTATACATCCAGTCTTACTTTTCAATTTAAAGAATTCCTTGCCTCTATGTGAATACGTTTTGTCTGACTGCTGATTATACCTAATAAAGTTACCATGATACATATTTGCTTAATATTGTGGGCTGACAAATAAAAGGTTAAATCAATTTAAATGCAATTTTGCATAAAACATACATTAAAAAATATTTAATAGTTAATTTATAAAATTTGCTTGGCTCTTCTCTTGCTGCGAAAGTAATGACTTTTGTGACCATGACCACTATACCATAGTCTAGTGAGGATTGCACATAAAAATATAATTAAAAAGAGAATGAAATGCAAATATAATAGGTCTTTAACATATTAATATTGAAGCCTTTATTTAATACTTAGTTACTCGGTGCGTATGAAATATATGGCAATAATAAATTTATGTTCAGTATACGTCAAGTGCTTTTCCAAGGGTCATTTATTATAACTGCAGTAAAACTAAGAGTAAATAATTGAATATATTTCTGAAGGTTAGCCTATTTAAATTAAATAATTATACTTTAAAGCGTAGTGTTGCCAGGGGCTACAAAAATGCAGTTTTAAATTCGCCTTTAAAAGGGCTGAAAAAAGTTTGAAAAAGAAATATTATTTTAAGCCAAGCAATTTTTGACAAGAAACTTTTTATAAAATAAATAACTTTTGCACGCACATTTTTATTTTTAAATCTTACAAGAATTTTTTAAGAATAATTAATTAAATATTTTTATTGACCGGCAGCTCTTCTCATCATAACTGCCAAGATATTCAAATATTATCAACGAGTTTCGTATTAAAACAGAAATGTGTTGTTAAATTAGTTGTTTCAGTATAGCGTTTTTAAGGAATACTTAATTTTTCACTGTAAGATATTTTTAGCGTTGCGAATGTTTATTTCGCTTTATCTGCAGGATTTTTTATTATTGTAATCCACATGATTTAGACTCAATTGTATAAAGAAATGAAAAAACTCGCATGTGAGCATGTGTGTTTCAAAAAAAAACGTACAAAAATTGTTTAAAGTCGAAGGGTTGCGACTGAACATATACAGTAACCGTATCATTATCGTTTCTACAGATTCTCTACGGGGTGCGAAAAGAATATTGAATATATTTTACCAATATTATGCTAGCTTTACAAAACCAAAGCTATAAGTCAGCCATACAAATAAAATTCTGGTATTTTCTTTGACTTTTTCATAACTATTTTTATATTCTTATAATTATTATTGATAAGTTTTAATAACTTTCAAGGTAAATTTCTTTAATATTTTTATACTCCGTATTTTTATTTATATTTTTTTGAAAGAAAAATTACTAATTAAAAAAATAGAATCGCCATAGTCGATGTGTAAGTCCCTAACTACACATGGGCTCCACTTCGTATTTAATTTCTTCATATCATTTTTTACTTCATTATTTTATGCATTTTTTTATCATGCTTTTCTGCGTATAAATGTGCGCCACGACTAAATGTAAAAGTTTCTCATAAGCTTATTGACTTGAAAACAAATGACGCAAAATAAGTAAAAATAAACAACGTTCTGACTTATTATTTATCAACGTTTCAAAACATAAGAAAAAAGGAAAAACATAAAAATGTGTTGTACTTGTATGCTGTTGTGGTTCTTTGGTAAGATTATAGATACAAGTAATGTTGAAAATAAAATAATAGTCAATATTAAAAATAGAAGAGAACTTATATATCAAAAAATTACTTAAATACTGACAAAATTGAATAGGGTTTTCAAAACGAAATATCGTTTAATTTAAGCGTATCCCAAAGAGAACTTACATACATATATTTGATGAAAAAGCTGTTAAATAGACAAGAATTTACTTTGTATTGTATCATTGAATGCATTTACCTATAATGTTGATATATTAAAATTTTTTATTGATTTATAATAATATAAATAAATATATAATAATAACAAATATGTAATAAAAATCAAACAAAATTAATGCGAATATATTATCATTTCTTTTTTGCTACTATAATATTCCTTATAGTAATCAAAAATATTA
Organism: Phasia obesa; assembly: GCA_949628195.1. Lineage (NCBI taxonomy): Eukaryota > Metazoa > Arthropoda > Insecta > Diptera > Tachinidae > Phasia > Phasia obesa. Next base: position 113,287,978 of record OX451218.1, read on the forward strand.
TTTAAAATTCAGCTAAATAAATTTTAATTCGAAAAAAAGTTTCCAAAGTTGTTCCACAAATTTATGTTTAGATTATATTCATATCTAGGATAGGTTTAACTTCATTAGATTTTTCAACTGGTTTTATTTATAATTAAAATAGTGTAGAGTAAAAGGTTTAAAAATTCAAAAAGGGTGTGTAACTTAAGATTTTTTGCAAAATTTTCTCTGCATATATTTTCCCAATTTTAAATTGCACTCATACTGACTAATTTTGCATTCAATTATTTACTTTCTTTGTAATTTTTGAACATTTTTTTTTATTAATATTATATTATGGTTCTGTCTATGGTTTTGGCTTCCATTGTTGCTGCTGCTAGTAGTGTTCTACTTTTCTATTATTTCTTTTATGGTAGTTTTTCCTAATTCAACTTAATTTCATTTGCAAGTTTTTGCCGTTTTTCTTTGTATGTCTGACTTTTGTGAATTTTTTTTATTGTTTTTCTTGCTTTATATTGAGAACGATACTTGCATGTTGCCTTTATTTTTTCAGGTTTAATTTGTTTTATTTTATACTTTTTTGTTACTTGTTTTACTAGAAATATGAATGAATAGTTTATGGGATAGTTGTATAGACGGATGACTGGTTCTTTAGTACAAGCGTAATCGTTATGTGATGTTAAAGTCTTATTTTTTTATGTCATGTCATAAAAGTTGTAGTCAAGCACACAAAACAAGTGAAATAAAACAATAGATAAAATAATATTAAATTAAATATAAAATACAAAACAATAAAAAATTATAACTAATATAATTTATACAACTTTTTACTGGGTTTTTATTATTTGTTGCTGTGATAGTGAATATTTTTTAACAAGCTTATGATTTGTATGTTTCTATAAACATAAACTTATTTTAATTTAGGATCAACATATTTGTCTGATATATAAGAATATCCCAATACTTGGTTATACTTTGATTTCTATAATGTAGTGGAGTTTCCAGAAATAATCACTTATATTATTAATGTGATGTTAATATCCACATATAATGTCAAACACTACAGCCCTTTCATTTAACAAAGCAATTACAATGCTGAATTAATACAACCGGAGAAAAATAAAAAAAAAACTACTAATATCTTAAAACATTAAGGGTTACAGTAAGTCTGAAAAAGGAAAGTTGGGGATAGGCTTACTTGATTCTGTATGTCGACTCTTTATGCATTCTCCATATCAAAGCTCCTAATAGGAGTACACAAGAAACACTTTTTTTGTAGTCTAGGACAAATCGTGATTTAAGCTACTTTAATTCATATTTTTGACATTTTATTTCAAATAAATACTAATTATTATTTTATAAAGACATTTATAACGCACCTTGGATCTTTTGTACAATGGCTATTTTCACTGTATATGTAAAAGCCTTTGGAGATACAAATAACACTCACAAGCTGTATTTCATAGTTTGATCTCAGCCTTATGTAATTACAATGAATATTATATAAGAATGCTTTAGATAACAACATTGTGTGAGAGAAACTATTAAAATATTCAAATTGAGCGTTATAAGATGCTTTGCCTGCCTGTGACCTATCAGAGCTTATAATTTACAATACAGTACAGTTATTCCCTAGTACAGTCGTTAGATGTGCCAAAAATGGTTTCTTGTCCTTTGAGTCGACATCGGGCCATTAAGTAGGTTAAACGGTCCGCACGCTTATTGCCGGGATGATCTTGATGACTGACGAATGAAATTAAATTTCAAACTTAGATAGATCCTTATCTAGAAGTTTAAATACGGTATGTACAGGAGGGGAGAAAAGGGTATAAATATAGAAAACTTGGTTCTAAAGGCTTAAAAAGGGGTAAAAACGGAAATTTGTATAAACCTGTATTAAAATTTAAATTAAATTTGAATCCCAGGTGGATTCTAATCTAGAAGGTATGAATGAAGTACGTATGCTTTCAAAATTCGGATCGAGAGAGAATAAAATGAGTAATATGGCTTTGTTGTACAGCTTTACCAATTTTTGTGAAATTTTAAACTTAAATACATAGATCCTTATCTGAAAGGTGCAATATGCTGTGCCTGAGTTCAAAACTCGATCCTAAAGGGTAGAAGATGAGTAATTTATACATATAAATCACCTGTTACTGCAGTGGTCGGCAAAATATTTATAGCGATCGACTGGTCGATCTTCAGGCTTTTCCTGGTCGATTAGCAAAATTTAACCAAAGCTGGAGCTTTGTTTTTTAACTGAAATACAAAAGAAACTATTCATAAAATGGAACTGCATTTTTAGACTCTTTTCCTCCATTTTATGCATTTCCGAAACTTTTCTCATTTTTTATGTTCAGTTTTCAAAAAAATAAATAATAAATTTAAAATAAATGCTGCTCAAGGTAATTATTACGCCTTGTAATTTTAGTTGAAGCAAAAATATGATCTGGATTAGTTAGTAGTTAGATATGTTAGCAAGAATGATAGAAAACAAAACTAAGATCGAAAATTAATTAATTAAATTAATTAAAATTTTCTTAAATGTAGTCTCGAAAATGTCTTACTAGTAAACTTTTTTTTTCATTTCTTTAATTTTTTTGTCTCTTTTGAATTTTATATTATAGAGTGAATAAATATTTAAAATTTTATAGTTTCTTTTTTTTTTGATCACAAGAATAAATTGATTTATGATTTTAATATGATGGTCGAACTTTAGACTAAAAATTTTATCGAAGGTAATCTTGCAATCGAAAAGTTTGTCGACCAATATTTTACAGTATTCATACATTACCTTGGTAGATTGAACCCAATAGGTGCCGCAGCTGTTGGTATGTTAAATGAGTTTTCTTAGGAACAAGTCGTGCACAGGGTGAAGTATTATTACATATGAAATTTTAAATCAAATTTAAGTTCGTTTTTATTCTCTCAAAGAAAGAATAAATTAAATTACAAATTAGGTGATAATATTACAGAAAAATGGGGAAAATTTTATTTTCAGACACCAGCAGAGAGGAATGCACATTTTCTAGACAGCTACGTCCGTCATCAGCAATCTTCGTAGGATTAGGATTATTCATTTCACGAAAGACCCATGGTGTGGTATCAAAACTGAACCACATGATTCTACTTGGAAGCTTGAGTGTAGTTAGCTACCACGCTAACACACTTGAACTGTTAGGAATATGAAATGCATCGATTCTTTTTAATAAAATTATATTAATCAAACAAAATTGTTGTTGTCCCTTGTAATATTTTATCTGCTGCTAAAATCTGCGAACAGGTTCAATATTTCTATAAAAATTATTTTTGAATAAATAATTTTTTTCTGCAGTATCGCATCGCTTTTCTCTAATGGGCTTAGTCTATTTTTAACCAGATTTTTGTGAGCAGCCATATAGATGGCTGCTAGGATTTAACACACAAATAAAAACATAAAAAGCGATGAAAACTATAATAAAAAATTGAGCAAGCGAACATTTGTCAAAAAAATCTTAGGAAATTAATTATCAGTCATAAAGAGTCTTGAGTACTTTAGAGCACTAATAAATGAAGCATGAAAAGAAGAATGGGACAAAAACCCCCTCAGCACTAATGTATAGAAAAATAAAAACAACAAGACATAAGTGTATAAAACGGAAAACAACAGTATGGATATTGTTTTTCTTGTTTGTTGGTTTTTTTTGTTCAAAGTTATTTTAAGTTGCCATGGTTTGCTATAAGACATTTTACGTACATGCATACTTATGTGTGTACGTTTAAAAATAAAAAATAAATAAAAGTCTAAGAAAGTATATAAGTTCAGTGTCCTTTAAAAAGGACAACTGGCAAGAAAGTAAGAAAAGAAATTGCAAACCAAAAAAAACTGCGAAAGAACTAACAAAGAAGATGTATTTATAAAGCTGCTGTTGTTGTTTTGTGTTGCAGCTGCTGCTCACTTGATCGTGCAATGTACCTTTGATACATCAAAGCACTTAACACGTTCAGATATTAAAAAAATACCACATTACAACATCAACAACAAACGCACACAGAAATCTTATGTTTCTTCCTTTGCTCATAATATTAATCACAAGCAAACTAAATTACAAGAAATTATAAGTATTTTTTTTTGTCTAGAAACGATAAACAGGAAAAAGGAAATATTTTGCAAATAATCCATATTATTATTTTACACAAAAATCCTTGTTTTTTATCTATTGTCATCTTCTTCAAAGAAGACATCCATAATAAAAAATACATATTCATTCACTTTCTAAAAAAAATACTTTATTTTTTGATGTCCAAGTAGTTAATTTAAAAGCTTTAGGGATCCTTGTGTTTCATATATGGTGTTTTGGAAGGATTAAATTTTTATACAACAGCAGATATGGTAACACTGTTATCATTTTTGCCAAGTTAAGTTTGCCATTTTACGAGAAATACGAGTATACAAACGCTAGAAATATGCTGGAAAATTGTGTAAACTTGTCTAGAAAATTGCAGTTCAGTTCACGAAAGTTTCATCGCAATACCATCCTCGATAAAGAGGCTCATTTTTCGTGTATCAGGTTTGGCAGTAATCAGAATTTCCGCATTTGGTGTGAGAAGAATCCAGTCTCACTAAAAACTAGAAAACAAGAAGCACTACCAACTAGCTCGAAATTTGTTATCCCTGTCGTTTAAGGTTTACGTGGCGCTGATATGATTTGGAAAACGCTATTTTTTTGGTTCTAGGTTTAATTTTAACACTCGTATTCGAATCACCTTTATCTTGTATAATACTGTGATCGAATCTGATGAACTAGTTTGTAACTCGATTCTGAAATAAGAAGTAACTAACAGAGTTACAATTTTATAATAATTAATAAAATAAATCAAATTAATTAATGAAATTAATAATGTAAGTTAAATTAATTGAAATAAACTTTTAAAGAAAATGAAATTCAAAAATCTCGTAAAATAAAAATAAAGTTTTACTTTGAACAATTTTTGTTGTCCTGACAAGTTTGGTTTTTATTTCTCTTTTACTTTTTTTAGAAGTTGAGCGATGGCTGTGATTCATTATATTTTTATTTTTGGGTTATTAATATTAATGTTAATTTAAGAATTTCTGTTTTATTTGATTATTATTGACTTCCTTTTGAGTAGCAAAAGGGAAAGAAAAAAAATATTTGAAAAACGATATTGTAAATGTGGCTCTATTCAGGATATCCTTATGCCTAAAGTGCCTTCAAGCATACCAGCCAAACATTAGCTAGACAAACAAGATGACTGGCAGAAGGCAATTAGAGATTGCTGGCACGAAAAGATGTCGCAGGTTTTATTAGAAACACATTAAAAGTTAAACAGCAACAAAATATAAAATATGTTTCCTTAGTGTACATATTTTGTTGTCTTTTTTAAATCAACCACACAAGAGATAAATGTTCTAAAATTATCACTTAAAGAATATTTGCTTCAAGCCGTCTTTCAATAGTTGTATAATTTAAAAATAGGAAAAATCATACACCAAAACATTATTGATTGCATATTATTTAAACAATTATAAATAAAATTTGTATTCTTTTTTATTTTTTATCATTAATTAATAATTTTTTTTGTATCTTTTTTACTTTTTTAGGTATGTGGAAGTATTTTTACGCCCTTTTATTTCTTATGCAAAACAAACTATATATCTATTATACTGACTTTGTTTCTGGTTTAATCGCTTCCGTCACAGTAAGTTGAAATCTTAGTTTTTTATATAAAATTTTTCCCAATTTGCAGCTTGATTTTGGTTTTTTTCAAATCTAGCATCATTTATTTAATTTGAAGTACGTGCGAATATAATTTATCACACCCAAAATTCACATTATTTAATTGTTAAAAAAACTAAAAATTGATGTTGACATGCACGTATGTACATAAGTACTAATACATAGACTTATATCCTTATCACACTTTACGCATAACAGCTAAGTTTTTATTACAGGGGTTGACATTAAAGAGCATTTAAATATGCAATTAAACTAATTAATTCGAAGTTGATTTTTTTATAAAGCTTACCTCCAGCAAATTATGATGTATACAGATATGTTTTTAATATCTAAGTACGCATTTATATTTTTTTTTTGGTACTTATGTATATATTTTATATGATGACCATATAATTTTATTAAAGTTGTGAGTGCACCGTTAGGGTAGTATGTAGTGTTATAGTCTATCTGTCTCTGGGTGTTTCACTACAACGAGTGAAGTCTCCGTTACTATCCTCGGTAAATTAAGTTAAAATATAATTTGTAATTGTATTGTAACATTTAACAAATAAATAAATATTAAAGTTGTACATATATATGTATATAATAGTTTAAAACTGATGCATTATGATGAGCTTGATTAGCTTTACTATTGGCGTGAATAGTCGAATTTAGATGATACCGCTAAAGAAGGTGTTAAATAGTTATTCAGTTCCTCTATGTTTTATATTCATAGTATCAAATCATTAGTAAACCAAATTAATTAAAGTCGTGAAGGTTTTATGGACTAAAATGTTATTTTTGTAAATCCTTTTAAGTACTTTAAACTTTTTTAGGAGTCAAAATTTTTTGTCATTTAACTTGTTCCCGTATCCGGTTTTCTTTGATTTGCAAATGTTTTAAAATAATCTTTAATTCGTTTAATTAATTTCCGGTGTTAATTACACAGTTTAACAGAAAAAAAATACGGGTTTCTGACGATCGATTCTGGCACGAAAGATCTAAAAAATTTATACGTGTATCGCCGTTTTTAAAGATCATATCGGAATTTTATTTTAGCGATGGTCAAAGTTTCCCAGCTCTGGCCTGTTTTTGCTGCATATCAGTTTATAAAACTATATTATCATTACATCTGAGGTATAGGGTATGTTGAGCAACTTTGTTATGGCCAATATTTTTGTGGAAGATATTAACACTCTAAAGGCATTTTGTGGCTTTATTCTAAGAAATCGTAGGAAACACCACGAAAAAAGCGAAAGGCGGGGATAAAATGTTCTAGAAAAATGTTGGGCATTAAATGTTGCTATATATGTTAGAACACAGAAAAATCCAAAACTTAACATAAACATTAAAAACCAATCAAATTCAAAATTGCCTATTAACCCTTAATGTTAAAATTAACCCTTACTGTTAAAATTTAAACATTTTCTACAAAGTTACTGAACATACCCTACACCTCAGATGTAAGGCAAACATTCTTTATTTACCCATATACTAGTTAGAAGAACAGAGCATTGTTCATCAACTATGACCGCCTCTAAAATAAAATTCCGATGTGATCTTTTAAAATTTCGTCACACGTATGTTTTTTTTTTTTTTTGGTCTCCTCTAACATTATCAATCGTAGGAACCCTATAATTATGGAAAAAGTTTAAAATTGTTCTGCAGTGTTACTTAACAAACAATATAATGAAAAACCTGGGAAGAGCCATTCGCCGTAAAAAAAAATTAATAAATTTACTAGTGACTGAATTGCTACGTATTCATGATTTTGAGCATATTAAAACAATAAATTGTTTTAGAATTTGGTTTTGTAATCCAAAGTTAAGTTTTTCCTGTAAAGCGCTCATAATTATGCCTAATTTACCAAGGTTTCGAGCAAACGTAGTTTTTAATGGGTAGGCGTGTATGAGTGTTTTTGCAGTTTTTAAAGATATTTATATTAGTTTTTTTAATAGATTTTTTAATTATTTTTAGGTAGGCTCAAGTTAGTTTATTCTCTCCAACACATCAATATGGTTAAAATTATATTTTTAGAATTTATGTGGTTAATTGTTGTTACAGAAATTGGAAAGAATATTATTTGGACACTAGAATGTAAGGTATTATCTAAATCGCTTCACACTTCTTCAGCATTTTTTGCATCTACACTGCAGTTTGATTAGTGTTAAGTTGTAATTATCAATCAAATTTAGGAAGCAGAATACTTAACTGAGATAGTAGAATATTTACAAAAACCCATAATCTGTTATCTTTTAGTTAAAACGGAATCCAGAATTACCTGATGATGTGCCTTGAGCAAAACATTGAATTGGTGTCTAATTGTGCATGTATTTTTTTATTTTTTTTTTTAAGTACAAAATTGCGCTATATTTTTAAATCCTAAACTTTAATTAAGCAATAACTTAAGCTATTCGTTTTACGTTGCAGTTAAGCAAAATTTGAAAATAGTAGCAAAGATCTGATTCTTAAGTTTAATTACCCGTAAATTAACTAAAATACAGATCCAATTTTTTAACACAAAGCGATAAGCAAATGACAATAAAGCACATCATAGAAAACAAGGTGATAGTAAAGATTTATTAAATTTAAATTTTTAGTTTTAATTAAATTTGCCTTAATATTAGAAAATACTCAAAAATTGCATAAAACGTATTATCTTAGGACCAAGTTTAAACATCAACAGTTGCTGGTGAAATTTGTAATTAACATTTAATTCATTGCATCACTGTATATCTTATTGCGAAAAGTGGAAAGTAAAAGTTAGTGCAAAACAAAAAAATATAAAAATAGCCTGGAATGCATCTAAAACCACTGGTAAGTAACATTCTAAACATTCCTGGTTAAATTCGAGTTGGAAAAAAGAGTATTGGATTTTTTGGCAGAACACGAGACAAAAGGTTTCAACATGAGAGTAGCAATCATGTAAATAAACTTTTTGATCCGCACTGAACCTAGTTAAGTATAATTTTACACTTATTGGTAGTTTAATATATAATTGAAAATACAAAAAATTGCATAAAAAAGATTTAAAAAATAAAGTTTATGTTTCTACTAAATTCGAAATATATTCGAAATTCACACATAAATATATCTGACGGAGGCCCCAGTAGGTTAGTCGCTATTGTCGAAATATATCATTTCGTTAAAGTCAATTTAGTTTTGAGTCAAATATTTTAAATATTTTTGTCTGTATTCCCTACAACCTTTGCATTTTTAAACAACTTAAATTTTTAAGCGTTTGTCTCTTTAGGTCGAAAAGAAAAATATAATTTTAATTTTATTTTCTTTTTATTTAATACATATTTTTTTTTTTTTTTATTTCGCTACCAAATGTTGTTGCTTTTTAAATTGTTTTCGCAAGTGATGTATTAGTATTTGTTTGTCTAACTTTAAGTTGTACATTGTTTGTAGCTCGTTATCCACTCTTGACGCAGTCACGTATTAAGAATAAAGTTAGATTTATGACTCTACGGGTTATAAAATGACTTCAGATTGATTCCCATCATATAATGAAATTTCACATTTTTTACTTTATGTATATTTAAAAAAAAAAATATCTTTCGACTTACTTATACTTTCAACTTATTTATTCAAAACGTAGCAGTGTTGTCATATGTTGAAGTGCCAAACGATAATGTTAGAATTCAGTTTGCATCCGAATGAATGTATGTTTAATATTCTTACAACATTAGTCTTTTCAAAAGTCTTGCCATTTTTCTGGTTGAATAATAATAAATTGAATGGGTCACAATTGTCTTATAACTAGTGTTACAATATGAGACTGCCTAACAAAATGATAAAAATATTGACGATGTTTTTGAGAAAGGCAAATGAAAATTTTTTTTCATTGTATGCTTCACACCTTTAAAACTTGATTAAATGTATGTCAAATGTCTATTACTGCTAAATCTATTTCAATTTGTTTTCTTATTTTTCCGCTTTTGTGTCACTTATATTTACGGCGTGGCAAGTTGGAACAATGAATTTGTAACTTATTATATGAAACTTTTTTTTAATGATACCAGGTACAAAAAATATCCTAAAAAGGAAATATATTTCACTAAAACTAAATTCATTTTCTTTCCAAAGTAAAGTTTGGTATGTTGTGTTGTTGTCGTTGCTGTTTATAGAAATGTGTAGCATGTGATTATTAAAACCAAAAACTAAAATGGAATTACTTAAGGGTTTTGTGTGTTTAAGTATTGTGGTTTATTGTTTTTATCACTCATACTACTATAAATAAGACAACCACCAGCACCACTGCAATTATTATCAGCAGATTTAACTATCTCCCACTACTTCCTCTTACCTTCCTATTCTCTAACATACTAACAAAGTGCGTGCTTATTTCCCATGAAAATATGTTGGTTGTGCTAAGGATTATTAGTTTTTTGCTTGTCTTCATTTTGTTTTTTTATATCACAATTTTGTGGTATTAGTGACTGTTTGCCATGCACTTCCTTGTGATAGCATTGTGTATAATTTAAATCCTGTTAAAATTAGACAAATTGTTATTTTCCTTAAACATTTAAATAATTGTTTATTTTGCAAAACGTGTCAGACAATTTGTTTAAGAAGCAAAAGTCCCTTATATATGTAATTTAGCAGATGGGTCCAATATAAAGAATATGTTTTCTTTAAATTAAGGATTACTGGAAAGTTTATTTTATACCTTCTATGTTTGTAGCCTTAAACGTGATTGTGCTTGCATGACATTAAAGAAACTTTTTCTAATTTTTTTTCTAGTTTTTCTTTTTGATTTGATTATTTTTATTGCAAGATTCTTAGGGTCACCTGAGACTTTTGTTTTTGATATCAATGTCACTTTTTAGGAAAACAATCATAGAAAATATTTTATTCTTATTAAGCTATTTTTTTAGTATTTTTTCTGTTAGTTATTTTGCACATGTGAAACGAAAGGAAATTATAACTTGAAAAATATAGTTATATAACCTTAATGCCTTTAAAAAAATGGTTTAATGTAAACTACTAAAAATGATTTTTTATACGTTTCTTTATTTTTCTAAAAATGCAAATTTCCTGCATTTTCAAAAAGCGTACTCTTTCTTATTAGTTATTTCACTCCTAAAACAATAAAATTTTCTAATCAATAAGATTAGAAAATATATAATACATATACACCCACAAAATGGTCATGAGACATCTTCTCAAACAGTTTTAGGACATAATTTCATCCAATAAAAGTTGAAATTCAATAAAATTTTGAAAAGTACAACAAAAAGTTGAACCGAAAAAATTTTTATTGTGTTTGTTCAAGTATTTACTTATTTATTTGTGTGTGTTTTTTTCTGAATTTGTTGTCTATTTTTGCGTTTGTGTGTATTTGCATGTGATTGTATTTTCCCAAACAATACCCGTACAATGACAAACTATGTTAGATAAAATGTAGTTTTAAAGTTGTAAAACTAAAACTCCTTGTTGAACTTATAAATGGTATATATTTTGTAAGTAATGAGTATAAAGATAAAAATTATTTTAAAGCAAAAACTTTAAATTCTATTGTAAATAATGAAAGAAAACTTTAATAGAATAACATAAAGGCAAAGGGGATTTTAATGTAAAATTTGCTAAATGTAAGTTGGTTTCCAGTAACATTTTTAAGATGTGTTTTCAAAGTTTCATTAAATAAATCATTACCAATTTAGAATGTACCACTACTGCTTTTAGAGATACTGTTATTTAAATAGAATTTTATAAATCCATCTATGTGGTTAGTTTATATCTCAAAAATATTGAAGAATTAAACATGAAATATTTGCTTATGGTAGTTTTCTGTGAGAGATGTTTGACGGTGTTTCTTAAAAAATCATATAAAGCATATAGCGCATAAGCAGAGCAATTTACGCTTCTTAAAAATATCGTTGCAAACTTGGCCTAAATAGCAGAACCTTTCCGGGTGTAAACCAAGGTATACAAGGGTATATAAAAATCGATAAGATGAGATAGAGATCTGAGGGAAAAGCAACTCATCGAAGTATAAAAAATATTTTCAGAGTAATGTAAGCCAGCAAATTCAGTTAATAATAGTGATTGAGATTTAATAAATGTTGAAAAAAATACTAATACCACTCTTCAGATTAAGAGTACATATAATTAAATGAAATATATAAAAACAAACAAACATAATAAAAATTCTTAAATATCTAAAATTATACTAAAATTAAATTATCAGAAGCCTAAATCTTTGTACATTCACCGCTAAAATTAAAAAAATAAAAATAATATGATATAATATTTTTATCAGATTAAAAAAATCTGTAGTTATTTTAACTGAAAAAAGAAAAAGAAGTACAGGGTTGGTTACCATAAAATCCATTAATCAAATTGTTAAAAAGTAAGCAGTACCGTTGCGCCCATACGACTCGTATATATTATTACTAATATGTATGAGTGTTCAAATTTTTATTGTCATATTGAGGTCATTCATAGGTAATATTTGTTTTTGTTAGTTGCAGCCAATTTTATATGTGTAACAATAGTTTGCCTCTAAAATAAATGAGTATATTCCATTTGCCTCAATTATCAAGCGTTTATTCAAATAACATCAAACTATTAATTTGTAGAATATATGTATAGCAAACCTCATACATATCGCATACCAAATCATACAGAGACACAACTCAACATTCACAAATGTTAAAAATAGGGAAAAAAAGTGTTTTCCAAGACATAGTTGTCCCTGATATGTTAAAAATTTGAACATCCAGAAATGTCTAAACGTGCCATTGATTGAAGAAAAATCGCGAAACATGCATTTACATATTTAAAGAAGCTCGAAACACATCTAAACCCAGTGGCCTTAACATCCTAATTCCTACATTCGACTAAGAAGGACGATTATAGCCTTTTTTGGGCGAACCCAAAAAAGATTAATCCAACATTGTGTCATCAACCGTGAATATAAATTTTTTCCAGCACGGTCTGGACCATCGTATTTTAAGTTCAATTATATTTAAAGATTTAATATTTAAAACTCCAAAACAAACAAAAAAAATGGTTGTAATAGATATGACAGTAATTTTCCAGTTAAAGAAGACAGAATCCAAACGAAATTTTCGTACTTGCTATAGATGTGATCTTATAACTGGTTTATGAAAAAACGAATTTTGAGTTGTACGGGTTTATGAGTTAGTGTGCGATATGAAAAATTACCAAAACAGCAAGCCAGATTGGCATACACAAATTATGTAAAAACTTAAAATCTTCTAACAATACAGTTGAAGTGTGAACATTTATATATTTTGAATATTCACATTCCATTGATATTTCCATAAATTTATTTTATTTGTGTTTAATTTTATATTTTATTCTATGAAATAAATGGTTCAGCAAGCCACTTCAACTATAAGCTGTGAAAATAATTCAAAGCTTTACAGACGACGTTGTTAGAAGTGAAAACTGCTGCGAAGTCAACTAAACAACAACAACATAAAAATTAAAAAAGCAAAAAAAAGGAAATAAGTATAAAAAGAAACGTTCGGATATAATTTATGGTAACAATGTCGTGAACATTTTAATACATATGAAACCGTTTTTTTATTTCGATTCATTTATTATTGCGATTACTCCCATTTTCCTACACTCTAACCCTTAATCATATACAGTATTACTGTAATACAAAGTGATGAAAAAAATTAATGATTTATATCACCAAAATCACCATTTACAGATCGAGCAGTTGTAGTCAACGTAGAAAATATATTAATGAACAAGCATTAAAATTATTCATTTTAAATTGCAAAATTTACCATTAAACATGAAAACATTTGTGATAGTTATATAAGTGAAAAAGCCCCAATGGAGATAACTAACAAAATGGTTAAATTTAATGTTGGTTATTTATTTTTTAACTCATCAGAGATATGAACTGTGTTCGTATCACGTAAAAACTACTAGATAAATTTTAACCCTGCAGCACTTATGTTAGTCATTTTGACTAACATCGTTCTTCTTTTTGAGTACAGCTTTTTTGTAATAAAGTCTATCGTTCTCAGTCATTCTGTAATCTCAGGCGAGGGGCTTAATTTCAAGACTAAAATTTGTTTTAGTGTTGTGAACCATGTTAGTTAAATTGACTTTCAATTAGTATCAATGTAACTTTTTGATCTGTATGATAAAATTTTTGTATTGAAATAAAAATGCAATACATTCAATGCAAGAAAGTGAGTTTAAACCGCTCACATCGGCTGAGATTACAGAAAAACTGAGACGGATAGATATCATGACAAAAAAGCTGTACGCCAAAAAAAAGAACGAAGTTTGTTGAAATGACTAAGATTATTACATCAGGGTTAATAGCCTTAAAAACATACTTGTAGAAACCATACATTTGAAGCTTCTGATAAAATGTGATACAATTGAAAAAATAATCTAGTTTTTATCTAATAGTATTAATAAATATAATAAGTTAAATTTTTAGTGGATTTTAAATAATAATTTTATATTTTTTTGAAATAAAGTAAAGCCTGTTTCCTAAACTGGGCATATTTGATATTGGTTTAATGTTTTTCTTATATTGTGCTCAAAAGATGGGTTTTAATTTGCAACAACACGCCGAAATTGACCGCAAAAAAAATATATTTATTGCCACAAATTTTTAAAATAAAAAATATACATAAAAAATATATAATTTTTCTGACGTTAAATTTAACGAAATTTCATCATTTCATAGCTCTTTTTTCGTTTTTATACATTGAATTTTGTTCAATAATAAATTTAAAAATATTTTGTAAAGTAAAAATATAAAATTAAATCAAATCAATGGATATTCACATTAACTTCTTTCTGTTATGTAAATTTAACAAAATTTATGGGTTGTTTTTCTAAGAATGTTTACTATTATTTTAGCAAAATCTTGTCGTTAATTTAACAGAATTTTATTTAAAATTATGTAACTTTTTTATAAGGATTTATTGAAATATGTTTTTAACAAAAAAAAAAAAAAAATCTGTTAATTTAAATTAAATTTATATATATATATATATATATATATATATATATATATATATATATATATATATATATATATATATATATATATATATATATATATATATATATATATATATATATATATATGTATATGAATAAATCATATATACTATAGATTTAAATAAAAATTAAATTGATGTAACTATTTTTTCGTTAAGATTTAACTATTTTTTTTTCGTTAATATTACCTACGAAATTTAGTTCATTGCAAGAGAAAATATAGAATAATTAGTAAAAGTACTTCAACCTTGCCCGCAATTTTTATTTTTGTCAGCGGGAAATATTTAAACACTATCTGCAGAACT
>OX451218.1:113303193-113366751 GCA_949628195.1 Phasia obesa
ATGTTGCCTTTATTTTTTTTCAGGTTTAATTTGTTTTATTTTATACTTTTTGTTCTTTGTTTTACCAGAAATATGAATGAATAGTTTATGGGATAGTTGTATAGACGGATGACTGGTTCTGTAGTACAAGCGTAATCGTTATGTGATGTTAAAGTCATATTTTTTTATTTTTATGTCATGTCATAAAAGTTGTAGTCAAGCACACAAAACAAGTGAAAAAAACAATAGATAAAATAATATTAAATTAAATATAAAATACAAAACAATAAAAAATTGTAACTAATATAATTTATACAACTTTTTACTGGATTTTTATTATTTGTTGCTTTGGTAGTGAATATTTTTTAACAAGCTTATGATTAGTATATTTTCTATAAACATAAACTTATTTTAATTTAGGATCAACGTTTTGTCTGATATATAAGAATATCCAAATACTAGGTTATACTTTGATTTCTATAATGTAGTGGAGTTTCCAGAAATAATCTCTTATATTATTAATGTAATGTTAATATCCACATATAATGTCAAACACTACAGCCCTTTCATTTAACAAAGAAATTACAATGCTGAATTAATACAACCGGAGAAAAATAAAAAAAACTACTAATATCTTAAAACATTAAGGTTTACAGTTAGTCTGAAAAAGGAAAGATGGGGATAGGCTTACTTGATTCTGCATGTCGACTCTTTATGCATTCTCCGTATCAAAGCTCCTAATAGGAGTACACTCGAATCAGGTTTTTTGTAGTCTAGGGCAAATCGTGATTTCAGCAACTTTAATTCATATTTTTGACATTTTATTTCAAATAAATACTAATTATATTATTATTTTATAAGGACATTTATAACACTACGCACCTTGAATCTTTTGTACAATGGCTATTTTTACTGTATATGTAAAAGCCTCGGTTCAGTTAGAGATTATTTACATCCTTTGGCGATAAAAAATAACACTCACAGAGTAGGTGGCGTGAAGTTGTATTTCGTAGTTTGATCTCAGCCTTATGTAATATTAATTAATATTATATAAGAATGCTTTAGATAACACTATTGTGTGACAGAAACTATTCAAATATTCATATTTAGCTTTATAAGATGCTTTACCTTCCTGTGACCTATCAGAGCTCATAATTTACAATACAGTACAGTCATACCCAAGTAAAGTCGTTAGATATTCCAAAAATGGTTTCTTGTCAAAATAGGGCCATTAAGTAGATTAAACGGTCCGCCCGCTAATTGCCGTCATGATCTTGATGACTGACGAATTAAATTAAATTTCAAACTTAGATAGATTCTTATCTAGAAGTTTATACGGTATGTACAGGAGGAAAGAAAAGGTTATAAATATAGAAAACTTGGTTCTAAAAGCTTAAAGAGGGGTAAAAACGGAAATTTGTATAAACCTGTATTAAAATTTAAATTAAATTTGCATCCCAGATGGATTCTAATCTAGAAGGTATAATGGAGTACGTATGTTTTCAAAATTCGGATCCAGAGAAAATAAAAAAAGTAATATAAGCTTTGTTATATAGCTTTACCGATTTTTGTGAAATTTTAAACATAAATACATAGATCCTTATCTGAAAGGTGCAATATGCTGTGCCTGAGTTCAAAAATCGATCCTAAAGGGTAGAAGACGAGTAATTTATACATAGAAATCACCTGTTAATGCAGTGGTCGGCAAAATATTTATAGCGATCGACTGGTCGATCTCCAGGCTTTTCTTAGTCGATTAGCTGGAGCTTTGTTTTTTAACTGAAATACAAAAGAAACTACTCGAAATTGCATAAAATAGAACTGCATTTTAAGATTTTTTCCTCCATTTTATGCATTTCCGAAACTTTTCTCATTTTTTATGTTTAGTTTTCAAAAAAATTAATAATAAATTTAAAATAAATGCTCGTCAAGGTAATTATTAGGCCTTGAAATTTTAGTTGAAGTAAAAATATGATCTGGATTAGTAAGTAGTTAGATATGTTAGCAAGAATGATAGAAAACAAAACTACGATCGAAAATTTTATTAAAATTTTCTTAAATGTAGTCTCGAAAATGTCTTACTAGTAAACTTTTTTTTCATTTCTTTCATTTTTTTTTGTCTCTTTTGAATTTTATATTATAGAGTGAATAAATATTTAAAATTTTAGAGTTTTTTATTTTTTATCACAAGAATAAATTGATTTATGATTATAATATGATGTTCGATCTTTAGACTAAAAATTTTAAAAATCTTTTACTGTATTCATACATTACCTTGGCAAATTGAATCCAATAGGTGCCGCAGCTGTTGGTATGTTAAGTGAGTTTTCTTAGGAACAAGTCGTGCACAGGCTGAAGTATTATTACATATGAAATTTTAAATCAAATTTAAGTTCGTTTTTATTCTCCTTTAAAAAGATTAATTTATATTACAAATTATGTGATATTATTACAGAAAAATTGTGAAAATTTAATTTTTAGACACTAGCAGAGAGGAATGCACATTTTCTAGACAGCTACGTACGTCATCAGCAATCTTCGTAGGATTAGGATTAGTCATTTCACAAAAGACCCATGGTGTGGTATCAAAACTGAACCACATAATTCTACTTGGAAGCTTGAGTGTAGTTAGCTACCACGCTAACACACATGAACTGTTAGGAATATGAAATGCATCGATTCTTGTTAATAAAATTATATTAATCAAACAAAATTGTTGTTGTACCTTGTAATATTTTATCTGCCGCCAAAATCTGCGAACAGGTTCAATATTTCTACCAAAATTATTTTTGATATTTAGTCTATTTTTAATCCGATTTTTGTTAGCTGCCATATAGATGGCTGCTAGGATTTAACACACAAATAAAATCGATGAAAACTATAATAAAAAATTGAACAAGCGAACATTCATCATAAAAATCTTAGGAAATTAATTATCAGTCATAAAGAGTCTAGAGTACTTTAGAGCACTAATAAATAAAGCATGAAAAGAAGAATGGGACAAAAACCCCCTCAGCACTAATGTATAGCAAAATTAAAACAACAACAAGACATAAGTGTATAAAACGGAAAACAACAGTATGGATATTGTTTTTCTTGTTTGTTGATTTTTTTTTTTTTGTTCAAAGTTATTTTAAGTTGCCATGGTTTGCTATAAGACATTTTACGTACATGCATACTTATGTGTGTACGTTTAAAAATAAAAAATAAATAAAAGCCTAAGAAAGTATATAAGTTCAGTGTCCTTTAAAAAGGACAACTGGCAAGAAAGTAAGAAAAGAAATTGCAAACCAAAAAAAAAGAAACTGCGAAAGAACTAACAAAGAAGATGTATTTATAAAGCTGCTGTTGTTGTTTTGTGTTGCAACTGCTGCTCACTTGATCGTGCAATGTACCTTTGATACATCAAAGCACTTAACACGTTCAGATATTAAAAAAAATACCACATTACAACATCAACAACAAACGCACACAGAAAACTTATGGTTTTTCCTTTGCTCATAATATTAATCACAAGCAAACTAAATTACAAGAAATTATAAGTATTTTTTTTTTGTCTAGAAACGATAAACAGGAAAAAGGAAATATTTTGCAAATAATCCATATCCATATAAAAATCCTTGTTTTTTTATCTATTGTCATCTTCTTCAAAGAAGACATCCATAATAAAAAAATACATATTCATTCACTTTCTAAAAAAAATTCTTTATTTCTTGATGTCCAAGTAGTTAATTTAAAAGCTTTAGGGATCCTTGTGTTTCATATATGGTGTTTTGAAAGGTTCCATTATCCTGCAGGGATTAAACTTTTATACTGCATCAGATATGGTAACACTGTTATCATTTTTGCCAAGTTAAGTTTGCCATTTTACGAGAAATACGAGTACACAAATGCTAGAAATATGCTGGAAAATTGTGTAAACTTGTCTAGAAAGTTGTAGTTCAGTTCACGAAAGTTTCATCGCAATACCATCCTTGATAAAGAGGCTCATTTTTGGTGTATCAGGTTTGCCAGTAATCAGAATTTCCGCATTTGGTGTGAGAAAAATCCAGTCTCACTAAAAACTAGAAAACAAGAAGCACTACAAACTAGCTCGAAATTTGTCATCCCTGTCGTTTAAGGTTGATTTGGAAAACTCTATTTTTTTGGTTCTAGGTTCAATTTTAACACTCGTATTCGAATCACCTTTATCTTGTATAATACTGTGATCGAATCTGATGAACTAGTTTGTAACTCGATTCTGAAATAAAAAGTAACTAACAGAGTTACAATTTTATAATAATTAATAAAATAAATCAAATTAATTAATGAGATTAATAATGTAAGTTAAATTAATTGAATTAAACTTTTAAAGAAAAGGAAATTTAAAAATCTCCTAAAATAAAAATAAAGTTTTACTTTGAACAATTTTTGTTGTGCTGACAAGTTTGGTTTTTATTTTTCGTTTACTTTTTTTAGAAGTTGAGCGATGGCTGTGATTCATGATTTTTTTATTTTTGGGTAACTAATATTAATTTAAAAATTTCTGTTTTATTTGATTATCATTGACTTCCTTTTGAGTAGCAAAAGAGAAAGAAAAAAATATTTGAAAAACGATATTGTAAATGTGGCTCTATTCAGGATATCCTTATGCCTAAAGTGCCTTCAAGCATACCAGCCAAACATAAGCTAGACAAACAAGATGACTGGCAAAAGGCAATTAGAGATTGCTGGCAGGAAAAGATGTCGCAGGTTTTATTAGAAACACATTAAAAGTTAAACAGCAACAAAATATAAAATATGTTTCCTTAGTGTACATATTTTGTTGTCTTTTTTAAATCAACCATCCAAGAGATAAATGTTCTAAAATTATCACTTAACACCTAATAAAGAATATTTGCTTTAAGCCAATTTAGCCGTCTTTCAATATTTGTATAATTTAAAAATAGGAAAAATCATACACCGAAACATTATTGATTGCATATTATTTCAACAATTAAAAATAAAAGTTGTACTCTTTTTTATTTTTATTATCATTAATTAATAATTATTTTTGTAACTTTTTTATTTTTTTAGGTATATGGAAGTATTATTACGCCCTTTTAATTCTTATGGAAAACAAACTATATATCTATTATACTGACTTTGTTTGTGGTTTAATCGCTTCCGTCACAATAAGTTGAAATCTTTGTTTTTTATATAAAATTTTTCCCAATTTGCTGCTTGACTTTAGTTTTTTCCAAATCTAGAAGTACGTGCGAATATAATTTATGTAATTGTTAAAAAAAACATAAAATTGATGTTGACATGCACGTATGTACATAAGTACTAATACATAGACTTATATCCTTATCACACTTTACGCATAACAGCTAAGTTTTTATTACAGGGGTTGACATTAAAGAGCATTTAAATATGCAATTAAACTAATTAATTCGAAATTGATTTTTTTATAAAGCTTGCCTCCAGCAAATTATGATGAATACAGATATGTTTTTAATATCTAAGTACGAATTTTTTTTTTTTTTTGGTACTTATTTTATATGATGACCATATAATTTTATTAAAGTTGTGAGTGCCACGGTAGGCTAGTATGTAGTGTTATAGTCTATCTGTCTCTGGGTGTTTCACTACTACGAGTGAAGTCTCCGTTACTATCCTCGGTAAATTAAGTTAAAATATAATTTGTAATTGTATTGTAACATTTAACAAATAAATAAATATTAAAGTTGTACATATATATGTATATAATAGTTTCAAACTGATGCATTTTGATGAGCTTGAGTAGCTTTACTAATGGCGTGAATAGTCGATTTTAGATGATACCGCTAAAGAAGGTGTTAAATAGTTATCCAGTGAAATCGTTTACCTCTATGTTTTATATTTATAGTATCGAATCTTTAGTAAACCAGTTTAATTAAAGTCGTGAAGGGTTTATGGACTAAAGTCTCATTTTTTTAAATCCTTTTAAGTACTTTAAACTTTCTTAGGTCCAAAAGAGTCTAAATTTTTTTGTAATTTAACTTGTTCCCGTAGCCGGTTTTCTTTGATTTGCAAATGTTTTAAAATAATCTTTAATTCGTTTAATTAATTTACGGTCTTGATTACACAGTTTAACAAAAAAAAAAATACGAGTTTCTGACGATCGATTCTGGTACAAGAGACCTAAAAAATGTATACGCGTATCGCCGTTTTTAAAGATCATATCGGAATTTTATTTTAGCGATGGTTTCCCAGCTCTGGCCTGTTTTTGCTGCATATCATTTTATAAAACTATATCATCATTGCATCTGAGGTATAGGGTATGTTGAGCAACTTTGTTATGGCCAATATTTTTGTAGAAGATATTAACACTCTAAAGGCATTTTGTGGCTTTATTCTAAGAAATCGTAGGAAACACCACGAAAAAAGCAAAAGGCGGGGATAAAATATTCTAGAAAAATATTGGGCATTAAATGTTGCTATATATGCTAGAACACAGAAAAATCCAAACTTAACAAAAACATTAAAAACCAATCAAATTCAAAATTGCCTATTAACCCTTACTGTTAAAATTTCAATATTTTCTACAAAATTACTGAACATACCCTACACCTCAGATGTAAGGCAAACATTCTTTATTTATCCATATACTAGTTAGAAGAACAAAGCATTGTTCATCAACTATAACCGCCTCTAAAATAAAATTCCGATGTGGTCTTTTAAAATTTCCTCACACGTATATTTTTTTTTTGGTCTCCTCTACCATAATAAATCGTAGGGAACCTATAATTTTGGAAAAAGTTTAAAATTGTTCTGCAGTGTTACTCAACAAACAATATAATGAAAAACCTGGGAAGAGCTATTCGCCGTACAAAAAATAATTAAATTTACTAGTGACTGAATTGCTACGTATTCATGATCTTGAGCATAATAAAACAATAAATTGTTTTATGAATTTGGTTTTGTAATCCAAAGTTAAGTTTTTACTGTAAAGCGCTCATGATTATGCCTAATTAACCAAGGTTTCAAGCAAACGTAGTTTTTAATGGGTAAGCGTGTATGAATGTTTTTGTAGTTTTTAAAAATATTTATATTAGTATTTTTAATATATTTTTTAATTATTTTTAAATAGGCTCAAGTCGGTTTATTCTCTCCAACAAATCAAAATGGTTAAAATTATATTTTTAGAATTTATGTGGTTAATTGTTGTTATAAAAATTGGACAGAATATTATTTGGACACTAGAATGTAAGGTATTATCTAAATCGCTTCACACTTCTTCAGCATTTTTTGCATCTATACTGCAGTTTGATTAGTGTTAAGTTGTAATTATCAATCAAATTTAGTTAGCAGAATACTTAACTTAGATAGTAGAATATTCAACAAAATCCCATAATCTGTTATCTCTTAGTTAAATGTATTTTTGCATGTATTTTTTTTTTTTAGTTTTAAAGTACAAAATTGCGCTATATTTTTAAATCCTAAACTTTAATTAAGCAATAACTTAAGCTACTCGTTTTACGTTGCAGTTAAGCAAAATTAGATAATAGTAGCAAAGATCTGATGCTTAAGTTTAATTACCCGTAAATTACCTAAAATACAGATCCAATTTTTTAACACAAAGCGATAAGCAAATGACAATAAAGCACATCATAGAAAACAAGGTGATAGTAAAGATTTATTAAATTTCAATTTTTAGTTTTAATTAAATTTGTCTTAATATTAGAAAATACTCAAAAATTGCATAAAACGTATTATCTTAGCACCAAGTTTAAACATCAACAGTTGCTGGTGAAATTTGTAATTAACATTTAATTCATTGCATCACTGTATATCTTATTGCGAAAAGTGGAAAGTAAAGGTTAGTGAAAAAACAAAAAAAAAAATTACAAATAGCCTGGAATACATCTAAAACCACTGGTAAGTAACATTCGAAACATTCCTGGTTAAATTCGACTTGGAAAAAAGAGTATTGGATTTGTTGGCCGAACACGGGACAAAAGGTTTCAACATGAGAGTACCAATCATGTAAATAAACTTTTTGATCCGCACTGAACCTAGTTAAGGTATAACACTTATTGTTAGTTTAATTACACACTGTGTAATTTTTTAAGTCATGGCAAAATAACTATATATGGACACCACTACGTCATAAAAGACCAAAAAAAAAGACCCCTGTCTCCCAGTTTTGCTCAAAGTCGTCCAGGTTTTTTTTATGGGCCCTCAAAGATGTGGGGCCTCGATGTCATTTTTGCAAAAAAATGATAATTTCCTCAAGCTCATATTTTGCAAACCGTTTGAAATTTCGATATACTCTCTGAAACAAAGTTGTAGCTCTTGTCATAGAGAACAAAAATTGTTAACATATAAAATCAAAAAAAAACTTCATCTTCAAGGTCAAAATCACAAAAACTTTAAAAAATTCAATTTTTTTACCTTTTTTCCCCTGTTCAGGTCCATAGGTAGCAAACCGTTCAAAATTCAAGGAAACAATCAACTACAAAAATGAACCTAAGATCTCAATAAAAAACTTTTTTTTTGGTCTTTTATCACGTAGTGGTGTCCGTATATGGTTATTTTTTTCCGTGTTGCACTGTGTTATAATTGAACAAACAAAAAATTGCATTAAAACAGATTTAAAAAATAAAGTTTATGTTTCTACTAAATTCGATATATATTCGAAATTCACACATAAATATATCTGACGGAGGCCCCAGTAGGTAAGTCGCTATTGTCGAAATATATCATTTTGTTAAAGTCAATTTAGTTTATTGTCAAATATTTTTCTCTATATTCTCTACAAACTTTGCATTTTTAAACAACTTAAATTTTTAAGTGTTTGTGTCTTTAGGTAGAAAAGAAAAATATAATTTTAATTTTATTTTCTTTTTATTTAATACATATTTTTTTGTTTTTATTATTTCGCCATCAACCGTTGTTGCTTTTTAAATTGTTTTCACAAGTGATGTATTAGTTTTTGTTTGTCTAATTTTAAGTTGTACATTGTTTGTAGCTCGTTATCCACTCTTGACGCAGTCACGTATTAAGAATAAAGTTAGATTTATGACTCTACGGGTTATAAAATGACTTCAGATTGATTCCCATCATACAATGGCATTTCACATTTTTTACGTTAAGTATATTTTAAGAAAAATATATTTCGACTTACTTATACTTTTAACTTATTTATTCAAAACGTAGCAGTGTTGTCATATGTTGAAGACCCAAACAATAATGTTAGAATTCAGTTTACATCCAAATGAATGTATGTTTAATATTCTTTCAACAAACTATTAGTCTTTTTAAAAGTCTTGCCATTTTTCTGGTTGAATAATAATAAATTGAATGGGTCACAATTGTCTTATAACTAGTGTTACAATATGAGACTGCCTAACAAGATGATAATAATATTGACGATGTTTTTGAGAAAGGCAAATGAAAATTTTTTTTCATTGTATGCTCCACACCTTTAAAACTTGATTAAATGTATGTCAAATGTCTTTTACTGCTAAATCTATTTCAATTTGTTTTCTTATTTTCCGCTTTTTTGTCACTTATATTTACGGCGTGGCATGTTGGAACAATGAATTTGTAACTTATTATATGAAACTTTTTTTTAATGATACCAGGTACATAAAATATCCTAAAAAGGAAATATATTTCACTAAAACTAAATTCATTTTCTTTCCAAAGTAAAGTTTGGTATGTTGTGTTGTTGTCGTTGCTGTTTATAGAAATGTGTAGCATGTGATTATTAAAACCAAAAACTAAAAAAGGAATTATTTAAGGGTTTTGTGTGTCTAAGTATTGTGGTTTATTGTTTTTTTTTTTTCACTTATACTACTACAAATAAGACAATCACCAGCACCAATGCAATTATTATCAGCAGATTTAACTGTCTCCCACTACTTCCTCTTACCTTCCTATTCACTAACATACTAACAAAGTGCGTGCTTATTTCCCATGAAAATATGTTGGTTGTGCTAAGGATTATTAGTTTTTTGCTTTTCTTCATTTTTTTTTTTATATCACAATTTTGTGGTATTAGTGACTGTTTGCCATGCACTTCCTTGTGATAGTATTGTGTATAATTTAAATCCTGTTAAAATTAGACAAATTGTTATTTTCCTTAAACATTTAAATAATTGTTTATTTTGCAAAACGTGTCAGACAATTTATTTGAGAAGCAATAGTCCCATATATATGTACTTTACCAGATGGGTCCAATATCAAGAATATGCTTTCTTTAAATTAAGGATTACTGAAAAGTTTATTTTATACCTTTTATGTTTGTAGCCTTAAACGTGATTGTGCTTGCATGACATTAAATAAACTTTTTCTAGTTTTTTTTTATAGTTTTTCTTTTTGATTTGATTATTTTTATTGAAAGATTCTTAGGGTCACCTGAGACTTTTGTTTTTGATATCGGTGTCACTTTTTAGGAAAACAATCATAGAAAATATTTTAGTCTTATTAAGCTATTTTTTTAGTATATTTTCTGTTAGTTATTTTGCACATGTGAAACGAAAGGAAATTATAACTTGAAAAAATATAGTTATATAACCTTAATGCCTTTAAAAAATGGTTTAATGTAAGCTACTATGAACGATTTTTTTAACGTTTCTTTATTTTTCTAAAAATGCAAATTTCCTGAATTTTCAAAAAGCATACTCTTTCTTATTAGTTATTTCACTCCTAAAACAATAAAATTTTCTAATCAATAAGATTAAAGTTTCATCAAGTTGTGTGCGCAACAAGAAGAAAAGAACAATTGAGATAACATTGTTGCTAAATTATATACAATAATAGATATACACCCACAAAATGGTCATGAGACATCTTCTCAAACAGTTTCAGGGCATACTTTCATGCAATAAAAGTTGAAATTCAATAAAATTTTGAAAAGTACAACAAAACGTTGAACCGAAATAAGTTTTTATAGTATTTGTTCAAGTATTTATAAATACTTGCTTTTTTCTGAATTTGTTCTCTATTTGTGTGTGTGTGTGTGTGTATTTGCATGTGCTTGTATTTTCCCAAACAATACCCGTACAATGACAAACTATGTTAGATAAAATGTAGTTTTAAAGTTGTAAAACTAAAACTCCTTGTTGAACTTATAAATGGTATATATTTTGTAAGTAATGAGTATTAAGATAAAAATTATTTTAAAGCAAAAACTTTAAATTCTATTGTAAATAATGAAAGAAAACTTTGATAGAATAACGTAAAGGCAAAGGGGACTTTAATGAAAAATTTGCTAAATGTTGGTTGGTTTCCAGTAAATTTTTTAAGATGTGTTTTCAAAGTTCCATTAAATAAATCATTACCAATTTAGAATGTACCCCTAATGCTATTACAGTTACTGTTATTTAAATAGAATTTTATAAATCCATCTGTTTATATCTCAAAAATATTAAAGAATTAAAAACATGAAATATTTGCTTATGGCAGTTTTCTGTGAGAGATGTTTGACGGTGTTTCTTAAAAAATCATATAAAGCATATAGCGCATAAGCAGAGCAATTTACGCTTCTTAAAAATATCGTTGCAAACTAGGCCTAAAAAGCAGAAGCTTTCCGGATGTAAAGATGAGATAGAGATCTGAGGGAAAAGCAAGTCATCGAAGTAATAAAAAAATTTTCAGAGTAATGTTAAGCCAGCAACTTCAGTTAATAATAGTGATTGAGATTTAATAAATGTTAAAGGAAATACTAATACCACTCTTCAGCCTAAGAGTATATATCTGTGGCAATAAGGAAAAACTGCTTAAGTCTGATTTTTAAGTTTTGTAGGAGAACAATTTTAAACTTTAAAATAAATTTAAAAAAAAAATAACTTTTCTTTAAAATTTAACTATTTGTTAACAACAAATAGCTTTTTTAAAATCAATGGCTATATATTATATGACACTAAAGACCCCCGTGGCAGAGCATGTGGTGGTTCAGCAATACTAATAAGGGCTCGAATTAAACATCATTTACTGTGTGACTTTTGTGAGGACTACCTTCAAGCAACAAACGTCTGTATTGAAGAATATCATCAAAACTTTGTTATTTCTTCGATTTATTCACCTCCTAGATTTCAAATATCAGAGAGTCAATATATCGACTTTTACAAATCACTAGGTCCCTGTTTCATAGCATCAGGCGACTACAACGCTAAACATACGTTTTGGGGATCACGCCTAATAACTCCAAAAAGTCGTGTTTTGTTTGATACAATTTCAAAAATGCGTCTGAATGTGATATCAAGTGGACAACCCACCTATTGGCCTACTGATCGACAAAAAATACCTGATGTTATTGATTTTGGCGTGACTAAAGGTATTTCGAGAGAAATGATTAAGGTTGAAGCGTCACTCGAATTATCCTCAGATCATTCACCCACTATTGTCTATATATGGAATCAGCAAAATATCGTGTCGCCAACAACTTGCACAAGCATTAATTGGTGGAAATATAGAAAGTATCTCAGTACTCATTGTTCGGAAAACATACCGCTAAGAACAACAGAAGATGTGGACCAGAGTCTAATTTATTTTGATCAAAACCTAAAATCAGTTGCCCAACATGCAACAGAAACCAGACAACCAGCTAGATACAATCAAATTTATTTTGTAGATGTCGAGCGGCTCTTGGCTGAAAAAAGGAAAATTAGAAGAGAGTGGCAGGCACACAGATCTCCTCAACTCAAATATAGACTTAAAGATTGCACGAAACGGCTAAGACAACTGCTAGAATCTCGAAGAGTAGCATCTCTGAAAAATTACTTGGAAGACCTCGACGCAACTGCACAATCAGATTATTCATTATGGCGTGCTTGTAGGAACCTTAAAAGACCGGTCGTACGTAAGCCTCCCTTGCGAGCTTCTTGTGGAAACTGGGCAAGGAATGATACCGAAAAAGGCAATTTGTTTGTTGGACATTTGAAGAAGGTTTTCACCCCAAATGTATGTACTGATATAGCTGAGTTGCCATCAGTAGAGACTAGTGCCGTAGTACCCCTAAGATTTGAATTTAGCGATATTGAAAGGGCAATAGCGGATTTAAATACCAAAAAAGCCCCTGGCGTTGATAAAACAAGTAACAAGATGTTAGTTGAGTTGCCCCGTATAGGTCGCAGAATTATTCTGTTTGTTTTTAATGCCATCTTACGTCATGAGTACTTTCCCACAGAGTGGAAGGTCTCTTTCATAACTATGATTCCTAAACCAGGAAAAGACCACACAAAAGTAGAATCATACAGACCTATAAGCCTTTTATCTAACGTGTCAAAGTTATTTGAGAGAATATTAATAACTAAGCTGAATCCAATACTTAGCGCGAAAGGATGCATTCCGAACCATCAATTCGGCTTCAGAAAACAACATAGTACGATCCAACAAACACACAGATTAGTAAATGTAATTAAAACGACCTTTGAAGAAAAAAAATACTGTTCTGCGCTCTTTATCGACGTTTCTCAAGCATTCGATAAGGTTTGGCACGAAGCCTAATATTTAAGCTAAAGCTTAACTTGCCCGAAAACTTGTATAAGCTTTTAAAAGATTATTTAACGAATCGCAAGTTTTTACTAAAAGAAGGTGACTTTCTAAGCTCGCCACAGCTCATTGAAGCCGGAGTTCCCCAAGGTAGTATTTTGGGACCAATTTTTTAATTACTGTACACATCAGATATGCCAATTAGCACCCTAGTCCACACATCAACTTTTGCAGATGACACAGCTTTCTTAAGTATTCATGAAAGTGCCAAAGAAGCATCACAAATTTTACAAGACCACATACTCAATTTGGAAAAATGGCTAGAAAAATGGAGAATAAAAGTGAATGAACAAAAATGCACTCACATAACTTTCACACTGCGCAGGGACTCATGCCTTCCTATTCGCATAAATAATCAAATGATACCACAGCTTTCAGACGTTAAATACCTGGGTATACATCTTGACCGTTGCCTTACTTGGAAAAGCCACATTGACTTCAAGTTAACACAAATGAAACTAAAAGTAGTACAACTAAATTGGCTTATTGGCAGAAACTCCACCCTGAGCTTAGATTGTAAACTTCTACTGTACAAGTCGGTCCTCAAACCAATTTGGTGCTATGGGATTCAGTTATGGGGCACTGCCTCAGCTAGCAATGTAGAAAAAATTCAAAGGCGCCAAAATAAGATTTTACGTATTATTACATCTGCTCCCTGGTATTTAAAAAATTCAAACATCCACAAAGACATAAACATGCTATCAGTTAAAGCAGAAATAGCGAAACATGCAGTCACATATCTAAAGAGGCTTGAATCTCATCCAAACCCTTTGGCGTGTAACATGCTGAATGAACCTGGTTACATTCGACTAAAAAGAAGAGACACTTCTTTTCTTGGCCGTACATTAGAGGGATGACCCGCAAATAATTTCAAAATCCGTGAAACAAACATTATTTTTGTCTAGCACTGGCTGGACTTAAAAAGAATATTTTAGACTTAAGATACGAGTAATTATTGTTAGTTCAAAAATATTGAAGATACAATAAATAAATTATGAAAACAAAAAAAAAAAATTTAACTATGGGAGTCAAACGTATGATTTAAAAAAATATCTTATATCTACCAAAAGTATGCAGGCGTTGCAATTAATAAGTTGTGAAAGAAGTTTTTATGATTTCGAAAGATAGCTTCTAGTTTCTTAAGGTTTTTTCCAAATGCGATTCGACATTGAAAAAAGATAAGCAGAAAGTTATTTTGCTATAACTTCCTGAAAAATTTTACTAAATAATTGAAAATTTGCACATGGGTACCTTGAAGTACGCAGATTTCAAAGGTGCCAGTAACAAAATTTTTGCTTAAGTCGACTTAAGCACTTATTCCTTATTACCACAGATATAATTAAATGAAATATATAAAAACAAACAAACATACTTAAAATTCTTAAATATGTAAAATTATACTGATATGTAAAATTAAATTATCAGAAGCCATTCACCGCTAAAATTAAAAAAATAATATGATATAATACAATATTTTTATCAGATTAAAAAAATCTGTAGTTATTTTAAATCTTAACTGAAAAAAGAAAAAGAAGTACAGGGTTGGTTACCATAAAATCCATTAATCAAATTGTTAAAAAGTAAGCACTACCGTTGCGCCCATACGACTCGTATATATTATTACTACTATGAGTGTTTAAATCCTTGCCAAATTTTTATTGTCATATTGAGGTCATTCATAGGTAATATTTGTTTTTGTTAGTTGCAGCCAATTTTATATGTGTAACAATAGTTCGCCTCTAAAATAAATGAGTATATTCCATTTGCCTCAATTATCAAGCGTTTATTCAAATAACATCAAACTATTAATTTGTAGTATATATGTATAGTAAACCTCATGCATATCGCATACCAAATCAGAAAGAGAGACAACTCAACATTCACTATTGTTAAAAATAGGGAAAAAAGTGTTTTCCAAGACATAGTTGTCCCTGGTATGTTAAAAATTGGAACATCCAGAAATGTCTAAACGTGCCATTGATTGAAGAAAAATCGCGAAACATGCATTTACATATTTAAAGAAGCTCGAAACACATCCAAACCCAGTGGCCTTAACATCTTAATTCCTACATTCGACTAAGAAGGACGATTATTGCCTTTTTTGGGCGAACCCAAAAAAGATCAATCCAACATGATGCCATCAACCGTGAATATAAATGTTTTCCAGCACGTTCTGGACCATCTTATTGTAAGTTCAATTATATTTGAAGATTTAATATTTAAAACTGCAAAACAAACAAAAAAAAATGGTTGTAATAGATATGACAGTAATTTTCCAGTTAAAGAAGACAGAGATCCAAACGAAATTTTCGTACTTGCTATAGATGTGATCTTATAACTAGTTTATGAAAAAACGAATTTTGAGTTGCAAAAATGACCAAAACAGCAAGCCAGATTGGCATACACAAATTATGTAAAAACGTAAAATCTCCTAACAATACAGTTGAAGTGTGAACATTTATATATTTTGAATATTCACATTCCATTGATATTTCCATAAATTTATTTTATTTGTGTTAAATTTTATATTTTATTCTATGAATTAAATGGTTCAGCAAGCCACTTCAACTATAAGCTGTGAAAATAATTCAAAGCTTTACAGACGACGTTGTTAGAAGTGAAAACTGCTGCGAAGTCAACTCTCTAAACGAATATTGCAACATAAAAATTAAAAAAGCAAAAAAAAAAGGAAATAAGTATAAAAAGAAACGTTCGGTTATAATTTATGGTAACAATGTCGTGAACATTTTAATGCATATGAAACCGTTTTTTTATTTCGATTCATTTATTATTGCGATTACTCCCATTTTCCTACACTCTAACCCTTAATCATGTACAGCATTACTGTAATACATAGTGATGAAAAAAATTAATGATTTATATCAGCAAAATCACCATTTACATATCGAGCAGTTGTAGTCAACGTAGAAAATATATTAATGAACAAGCATTAAAATTATTCATTTTAAATTGCAAAATTTACCATTAAACATGAAAACATTTGTGACAGTTATGTAAGTCAAAAAGCCCCAATGGAGATAACTAACAAAATGGTTAAGTTCAATGTTGGTTATTTATTTTTTAACTCATCAGAGATATGAACTGTGTTCGTATCACGTAAAAACTACTGGATAAATTTTAACCCTGCAGCACTTATGTTAGTCATTTTGACTAACATCGTTCTTCTTTTGGCGTACAGCTTTTTTGTAATAAGGTCTATCGTTCTCAGTCATTCTGTAATCTCAGGCGAGGGGCTTAATTTCTAGAGTAAAATTTGTTTTAGTGTTGCCAGCCATGTTAGTTAAATTGACTAACAATTAGTATCAATGTAACTTTTTGATCTGTATGATAAAATTTTTGTATTGAAATAAAAATACAGTACATTCAATACAAGAAAGTGAGTTTAAACCGCTCACATCGGCTGAGATTACAAAAAAAAACTGAGACGAATAGATATCATGACAAAAAAGCTGTACGCCAAAAAAAGAACGAAGTTTGTCGAAATGATTAAGATTATTACATCAGGGTTAATAGCCTTAAAAACATACTTATAGAAACCATAAATTTGAAGCTTCTGATAAAATGTGATGCAATTAAAAAAATAATCTAGTATTTATTTAATAGTTTTATTAAATATAAAAAGTTAAAATTTTAATGGATTTTAAATAATAATTTTATATTTTTTTGAAACAAAGTAAAGCCTGTTTCCTAAACTGTGCATATAAAATATCTTTAATAAAACATATTAGAAAATAACTTTCTTCTAAAATATTTAATTTTGTAATATTATTTATTTAATTTTATTTTATTTTTTAACTTTTCTCGTTTAGGAATAATTTTTATTTTTTAAGAGAAATAAGGGAATGAGGCTTTCAGTTCCTCTTGGGCATATTTGATATTGGTTTAATGTTTTTCTTATATTGTGCTCAAAAGATGAGTTTTAATTTGCAACAACACGCCGAAATGGACCGTAACCGAAATATATTAATTGCCACAAATTTTTAAAATAAAAAATATACATTAAAAATATATAATTTTTCTGACGTTAAATTGAACGAAATTTCATTTTTTATAGCTCCTTTTTCGTTTTTGTACATTGAATTTTCTTCAATAATAAATTTAAAAAAATTTTGTGAAGTAAAAATACAAAATTAAATCAAATCTATGGATATATTATTCATATTAACTTCTTTTTATTATGTAAATTTAACAAAATTTATGGGTTGTTTTTCTAAGAATGTGTTACTATTATTTTAGCAAAATCTTGTCGTTAATTTAACAGAATTTTATTTCAAATTATGTAATTTTTTTATAAGGATTTATTGAAATATATTTTTAACATAAAAAAATCTGTTAATTTAAATTAAATTTATATATATGTATATGAATAAATCATATATACTATAGATTAAAATAAAAATTAAATTGATGTAACTATTTTTTCGTTAAGATTTAACTATTTTTTTTTTTCGTTAATATTACCTACGAAATTTAGTTCATTGCAAGAGAAAATATAGAATAATTAGTGAAAGTTCTTCAACCTTGGCAGTAATTTTTATTTTTGTCAGCGGGAAATATTTAAACACTATCTGCAGAATTCTACAATATTTATAGAAATTTATATCAATTTTGTATAAGGCCTGTTTCTGAGTAATTACCCAGAGGTGGGTACCTCTATATAAAGTATATACATAAGCTTTATCGAAAGCACTGTAATGGTAAAGGGTTTTAAAATTTGGTATGAGGTAATTTTAACCTTCTGACTATTTTCATTTTTGTGCGACACATTCACATTTCTCGGTCTCTCAGACCGATTTCAAGTAATTCTCGGTATCTCAAAACTATTAGAAAGCTTTCAAAACCTGTGCAGTGATCATATTTAACAAACTAATCTGAAATAACTGAAGTAGGAAAAAAACCAAAATGAAATTTTTTTAGCTCACAGCATCAATTTATATTTCATCACAATAATTTGGCACTTTTGATCCTAGACCTAAGATAAAAATAAGAAAAAATCATTCACAAAACACAACATTTATAAAATGTTGTTTTTCTATTAACATATATTTTAGAAGTAAACAAAAAAATAAAATGACTTAAAAAAAACAGGGACACTAAAAAAAATAATTTCAAGATGCTTAAAATATATGCCTCATTATGAGGTTCGTCTTTGTAAATTTCAATCAGTCGTTAGAGCTTGTGGCTCGATTCAGCATTCTGTAAATCTTCAACATCACTTTCCCCTGAGTCTTCTTGTTCAGTATCAGTGTTTGCTTCATACACATCAATATTATCTTCGTATTCAGTGCCACTTTACACATCAGAATCTAGATCTGAATCGATTTCATTCAGAATAGCTCTTATGCGCTCAATATCTGCCATATCTAACGAAAATCTCACGATAATTAACTTTGAACATAATTCTTTTATTAAATCATATAAACTGATCTCTAATTGTCTATTTTCATCTAAAAATTTCCAATTTAGCAAAACCAGCTTACCTGTCGAAAATGTGACACTTAACTATAAGTCGGTCTCACAGACCGTCTGATTAGCAATCACCGGTACAACACTCTGACTCAAACGCACTTGTTACACTAAACGTTGTATAATGAGGAATAATGAAGATACTGAGAGAATGATGGTGTTGCAATTTTTTGTTTTCGTGAAATTAACACAAAAGTGTTTCATCGGTCTCACAGACCGACGAAATGGTCAGGAAGGTTAAAGAAAAATCACACAAAATATTGTCAGTACGCCGAACAAATGGTGGGCACAGCTAGTTGTATATACATATTTACACACATGTGCATGAGTCGATGTTCAAAGTGCTATCGCTTGGAAATGCTGTCATTTTGTAAATTTTGGAAATTTTGTTTTCATTTTTTATTTTAATAAGTATTATTCGTTGCATTTCAGAGCATGAATAATACCAAAATAAAAATTTCAAATTAGAAAACTTTATTTTTCTTGCAATTTTCTACATCAAAGTTTTAAAGTTTAGCAATAGCGAAAGAGCTATGTGGATATGCCTACCCCATAACAATCCATTTCCATTATTATATTTTAAGGAATAAATATTTTATGATTCTTGCAAGAAATATATACATATATATATATTTTTTTTAATTTCAATAATTCGAAATGGGCTTAGTTAGAGATAAACAAGTTTTTTTTTACATGTGCTAAATTTATTAATTAGTCAGCACTTTTTAATATAATTGCATAAAAAATGTTTTGAAAAACAAATACTAATGTTTATACATACATATATTGTTTCCTTTAATTGCTATATTAAACATAGTCACTAAAATTCGTTAATGTTTAAATCGGTTTTATTTAATAACAACCATATTTTTTATCAGCTCAGTTTCAACTTCTCAATTAAAAAAATAAAATCTTAAATTTATTTCAGACAGCATTTGTATGTCTGAATTGCCTAATTTATTCTCTATTCCCTAATATTAAAACAGTTAGAACATGTACAGCAACAAGAAAATAACTAACAAGAGTTTATGGGGCCAAGCATTAATGAGAAATTCTATGTGAACCAAATGTAACAAAAAAAAAAAAAAAAAAAATTGAAAAAATGTGAAATGCATCAATTTGTAACTGACACTGCTACTAAGAATTCAGATGTGTTGGATGATGACGATGTAATAAAAATATAAAACGGAAAAAAATAAAGGGGCCAAAAGATGAAAAAAAAAAACACAAAGCTTAAGTAATACTCGTATTATAGGGCAAAATATAAAAGGGAAGTCAACACGGGATGACAGCAGCATCATAGAGTGAAATAGAAAAGAATATGGCTGGATATAATTGTATGTAATGTTATACTTTCAATTAATGACAAACTATCCTTAAGCATTCATCAAATGCTTCTTCTCTGGTTGCTGCTGTCGAGCGAGCAGCCATCAGTTGAAGCCTCTTTGCAATAAGTGAAAACAAAATAGAATAATACTGGGTTACGACATGTTTCTCCTTTTACAATATTCATGCTCGTACAATGTGAAACTTGTATGGTTATTTTTTAACATTTTTTTTTTTTTTTTGTACAGATTACTGTCGTGTAATTTTTCTATTTGTATTTCAGTTATTTTTTAAGCTGTTTTCTGCCATTTGCTCGTTTATTTGCAACAAAAAAAAAAAAACAAAATAATAATAAATAAGAATTGTAAGGGAATGGCAAAGTATTTTTTCACTCATTTCCACTTGAAATGTCGGTCACTAGCAAAACAAGAGTCCTGGATGGATGAATCGTGTAAAGTGGGAAAGTTCGTTGTGTTGCTTGAAATGTTACATCTAAATGCGTCTTTACTTACGCTCCACAAATCAGCGCATAACTGCATTGTACACAAGAGGCTGGCTTCAATTTTATTTGTCATTCTCATTCTTTCAATATGCCGTATGAGTTGGTTTTGGACCTTTTTCTCCATCTGTTGCAGTTTTTATTTTTTAAAGTCCTGGCCTTTTTTCCTTTAAGCTGCTTTCAGCATTTTGTGTGGAAAACTATGCTTGTGTTTGAAATACATACAAAAGAATATTACGAAAACAATACTAAGATAACCAATGTTGTATACAATGATGACATTTTAAATTACAAAGTCCCGTTTTATTAAGTAAGAAGGAGAAACGGCTAAACGAGTTCATATTTTCTTTAATTTTTCTTTATTATTATTTTGTTTTCTGATAAGTTTGTAATTGCACAACATCTAATTTCATTATTGTCATAATGTTTTATTTATTTATAATTTTAATTTTCTTATTTATCTTAACGGCATCATCAACAGTGAAGTGTGTGCAGTGGCTTAATAACAAGGTTGAAGTAAAAAGTCAATCAAATAATAATAAAAATGAAATAGTACAGTTGGATCTTGCTGAAAAATTGAGAAATTTTGGGATTATTTATTTTATTATATTTTTTTATTTTCATACAATCATAGTTTTGTTTTTGAGTCAACGGAAAATCATAAGCATGAACTAAATAATTTTGCTAAATATTAAACGTGCATTAAGAAAGAAGACAATTTAAAAAACATTTGCCGTTTTTAGGATATTTGAGATGTTGAATTCAAATCAGCAATCTCTTAAAACTAAAGGAATTTGTACTGCAGATATTATTATTTCTTGTTAACGGTATTTCATATTTGAGGGCCAAAGAATTTTAGACAATCTACAAGTAGTTAATGTAGACCACCAACTGCGAGCCGTTTCCATTAGCGTCAATTACCGTGGTGTGGAACCCACACTATCCTTATACGATGTCGTTCATTTATGGCCAGAGACTGAATGCACGTCAATACACATCTGGACTTCACTACTTTCGAATCAAGGGCCTTAGTAGCAGCTAGACTGTTCACATAAATTAAATATATACTAAATCCAATAAAATTTAATGAATTCAAAAGTTGTATTTATCACATATTACTTATGTTTTCTGAATAAGATTTTTGGCGGATTTCGATAGAGCCTTAGGATTATTTTTTGACTCTTCATCACTTCGTTTGAATTTTCGTAAAAGTAAACCTATTGAGTTCTCTTTATACCTTTTTTACAAAATATATTTTTATTTAAAAAAACAAAAACAAAATTAATAAAATACGTATAGGGACTAGCTCTTTTCCCCCAACAAATAAATTGCATTTTTTTTATAAAACGTTATGGGTAATTAGAAAAATATAAAATAATTAAAAACAAAATTAATTACAAAACTTTAAAAGCGTTTTAATTCAAGTGCAAGTGAAGAAAGAGACGGCAGCAATCAACCACAAAAATATTTTTGAATTAAACCCAAAACAAAAGATAAAGAAATACTTTTAAGGACAATTTTAAAATATGTTTTCCAATTTTATTTTATCTTCTTTTTGTTGGTTTTGCTTTAACTATTCAATTTCCTATCCAAAAGGTAATTGAAAATAATTGGCTCTATTAATGACCATGTATTTAGCGTCAACTCAAAACTTAACACAATTTAACGAAACTGGAAGAAAATTACAAAATATAATAAACACTCAAAACAACAAATGTTTTATTCTAGAACAAAACGGAAATTTTTCCTATGGATGCCAGATTAATTTTAAGATTTTAATTTATATATAAATATTAAACAAATTTTATATCATTTCATTTGTTATGAAATTAAAATACAAACTCTTTTTATAGGTTTGAAATTTTTGTTTAGAAGTAATAAATTCCTTTCACAACAAGATGTATCATAACTTTCCTAATCTGGCAAATTTAATTTGCAAATTTCTAACAAAGACAAAGAACAGAAGAAGAAGGACAAAAACTTAACAAATGATAGTCATTAGTAATGCAGTATGATATTGTCTGGCTTGTGATTTTCTTCTGTGTGTCTGTATTAGTAAATCACAATGAACTTTTTGCAAAAGTAAAGAATTTTAAACAATTAATTTGAAAATTTTAACTAAACCCAATATAGTATGTTTTGGTGTTTTATCATTGTTACCGAGACGTATCAATATCACTTTTTTTAATTTTTAGCTAATGTTACTCAGACGAAACCAAAATAAATATTATTTCGAGATCGTAATATAGAAATACCTCAAATAGTACTACTTCGATCAGTACGGTTTCTCTATAGTACGGTTTTGAAATTTCAAGAAAAAAAATTTTTTTGGTTTATTTATTCTAAATCAATATATGTTTGAATATACATATGTACTACACAACTACTTTTTGGGTTTTTTTTTTATTGAAAAGCAGAAAAACAAATTATATGTAAAAAATAACGTTTTTTGACTCGATTATCATCATCCTTAACCTCCTTCATAGGGCCTGTATAGGGCCTGTAAATAGGTACATAGGATCCGAGTGCCTCGATTAGTCCGATTTCAAATAGTACGGAAAAATGGTGTAACCGATTAATCGTACTATGCGAGGTATTCCTGTATATAATTTTTTATATTTTAG
Organism: Phasia obesa; assembly: GCA_949628195.1. Classification (NCBI taxonomy): domain Eukaryota; kingdom Metazoa; phylum Arthropoda; class Insecta; order Diptera; family Tachinidae; genus Phasia; species Phasia obesa. Next base: position 113,326,612 of record OX451218.1, read on the forward strand.
TGAGAACAAGTTATCGTTAATCTGACATCTCTTTTTTTATCAAATAATGTATACACGATAATAACTTTTCACATTGTATGGGAGGTACCACGCCTACAGTCCCAATCAAGTCTGTATACTGTTAGGATATACCAATAAGGGTTTCGAGACTCTACCTATTGTAGTTCTCTAGGTGGACGATAATAATGTTTTACATTGTGTGGGAAGTACCGCGTCCTACAGTTCCAATTCAGTCTGTGTTTTGTTAGACTATGTGTCTTTCTGTCTGATTTTCATTTATGCTCGCATCACGTTAAAACTACTGGATGGATTTTCACAAAATTTTGAGGAGCTACCTTAGTATCCTGATTCCAATATAGGATACTCTTGTCCGAAAAAATATCTAATTTTTAAGAGAAAAAGCAGTGAAAAACGCAATTTCCGGTTTAAAGGTACTAAACTTTTGGATTTAAAACTTGGATATTTTCAAAACTGTTATATTTTTACACACCTTTATACACTGTTATATTTGAACAAACCTATTGCGCAATATTAGGCGCTAATTGAATAAAACTTTTATTTGATTTCTATTTTTACTTTGTGGAATTATATTCACCCTTATTCTGTTTGGCGTCGGCAACATCGTCGTCGATTTTGAAGCAACATCACTTTAACACAACATCAATGTAAATTTGGTATTCCCTAAAAATGGTGTGACGACGTTGCCAGTTTATCGATAAAGTTAATAAAATACACCACTCATATCAAATCCTTGAACCAAATAATTAATTTTGGTTTAAGTTTTCGTTAAAAAGGTTTATGAAAAAATTAAAGTGTATAAATTAAAATAAAGATGTTTACTTTAAAATAAAAATATTTTCTATTTCCGATGGAAAACATCTCAAAGAAAAATTAAACATCTAAATTAAAAGTCGCCAATGATGTCAAAATTCTGTCTAAAACTTTGAATGCCATGACATGGAAAGCTAATCCAAAGTATGGATGAAGATCAACATGACACATGCTAAAAAAAGGAAGTCAAACTGCATCTTTTGATGGACGGACTCGCATACATTTTAGCCAAGTAAAAAAAAAAACACCGACATCTGTATTTTACTCATAAAGGATATTTTTCAATTGGAACAAATAATTTAAATGAAACATAAGAAACAAAAAAAAAAAAAAACAATTACATTTTTTCTATTAAAACTAACAACAAATTATATTTACATATGTAAACGTTATTCAGTTTAAAATTTGTTTCATTATTTTGTTCTACACAACACCAAAAACACTGACGACAATATCAAAGCCAATTTATGGCAACATCAACGTCACATTTCCTTACAAAATACCAAACACATGTTGCCAGTCATCGATAAATGGCAATATTGCCAACGGGAATACCGATTTACAACAAACTATAAAAAACGACGTCGTTTAATGTTGCCGTCGCCAACTAGAACAAGGGTGATTGTTATTAAAGTATTTTAAACACCTCTTACAGAGCTTTGGAATAATTTTTAGAATTTTTTTTATAAATATTAGAATTTTATTTAGGGATGGGTACCTTTATATAAAGTAAATATATAAAGCATAACTGAAGGACTATAAAAGTAAGACTCTTACAATTTGTGTGGAATACTTTCAAAGCAAAATCAATCAAAATGTTATGGGGCCGACCACGATGTGGCGGGCGCAGCTAGTCTAAAATAAAATAACTTGTTCAAAACAATAGTTTTCTCTTAAAACTCTCTCTTTTTACAAAAAGATATTTTAAAAAAACCTAGTTTGAATATTTGTGTATAAATGTTACACTTGAGTGGTTCATAGGGTAGTTAAGAGTATAACAAAACGAAGTTCTTCTTATGATTTCAGTCTGTTTTTTCAACATTTTTTTCTTCCTGCGACGAACTTACTGATGCAGGTAATGTTAGGTTAGTTTTTAGAAACCAACATAAATGCTTTCCTTTTTTTTCAGAATTTTGCTTTAAAAGTTTTTTACTTCGCCACATGTGTGTTAGATGATGAGTATCATACTCGATGACGATGAAACATTTTGTATCTTAACTGTTTTTCTTACTTCCACATGAATGCACATACATGTGTGTATATGTGTTAACTTTTTTTTTAAATACCGGAATTATATCCTTACTTAACGTAAAAAAACAACGACAACAGCTATCTCCATTACACTTACATATTATACGTCCTTTACTTTCTTTTCTTTTCCATTCCATTCTTTTTTTCTCCTTCTTTCCATGTAACAATTTTTCGAACAGTTTTCTTTTTTCATGTAAAACAAACTTAAGCAATTATAAGAATTTTTCCACAAGAAAAAAATCTAAATCTGAAAAAATAAAACTTAAGTTTCGCAAAACTTACATTTGGCATAAAAGTTTTCTTAGAAAAATTTTGTATTTACGACTTAATTTTAATACCCACCATCTCAAAATGAAATCAGAGCGTAAATGTAAAATGGTACGAGTAGTCTTAATGGTATAGTTTTTAATAAATTTTGCGTGTTTGCATGTGTGAGTATATTTCTGTGAATTTTTAAGTTTTTGTTTTGTTGCCTAAAAGTGAAAGATAAGTAATGCATTTTACCACTAAACAGGGTTAAATAAGCAGCCATTAAATAAAATTTTTGTTAAGAGGTTTGCGCAAAAAGCAATTAAGATAAATTGCACTTTTATTTAAATAAATAAAAAAACATTTTGCTTATGTTTCTTTAAATATTTATGTTATTCAAAAAAGGAATGAGTTTTAATATTACTAGAAATTAGATTTAACAAATGTTTGTTTTCTGCAAAAAGCATATTTTTATGGTTATAATTTAATCATTTTAAGAGTTTTCTGAATTTATTTTTTAAAAATTAAAGCACTCATTGTGATGACCATAAACTTTTTAGAACTTATGTAGTTTTATTGTTATTTGTTTCGAATAACTACTAATTTTTATTTGTGTCCTTTGTTTTTGTTTTAATTTTTTTATTCATATCAAATACTCTTTGCTTTAAACTGCAGTTCTTGGCAATATCTGCCATAAAAATACAGGGATAAATATTACGTCTTCAGTTGTTGTCCATACTTTGTAAAAATAACATTAAAATATTAGTACATCCAAATAGGAATTTACCACAATTCCATCTAACAAATGAGGTTAGGATTGAAATGCTTATGGGTAATTCCGTTAACTTTTGTTACTTTTTACTACTTTTTTTTGTATTCTTTTTCAAAGTAAAAACAAATGCACAAGAGAATTTTGCTACATCCACAAAACATTGAGAATGATATAAAAATTTAAAATTTTCTATGCCACTTTGTAAATTGCTTGTGTGGCAAGCAATTTACCAGACTTATCAACGAACATATTGCTGGAAAAAAAAAGTAAAACCCAATAGAAAGTATCTAAGATATATGAAAAATAACTTAAATTTTTGTTCATTTTTTGAACTATATACGTGATAAAGCAAAGCATGTTTAAGGGCATTATAATTTTGTAGGGGAGATACAGAAGCAGACCACAAACTTTATGGTCCCTTTTCGACCCCCTTCATTCCTCAATCATTTCTAGTATCTGACCGTAAATTAACGAATACTTACCATTGAGTCTCTTGCTGTCACTAGTCTTTTACTCTCGACTGAAGTGATTTCAGACAGGCGACTGTTACATGCCGACATTCTTTCTCATCACTAGTGTTAGCTTTTTCCAGGCACACTCTGCAAGTACCATCTAACCAGTTTTACCATTAGTGAAGATTTATCTTATTTTTTAAGTTTTTGAGATGTCAAAGAGATAAACAGATTTTTTAACAAAAAAAAAAAAAGATTTATAAAATATTGTAGTTAGCAATTTTAGTTTGCAAAAATTAATATATTCGTATTGAAAAGTTAAACAAAAGTGATATAAATAATTGCACATATTTTAAAGATCCTAAATATATTTATTTAGGTGCCTAAGTAGCTAAAGCACTTAGTTCTACCCATAATCTATCCGATGAGGAAATTATTGCTAATACTGCTAATAGCAAAAGCTAACGTAGAAAGAACTTTTTCCCGACTCAATATCAATAAAAACAAATCAGATACACCAACATTGTCTATTATTTTAAAATCTGGGGACGTTCTAAAAATTCTAATCATAATCGCACAAATTTCAAAAGAAATGAATAAGAGGAGGTTATTAGGACATGTATAATGAATCAATAAAAAATGTACGAATGGACGAATGGATGAAGAAAGCATGAATATTTGAATGTATTGCTAAAAAAGATTTTCAATAAAAAAAAGATTTTTTTAGTGATTTGAAGATTTTTGAGAAAAAATATGGCAACACTGCGCCTTATCTCGATTTTTAACTTGGTCTTCAGAGTCACTGACCTCTCACTCACGTAGTTAACGATTTGTAGGCAAATTATAGCGAAAAATCTCTATGATGGAAATCGAACCCACAACCTCGTACTAACACACTAGCGTACTACCTACTAGCCCAGCGAGGCAAAAAAGTTACTGTAAATCGATTTATGATTTTTTTTTTTTTGAAAATGGTATTAAGATCTAAAATTTATTGTAAAAAATAAATGTACTTTTTTTTACTAAATATTTTATACAACTGTCTGGGGATATATTTTTAAAAACCAATACTAATATACATTCTTAGACTTAGGTTTTTTGACCAAAAGACTTGGGTTTTTGATATTTTAGTTGGCTATACATATGTAATCTATGGTTTTAACCCTATAATACTACTAATCGTAACGTGGTGTAAAAATTCTAACGATGCGGTTTTATATTGTTTTTGAACATTTTGAAGAGTCAATTTATTTTTCAGTACAATTATTTTTGTTTTTAACAAATATTTTCTTTAGTTTGACTAATGTCAGTCTCTAGATTTAATCCAGACATTCAGATAACAGAATATATCAGCCTGCTTTTTTAAAAGATGCATAATAGTTATTCCTTTATAGCACTCTTTTTGTTCCTGTACTTGTTTTTGTTTTCTTTCTATAAAAATACGTGTTATTTTTAAAATTTGTTTATGCATACACTCATAACTATTTGTATTTTGGAATGGGGAAAACTCTTTTTCCGCCCTGTTTTTCATTTAAAAATAATACAATTGTAGTTTTGTAGCATTTTTTTTTTGTTTTATCTTTCTGTACATACACTTTTCAAAGTCTTGTATTTTATTACCACTTCCTGAATATTTTGTTTTTCATTTTTTCTCTCTTTATACACTTATACAATAAATATTACGTTTTCTTAACAATCACAATGATTTTGTTAAAAAAATGCAGTATCCTTAAAGCATCTAATATTTTAAATTGAAAAGATAAATACACAAAACATTTATATTGTATAAATAAATAAATAAATAAATAAATAAATAAAAAAAAAACAAACGAAATGCAATGTGTATGAAAAAAATTATAATAATTTCCATATAAAGAAATAAGGAAATGAAAAATTTCAACAAAGTCATCTTAAGTACACTGTACGTTACATTATATTTTATTGGCTTTGTTATGAAATGGCACAATATGCACTTCCTTCCTGGTACCTATAGGGAACGAGTATTATGAATTGTTTTTTTTTTTATGAAAAAAAAAAAAAATGCAAAACGACTGTGATTTTACCGACTGTTACAGCATCATGTTTGTTTGAAAGAAAGCCAAAAATTCCATTAAATTGCTGGAAGACTTTATATTAAAACATTATCTCATTAAAATAACTTTAAGGAAAACTTTAGTTTTTTTTACATCTTAAATTGTTGTTTAATAGTTTTGCAAATTTAAACACTTAAAAATTTAATTTTGCTTTCTTTCTTTCCTATGGATAAGATTTGTTTCATTAAACGATTTTATTACTATTACAACTATAATTTTTATATTACTTTTGATAACATTTGTAGAAAATAAACTACTTAAAACGAACAATCAGTCAGTAACAGAACAATGTGAAAGCAAAAAAGAAATAAATTGCGCTGTGTTTTTATTAACAGAAACTTAGATTTTACTGTAATTCATCCAGAATGTTTTGTAAAGATTTTCTTATTTCAATGTATAAACAGTTTTTCATCCCTAAAGAAATACTTCTATTAAATGCAGTATATGTAGAAGGACATAATCATATGTACTATAATATTCCCATGACTTTGCAGGATAATCGTAAAGTTCTTTTCATTCATTTCATCAGCGTACTAGTATATAATACTTCAGACATTTAGTCTTTAACAGAAATATTTTATTTTTATTTTTGATACCCTTTTGCTTCTTAAATCAGTTGTAAAATGTTTTATACTCAATAATTGTGGTTTAGTAATGGTTTAGTATGTTTGGCAGAAACACAAGTAATATAAAGTAGTGATAGTATTTCGTTTTTATTGCTCAAAGACAATAAAACACACAACTCTCCGCATTTGTATTCCTTCATGTTGTATTAATGAACAGTGGGCTAACTTTTATACTTAAGATTAATTATATTATTACATTTTTAAATGGACATCTTTCGTATATAAAATACTTCTTATTCTATTTTTTTTTTCAAGAGCAGCTAGAATATTTTTTTTACAAAAAATCAAGAAAGGCTAGTGAAAATGCACTTCAATCACGTCTGCTCGCACATATCTCATAATTTTCTCTTCTTGGTCTCACCGTTATCCATAATTATAGGCCGGGGCACGTAGAATCCGTCATACGTTATACTTTAACGTACTCAACTAAAAACAAAGTAACAATGGAAGAGGTTAACACAATGAGTACTTTGTTGACGGATATTAAATCAGAAAAAAACACGAAAAGTTTTTTTCACCATTTTACTTTATTTCATTTTTAGTTTTTTTTTTTGCTGCTACTCAACACAAAAAATTAATTTTGAGAGAAAAAAACAAGGAGAAACCAATTTATAGCTATCAACTGCTTTTAACGTACATCAAAACTTAAAAGATCCAAAACTTTCGTACTTTGCGTTGACAGAGACGTACTGATTGTAGCAACACTCATTAGAAAACATGTATTTCAACTTTCTCGTACGTTGAAAAAGACGACGTGTAACGTATGATGTGCCTCGATCTTATTTTTGGCTTTGTGTAGCAAAGATATCATAAGATTAGTCTTATAAAATACAATGAGACATTAACTCGTGCTCATCTATTCAAACAATCTTCTTCCTAGTTACCCTCTAAAGAGGTCAAAGAAGTTTTACAGTGTAATAAGATTACCCTCCTCCTCTCTTATTATACAGTATATTGCTAAATAAACACTTCTTTTGCAAATCCTAGTTTATTAATGTAAATGCAACACGCTAGTGTTTATTAATGTAAATGCAACGCATATTATTTCTCAGTTTTATTATCGTATATGTTTTGAGGAATTTTATACAGAATTGTAATTTTGATAGTCATCAACACTAATTTTTAAGTATTTATTTATTAAAGTTAATATATATTATTCCCGGGAGTTTACCTTACGTACCGACCTACAATTTTAGCACGAAATCTCTGTTTGCGTTAGTTAAGACGAGCTAAATTTCGTCCTAATGTTAATATTTTTTTTTTAATTTAAAAATCTGAAGTGATTTCATCTAGTGGGTCAATACGTTGCCAAAATATTACTATATGTAAGAAAATTTAGTGTGTGGTGAAACAAATTACATTTTAAGAAAATATGTTAATGCTTTTACACGCATTTTTAGTGTGGAAATATCATGGACACTATATCATCGGCCTATGATATTTTAAATCCATTGGGGTTCAGTTCGAGAAGTAAGTTGGTTATTGTAGTAAAAAATAAATTAGGAACTTTTTTATTAAAAAAAAAAAAATCAATTCACGGACTTAATAGAATATTGCCGAGTCCTGTCGTAAAGCCCAAATTGTTTACGTGCTTAAGGTAACTAACACAGAAACAAATTTTTGCTCCAATTAAAGGTTTTAATTAGATTCAAATACAAATTTAATTTAATATTTAATTAATTCAATTATTTATTTAATTAGAATTTTTTTTGTTCTTTCTTAATTAATTATATAATTGTAACAATTTAAAAATTAATTAAAATTTTATTTGAAACTAATTAAATGCTTTAATAGAAGCAAAAGTTTTTTTCTGTGTAAGAATTATTTAAAATAGAGTCGTGTCTTTGTGGATTTCCATTCTAACCATTTACGGTCACAGTTGTTTACAAATTGCTAAACTGTAAAAAAAATTATAAGAAAAAATGGTCAAGGTTGCCATTAACGTTGCTGCGCGGTCTACCTTTTGTGAAGGTTTAACATGTAACAGGGCTTTAATCGAAGTTCGTTTTTCAATATGGCTCCATGCCACGAAAGTACATATTAAGATATTATGTCAGTTAAACTGCGCCCTGTTATATGTTGAATATTGATTTATGGCCGGTTTTGAATATCTGCATCCAATGCGGTTTTATATGTCACTAGTGGCACTGTAATGTGTGATGGGTTGATAAACAAACTTTGAGTTTTGAACAAAAAAGGCAAGGTTTTGTAATTGAATTTTGCATCGATAGCTTTTTTATGAGAAGGTTAACGATGTGATTCTGTAGGCATGTAAACAACATAATAGATTGATTCTTACCTAAAAATTAGAGGTTAGAAAGAGAAATTTGTAGATGCAGTTCGATTCTTCATGCGATTTATTTTCACACGTAATAAGGTATATCAAATACTTGTCACAAAACTAGCAACATTTTAAAAATATTCATTCAAATAATGATTTACAATATAATAGATAACAAACGATGATTTATAATATAATAAATGTGATATCTTAACTTTTATATTGTATAGGATCTTATATTTCTAAAAAGCTATTCGATAAGAATAGGAAATTGTTTACATGATTTAGTGGTTATGTCTCGTTGGTCTAATATTTGACACAACTGACCGAATAATTTATACATAATTCTTTTATAATCAGCGAATAGTTTTTATAAATATGGTAATTTATGTGTTTACAAAGGTATAAACTTTTAAATTTTATAATTAGGCAGCGATTTTATGTAATCTAGAGCTCTCTCTCTTAGTGTTTTTAAATATGTTAAGCACAGTTCTATTAACAAAAACAAAACTATAAAATAAAACTTCAAAAATTTTGGGAAATTTGGATCACCCAGTTTCTTTAGATAAAAGAAGTACTATATTTTATAAAATAATACAATCGAATACAATTGGTTTTTTATCACACATAAAGTCTAATATTTTTAAAAAAATTTCTTTAAATAATCCCACTGTATAGTTTTGGTAAAAATAATATATACAATTCACTGGCCTTAGTTAAATGATTTTTTTTTTCGTTTCGTTTCTACAAACAGTATTTTTACTTTCAAGACACAGATACTTATGTTATTTATCGGATTTGTTTTTAGTAGTTTAGCCAAATGCCTTTTTGCGCAAATATTATATGTATGTACATATATTGGTATGAGAATTCCGGTTTGCTCATTTATCGATGTCGTAACATGGATTGTATTGTTAAGGTGAAAAATTACTTGTAAAAGATAAATTATTTTTATACTGCCAAGAATGCATGTTCATAAAGAAGTTAGGTCATTTTAAAATAGGTTACTGTGATATTTATATTTTTATTTTTCATGTCGCAATATAAAAAAATATGGAAGTAAAGGCTACGTAAGAATGTATTTCAAGGAATTTATTTATAACCTTCGTATGTTAACTTTCTATTTGGTTATTAATTGTTAATTATTTTTTGTTTATTTCTTATTTTTCTAGGTAAGACGATGTCTATCATTTCATAAAAGTACAAAATTTTTAAGGTAAATTAAAACTTATTATAGTTTTTGAATACACAACTTACTAAAATAAATACTGAAGAAATTCAGTCATATTTCTTATTTCAAATTACATTTTTATGAATGCAGCAAATTGCGGCATAATAAACAAAAGGCGTGTTTTATATTTTCATTGAATTAGTAAATTCGACTCATCAATTATAGTTATTTACTTTTCTTTGGTTTTCTTCTTTTTGAACTGATACTTTTTACATGAATTTTATTTGAACTGTTTTTTCTTTATCTCTTTATAATTAAGAACTTAAGCCTAAATAACTAATTTATTTATACTTTTTACTTTTATCATTGTTAGCAAAAATTGTTCTTTATAATCTTATTAAAGATAATTTTGTTACACTCATAATTGAAAAAAAAGCATCCAGGACGCAAACCTTTCGAATTGCTCTCATAGAAAGTGGTACGGCCTGATTGACTTTAAGAAATAACGACATCGACGCGCTCACCTTGTTTTTCAACACATATATACTTTACCAACTGTCTTCATTAGCCATCAACATGTCTTAACAAAAGTCAAGCTTTATATAAAATTCAGTTTTAAAAATAATGTTTTTTTTATATAAAGTGTGACATTTTTTAAGACATGTTGATGGCTAATGACACTCCTTTTCCATTACCCATAAACATATCTTAACAGAAGTGAAACTTCATATAAAAAAGACGTTATATTTAAAAGTTGTACTTTTATTAAAACATATTAATGACTAATGTAGATGGGAGGCGAAGACGGCCTCTTACGCCTGAAATATAAGAATAAAATAAATATCTAGAACAGGCCAGCAAAGATCTTCCTAAAATAGAGCGATGTGGGAGTATTATTTTGAATGTCTTAGTGATCAGTTGTCGTGTATAGTAAGAAAGTGTTGAGCAGTGTGGTCAGTGTATGTTTTTCTTTCGCATTAAAAAGATCCCAACGAAAAAGTAAAACGTAACAATATCATACTTAACACTCTTGTAACATTAAATCAGTTCCTTACGTACAAATAAACGGGTTTTGAAACAACGAGTGAAACTTTACATTTTTAGCTTTAAAATCAATATTTTAAAATGCTATCAAACCACGTGAACAATGCAACGACCATTTTTAAAAGTACATGAATACTTTTTATTCAACGAAAAACAATGTAATTTAAAATCAAGGACTTTGTTTGATCTTTTCAATTAGTTATTTTCAATTACTCATTAATTAGCCAGCCGCAAGGGCTCTTAAAAATTAAAAAAAAAATATTAATTCAATTTACGTTTAGTGAATTTGCAATAATAAATAATAATTTATAATTGTACAAAACCATTATAAGAAATTCGTAAAAGAAATTAATACTTTAAAATTGTTTGCGCAAATTATAACCAAATAAAAATTACGGTTCAAAAGCTTGGGTCTTTATTTAACCAAAATTTTATTTCTTAAAGGAGACAATTATTCATACTCTTTTTAATATTCTTCGATGAGAGCATCATTGTAAAGAACGCTGAAGACGGATGCAGTTTTCTCATTTTTTCTTTAAAATTAATTATCTAATTTTTAAAAAATATTCTTAAAATTTAGGGAGGATATAACGAACTTAAGCTTTACTTTTAAAATTCATTTGTTCGTAGTTCAACTAATTAAAATTCAAATGATCTCTAATATAATGTAACGTTCGAATTTATTAAATTTTTTACTTTTTACAAAACTAGCTGTGAAGCTCAAAATATATATATTTTTCATTAAAAACATTTTCCAAAAACTACATACCCATCTTTCAATTGTTTAGTTGTAATATTATAACATCCTCAATTCTTGAATCTAATTTGCATTGCTCAAGTAACAAATAACTTACAATAAAGACATGATGTTTTGGAGTTTAAACAGTTTTTTTTTTTGATCTTATGCAACTTTGCCAAACAATTCACAAACCACAATTTATATCAATTGGCAATGGTTTTTTTTTTTGTTTTGTTATTATTTTCTCTTATACGTGCATGATTATTAAGATTTCATACAGTTTTACGGGAAAATATTTATTTTTGTACAATCACATGTAAAATATTTTTAAGAATTCTGTAAGTTAAGTGGAAATATTTACAATTTATGAACGGCAGAAAATTTTAGGTTTTTTAAATTATTTTTTTGTTTTTTGTAATTTGTACATATCATACACTTGGAATTTATAATCGTATATAAGTATCATTACATAAAAAATGCACTGGTATAGCCATGCCCGTTGAAGAATACTTATTGACCGTTCACACTATGCAAGTAAACAGCTATATGCTCGCCTATATATAATTATTTTTCTTTTTACTTTATACATTGTAGAAAATCTTTGTTTACTTCAAGTTTAAAGATATAATCAGGCTAATTATAAATTTTGAATAATTTTGTTTATTTAAGAAATCTTGCTTAACCCTTATCCTGTACTTTAAAAATAAAACGTATATGACATTAGTGGGTCAATTTTTCCCAATATGAGAAATTTATATATTTTTATTTCTATTCAGAATCTTTAACACTTAGTACGCATTTCAGAATAAGATTTCCAAAAAGTTTATTATTCCTCCGATTTGGGCGAAACGGAGCAAAGCTCTTGTTTAAATCTTGTAATTTTTGAATAGGTTGTTAAATCACTATGAAGATTTTTGACTGGACTACTTTGCGAGAAATTTGTGCTACATGATATTTCTTCGGTTATAGGATTCATACTCACTTAAGCCAAATAAACATGCCGTTTATACTTCTCCATTTCATTCCATTCCATTCCCCAATAAAGTTCTTAAAAACTGCATATGCATTGTAGAGCGATATATCCTATTGCCTGAGGCCATTGATTAGATCTTCGATTATAGGTATACGTTCATATAACTTGATCCAATATATCAACTTTGGTTTTGGTCCAATTGTAAAAGCCATTGATTTCGGGCTTTTTTGATGTAGTTCTGATTTTCTTATTATAGTGTACTGTGCTCAGTGGGAATACAGAACGATGTTCAAGTATTGTACTTTTATTTTCATTGTCATAAAGAAAGTGTGCATAGATTTCTGGTTTATTTTTTTAGTCGCAAAATGTTTTGTGATGATAAAAATGTTTAATTTTTCACACAGTGCTATATTGTTCCATTTCGTTTCAAAAACTCAATAACCAATTTGTTAGATGTAAAGAATGTATCGCGGGTAATGTCATGCCTGTTATTAGATATGTGTGAAAGAATAAATCAATGTAATTAGTTTCTTATCTACTGTTACACATTCACCAGGATTAATCATTCTTCAAAAATTTGCTTTCTAACGTTTTCAAAATTCATTAGCAAACTTTTAGCCAGCTCGTCTTTCTATCGGACTTCTTGTCAAACCGCATCACTCGAGATAAGTTTTGAAATCTTTGCAATGCTTCAATAGTATTATTGTCTACAGGATTCTAATTATTGTCATTGTTGTTTTCGTTAGAACTTGAGGATTTATTGCGACCACAATGGGATCCTATTTCAGAAACCATATCTTCTCCATTTTTAATTGATTTATCTATTATCAAATCAGAGCACAGCTTTAATTCCTTCTGGGTTTATTATTTCAAAATAATTACCGCAAATGGTATACAAATTCAAGATAGAACATAAAAAAATTATCTGATGCTTTCACTTGTATACTTTGTGTATTGACCCACGTATACAAAATGCGTAACTTTCTTTATACAGACATTGCTAAAAGAGCTAGAAACTTGGGATTCTATACTTTAGTACTTTTCAAAAAATTCATTAGGTAGGTCTGTCTGTACGTCTGTCTGGCTGTTTTTCTTTTATGTTCGCATCACGTTAAAACTTATGAGGTACCTTAGCATCTCGATTCCAATATAGGATACTTTTTTTCCGCAAAAATATCTCATTTCCAAGTGAAAGTGGAGCAAAAGCAGTGCAAGTAAGCAATTTCCGCCTTAAAGGTACTGAAACTCGCATATTTTAAACACCGTTGCGCACTTTTTATTTTCGAAAATGGGATATTTAAAACAAAATGGCGAAACAGATGGTGCCAATATAATACAATTTGTATTTTTACTTTGTGGAATTAGATTATTAAAATATTTAAAACACCTCTTACAGAGCTTTACAATAATTTTTGTAATTCTAGAATTTTTTATAAATTTTATAACTTTTTCCAGGGATGGGACATATATATATATAAACGTGATTGAATAATAGAGGGCGCTGTTTTAAAATAATCACAAACTATGAACTACTTACTGCCAAGTAGCCAATTGAATAAAATTTATATTTGATTTGTATTTTACTTTATGGATTACATCGTTATTCAAATATTTTAAATATCTTTTTCAGAGCTTTACAAAATTTTTTAGAATTTTATATAAATTTTAGAATTTTATCTAGGGATGGGTACTTTTTTTTAAAGTAAATACGTCAGAGTCTTAAAATTTGGGGTGAATACTTTCAGAGCAAAATCGAATAAAATATGGTCAGAACGCACACAATGTGTGCTAGCTGGGCTCAGCTAGTCTATTATAAAATAATACTTTTAATTCTTATTTGGTGCTTTTAAAGATTTAAAAATGTTGCTAAAAGACAACCAAAAATACTAATGAGTGAATAGACCTAGATTTTTTAATGCATTTTAAGGACAGTTTTCAAAGGCGATATAAAATAGGTTGAAATAAGTGCTTTAATGCTTTTGTAAAAATCTACTAAAAATCTCTAAACAGAGTCATTAATTATACAGTTACAATTATAACTAGTATTAATTATTGAATATTTATGATTTTAGTTGGGTTCGATTGATGTCAGTTAAATTAAAGTTCAATTAATTTTTAAATTACTTGAAATGTATATATTTGTTTAAAATAGAACAAAAAACTCCTTATTAAAAAATTAATTGAATCAATTAAATTTTAATCTGAAACCAATTAAAACCTTTAATTGGTGAAATTATATTTCTCTGTGTTCAAGGAAACATCATATTAATTTCTTTAATAAAAGCCGCTCCTTAGATTATTGATTCTACTTTTAGAGTTGTACTCTTCTATCCAAAATCAAGGAAGTTGCACGATTTATATTTATTACCTCAGTTTAAATAACCCCAAATAACCTAAGAAATAATTCATACGGCATACTTGTGTTATTTCATAGTTTCAATTTTTTGTTGTTCAAATAAATGTATTTATAATTTAAATACTTCTTTTCAATTCAACTCTGATAACAATCCAAGACAAATCGAAGTTAATTTCTTTTTTCTAGCATTAAGTTATTTTGAAATATTTTAGTTCTCAAAACAAAATGAATATATTTTGCTCTTTCAAAATTAAATATTTTAAAGAATTTTACAAAAGCTTCGCCAAAGAAATGCATGAAAAACCTTTCTAAAAGTTTCTTCATAAAAATTTAAAATCCATTTACTTTTAACCTAAGAAACAATCGGTACACTTTTAAAATTCTTATTGGTAACATATGAATGTCAGGTCAAACTGGGTTTCTATCAATCATATAGCTGGCGGAAACAAAACCTCGTAAAAGCACCGACATAATACTACATGAACAAATAGGCTGTAGGACAAAACGAATAGTATACTTATCATTAGGTAGACTTCAAACATTTTGTGGTTACTGAATTCTATGGCAAGCTGGTGGTTTTAAGCCCTAGTTTGGTCACAAATTATAAAAGAAATCAGTGTACTATTTTCCTCTGCAATCTTTTTGTTATGAGTGTGTTTCATCTTTGTAATATGCCTTGCGGAATAAATGGTTATTATATATGTAAAAGTTGTTGTTGGTTGCTTTTATACATTCCAAAATAGTTTCTTTTTATTTCCCTTTAAATATATACATACAAACATATATTTCATTTTTTATCTTCAAAATTTGTTCTATTTGCTCAAACCTAGTCTTTGCAATTTTTCTTCCCATTCACTCTGTGTTTATATCTATCAATGCATATACTCATTTTAAGGGTTATGGAACTCTTATATAAGTGCTATGGTTTTTCCAATTTTCTTCCTCTCATTTTTTATTCTTATTTTCATCATTCATGTTGTTATTCAATTTCAATGGTAGGTTAAGCTTCTAGGTTTCCCTATCCAAGCGAGAGGAAGAAGGCTGGTTAATAGCTAGATTGCTGGCATTAGGAAAGAAAAATTATATTTACAGACACTTGGATATTAGTTTTACGGATGTTTTTCCTCCTACATTTTTTACACTTTTTTTACTTTTTTTAAATAGTTTTTTAATGTAAAATGAAAAAATTGCCATAAAATTTTAAGACTTGTATGAAAAATTATTTTAATATCATTCATTTTATTTTGACATTTTTAAGTATTTGTGCACACAAACGATTGCTACATTTCAACAGTTTTCTGAACGAATGGGCTTTTAGGAGGAAAAAGAGGATGAATGCGGAATTTATAAAGTCAAACAAAGTGATAAATTATTTAAAGCATCTTCTTGTAAAAGGTGGTAAAATAAATTTTATATCCAGTATTACTTAGCTCTAATGTTTCTTACTCTTTAGATTCTTTACCTTTTCTGTATCAATTTGTTAAGTAGTTATTTGTTGACAAAAATATGTATTAAAAGGAATAAACCTGTTTACAGATAGCTTCTAGTTTGTGAATTTTTTAAAAAGTTTAATGCTTCAAAGCAAATAGGTTTGCAAAATAATGTACGGAATATTCTAATGCAACTAAATATAATATAAAGTAAATTATCTTAAAGATTGTTATTAAAGCACTGCACAAACTAAGCTCAGAATTCATGTCATTCATGAGTGGGCAATAATAAACAGCGAAGACGTGCGAGCTAAATGTCATGAGCTGCTCTAAGTAAGTTTGAATGAGTAATTGTATAACATAATAACAATGAACTTAGGCGAGCTCAAGAATTTTTACGCTTTGAGTGAAAAACGAACACATTTCGAGTGTAAAAACAAAAAGCATAGAAATTTTTAATCAAAGATTCTAAATACAACTACTAAACAAAAAATCTAGAGTGGCCTACACTCAACTTTACCATACCCAATGGAAACAGATATTTTTATGAATATATTACATAAAGAGTATAAGTGCTCCCCGCCGATTATGCCCAAAAACTATACAACTCTTTATCTCACATACTAAATTTTATTTTGATATGTCAATTGGTATGACCTGTGCAAACCTGTGCAAATTGTAGCATACGCACCCACCCACCCACAGACATCATCGCGAAAATAGCCAAAATGGATTCAGGAGACCTGAAAACGTATTTATCCGTCGATATCCCTACCTCGATTTTTTCACGATTACTATACATATACTATGTATGGTAAATTATACTATGTATGTATGGTATACATTATACTATGTATGGTAAAGTAAAAACACAGGGGGACAAGTAAACACAGCGCTCACTAGTATAGAAAGTTCGCTTTACTCTGTCAACTCATTGCGTTTTTGATGCGAACAGAGATTTTCTCCCTAATAGTATGGTATGAGTACACATGTGTTCCGTAAGATAGTTTGTGTTCATGACTTTATGATCCTTGCTCTTGCAACTATAATTTTAATTCGTATAATGGTTAATCTAGGTTTTCGATAGACATTTAAAATTTTATAATCAAATAACAAAATGTGCCTAATTATGTATTTAGTGTTTCTAATTATAATATGTTTTCAGTTTCACGTACAACTTTCCTAAGTAGAGACCCACGCAAAACCCTCAGTGTTCTGTGTGCACACTCAACGAGACTCTCACAAAGAGAACAAAACATATACAATTTTTAATCAGTAGCATGTAAACTTTCAACAAAGCAGGTTTATGTCGCATTGTGTAATAAAATAAGTGCACTGGAAATATATAACCATAATTAATCAAAACTATAAGTTTGAAATAATATTTATTATTTAAATATATAAAATATTTTTTTTTTTTAGTTTTCGTATTAGATTAACCTTTATGTTAACAGCAGAAAAATTATACGTACGTCAACAGCAGCATACCCGGGTATACACGTGATTTTTATATGCCAATATTTTGTTAATACGTGTTTTTAATTTGTTCTATGTATGATTATTTAGAATAACCAACAACTTCTAAAAATACAAGTAAATATGGACTTATTTGGTCTGTTGTGCGCCACAAACTGCCTGGTACCTTACCCTCAACATATTGAGATTTGTTCGAAGTATAGAAGAGCTATCCATTTTGGAAACATTCAGATTAATAATTTCTGATGAAATGTGCAACATAATTATTCGGAAAATGAAAAGAAAAGCGCACCAATTATATGGACGTGAGAATGCAAAAACTCAAGAGAACAGCGAAATCTAATTTTTATGCATATTTAAGTCTTCTTTTGGCAATGGAAACATAGCCCACAAAGTAAATAAACAAATCAGCAGCAATAACAGATATATTTTTGATGCTATATAACAAACAAGCCAATGTCACTATTTATAAACAATTGTATGCTTTCCGTAGTGGTACTGTTTTCAATCAATTCATACTATCAAAATCCGACAAATACGGAACAAAAGTGTTGTTGGTATGTGGTTTTATTCGTCTTATCCGCTGAAGGGAAAAATCTACAAGGCAATGGTGGCCTCTGGTAAACAGGAAAAAAAAACGTAGGTGGAAAAGTGTTGAAGGACTTTTACGTCAACCTTTTCCATGGAAGTGGACGAAATATTGTGTTCGACAACTTTTTACCAACTACAATTTGAAAAGCAATTTATCGATGTTGGGTACAGAATAAAAAAAGGAAGAACCTTTATATCACCAAAATTTCCTATTTCAAAGTGAGTTGTAGTGGAATGCAGCATATTCGATTTTAGCAACAAAATTACAATATACTCTGCTTGACCAAGAAAAACAATCTAGTCCTTTCACCATAATAAAAGCGAAGTAGAAGGTCTAAAGAAGAACCTAGTAATGATATTAAACTAGAACAAAGGTAAAGGTGGCGTTGATAACATCTACAAATGTCTTGTGGAATATTTAACCAAAGGGCGAACAAATATTGGTCCTTTGGACTTCTTTTATCATATTCTGGATGTAAGTGCCTTTACTGTGTACATAATTTACGTGGAGAACCATCAGGTTTCTACAACACGTCGCAGGATGTTCCTTTACGGACAACTAATGCAACCTGAGCCAAAACTAACCGCATTACTAGAATATTTTTTACACGAAGTGCCATTGGAGGTGTAAACCTTTAAGGGTAATAGATGTTGCACTACATTGCAATAGTTGCCACAAACAATTTTTGAATCCTTTTAATTTTTCAATGTTGTAAGTACGCTTGTACTCATATCTTCATACCCTTATGTATGAATGTTCTTTTTTTTAATTATACTTTTATTTTTGTACTATTTTTAAAACTTGTGCTTAGAAATGAAGATTTTTTTCAATTTTTTTGCTATTAATATCTACACAAAATTATTGCATTTTCATGTATTTTCCTAAACATACCCGGGTATGCAGCTGTTGACGTAGGGGGTAGGATTCGAAAAGTGGACATAACTCTGACCTGAGTCACCTAATTCCACTCAAACATGAGCATATGATATAAAACACTTTTGTTAAGGATATCATGAAATTTCAGATCAATCTGATTGCTACTTTTTGAGATATAGTAGATTTAAAACGCAAAACATACCCGGGTATGTTGCTCTTGACATAAAGGTTAATATTCATAAATTACGCTTTCATTTAACAATTTTAAGGAAAAGCAATATACGTTACATTTATTTGTTTTATTTAAAAAAAAAAAATATATACGGGTATGCATATACCCGTATAGAATGAAAAAGAAATTAACGTAATTATGTCTTATGGTTGAAAAAAAAACCTTACACAAAAGGGTCTTATGATAGTAATGGGAATTTCTAAACAAGCGCTATTGTATTGTGTGATTAACATTGTTAATTTTTTATTAACATTGTTAATAAATATGTTAGACTTTTTTCATAAGAACATGTTGTATGTAATTTTCTAAACATACACATGTTATAATTCATAATTATTTCTTAATTTTAAGAATCGTTAGAAAACTAATTTCATTATACATAGACTTAATATTATTCACAACCATAAAATATTCACATGCTACCATTTTTGCTACTTTTTATCTTAACATTTCTAACATTTCTATCTTAACAAAAATCTTAAATTAATATTTGGTTAACTCGTTCAAAATTATATGCTTTTGTATTTACTAACGTTAAACAATGTGATTTTTTTAAGTGTAAAACACCAATAAATTCTCATTTTAAACAGCTTTCTCTGGTTGGGTATGCTAGAGTATGACTAATACGATCCTCTTAAAAAGCAATCACATTGAAAATTTCTACCAGAACTCCAGAACGATTAGTCTAATTTTTTTAAACACTACAAGATGCGAGTTAAAATTGCTTTAAAGCCTTAATTAATTTTATTTTATCTGCTTAGCACTTTAATTATTTTAAACAGTAAATATTGTCCGTCATTATCATAAAAAACTCATATTTATATGAAAATTTATGTGTTTATGTTTTGGTAACAATTTATTCATTCATATTTTAACACCTTAAGCAATTTGGCATCGAGCTTAACAACGTTGTTTGATTTTATTTGTGTAACTCTATTGCATTTAGGCTGAAATCATAAGCTTTTTAGTAAAAGTATTATTTCACATTTCCTTGTCAATTATTTGCAGAATTAAATCAACTTTTGTAACAATAAAAAAACTGAGCGGTATACATTTTCTAGTTAAATATATTAGGATTACGAACGCAATTTTTGCGATTTAATAAAGTATGTAAACTTTAATTTAATAACTTTATATTAAAAAAATTTGAAATTAAATATTTTTTTATTATTTACTGCTGTAAACTCCATTATTAGCTAAGCTCAGTTCTTCGAACCATTAGTTATAGTGCAATATTTTGTTTCTAGACCCCTTCTTTTTCGCTGTGCTTATACACACAAACCAGCCCTATAGGAAGTCGTTAGCGATAAAACATGTATAACTTCACAGTATCAAGAGTAATTAAAATATTTGCAGGTGAGTGTAAAGTGTTAAAGATATTTTATATAGATTAAATGTTATTAAATCAAAACCAAACATTTCCTACTAACTTGAAGAAATACATACATATGTATGAGCATTAAGACATACGTTTGTAAATTTTTTAATTTTCAAACATTTTTTCATTTTTATGCCTATTTCGAATACATGCTGACTGACACTTTTAAACATTCTTACATTATACGTACATATGTATGTGTAAATAAATATTTTTGTTGATTTTAATGACCTAAGAAAACGCAATCATTTATCTGTTATCGTTGTACAACATTTATGAAACCCAAAAAAAGAATAAAGTAAGAAAAAATATAATGTTTTTCTCAATATTTTACAAGAGAAAGAAATTACTTGGGCATTTTATGAGAAATTTTGGTAAAGTATACGTTTCAGGGGATGGTTTTCAGGGGATGAATGGTATGTATAGTCAGTAAAAGATAAAATATTAAATATAAAAAGAAAAACAATTTTAATTCCCCTAAGAAAAATGCTTATCACATATTTCAAGACAAAAAGTAAACGTTTGACCAAGTCCAAGAGCAAAAATACACAAATAATTTAATAAAGGAATATAAAAATCCTTAACAAACATCCAAACGCACATACAGTGTCTAACATAAGATTACATGTGTCTGCAAATTTTTTTAAAAATAAATACTTACATTAACAAATTTGATGAGACAAAAAATTTTTTTATTATAAACGATTTGCTTGTATATTTGCTTAATACAGCTTCGAATTTGCTACCTTATGCTTTCCTCACCTTATTTAGTCTTAGCAAAAAGTGATTTCTACTAAAAATAATTAAAGGGGTTCTGGCTTACCATATTCCGATAAGTAAATAGTTGCGGTATTTTTCCACAAATTACAGTGGGTTCAGTTTTTTTCACAATTTTTGATAGGCCATGCAATTTTACACGCAAGATCTATTCCAAAAGATTCATCAGTCAACAATATACTATACCCATAACAGGAGTCAATCCGTGCCATTCTTTATCGTTTTCTGGTGATTCTTCTTTATTTTTTCTGTTGACGTTTGTATCTTAACAAAAAGAGCCTACTTATAATATATAATATAACCATGGATGAAATAAACTAATATTGCGTATGTCCACCATATCATTCAACACGTCAGCAGTTTCATCTAACATAATATAATTATAACATTAAACAGCAAAAGTATATTTACGATATGTTTTTTTTCAGCTAGGAAAAGAATTCTTAAATATCAAATAGCTGGTATGTTCCCTTTCGCCATGTTAATTCTCTGCTTTAGAAATGCTTCCGTAGAAATGTTTTCCCATTCTCTCTTTAGAATCATTTTCACGAGAAAATCGACCCTAAGCATAAGTGACATTATATTGGCAAGACCCGAGTTGTGATCGCTGTCGTGTATAAATACAAAGTAGTCTTTACGATTAAATTTTCCGATACTCAGAAATAAATAGTGGTTAAGAATATGTATATGGCCGCTGCTGTCAATAATACAGTCAATGAATAATAATTTTGGATGCCATCAGCCCTCATGCATATGCTCTATAGTACTGCATAAATATTCTTCTCTAATGATAAACAAATAAAAATCCTTATCTTAAGTTGGTTTGTTAAAAATATAATATTTTAAGCTTAATACTTAACACCAGGACTGTATCTGCTAGTGTCCAAAACAAAAATTTCAAAAAATAGTTTTTCTCATCTATTGAGAAGACGAACTCAAGACTTAAAATAAATACATTTGAGTTTAAATATTTTAATTAAGAGTTTTGTATTTCAAACAAAACTCAGGCAAAAAATCCTGTAAATTATACCACAGCCGTAGAACTTATGTGAGATACTGTTATTTTGCAAATATTTCATTTACAAAACTATTTTTTGGTTTGAGGCGCACATGAAAATATGTAAGTATTATTGCAAGCCCAACAAAATTATTAAATGAAATGTGGTAAGCAGTTATCTATTTATAGCCTTTTTATATTTATTAATTAAATTTTAATTATATAAGGACATAAAACTTCTGGTCTTGTTACTATAAGTCAGTTAATCTTTTGCTGGCAGTTAATCTTTTGTTCGTCTGTTTTATGGTTATAATAATTATAAAAGAATTAGTTATCTTAATAGTTTTTTTAATATTAAATATTTAAAAGTTTATCAATTGAACTATTTTATTTACATACAGATTAAATTTAAATTCGTACTATTCTCTCTAAGAAAGAATAATTTTTTCTTCAATATTAATCACCTAATTTGTAATTAAAATTATTCTTCCTTAGGGAAACACCTAAGAAAATCAAATATAAGTTATAAGAAGTTAATGTAACAACTCAAAAAAACTTTTAAAGTCTATCTAGAATTGTATGAAAAAAATATATAAAATATCCATTATAAACTTATTTTAATTTGGCATATAAATTGGGCGCAACACCTCTTTATGCGAAATGTGATTTTCTTTGCCTTCTAATCCATATATGTATATATTAAAATAGTAACTTATTTCCTGTATGTCTATTTGTCTATCTGTTTGTCTTTCTATCTGTCTGCGTTCGAATCACAACTAGTTGGATTATAACAAAATCTTGTGCGGAGGTACCTTAGTATCCTGATACAAATATAGGCTACTATTTTCCGCAAAAATATCTTATATCCAAGAAAACGTGTAAAAAAGCAGTGAAAATTCCACATTCGTATTTTAACGCGGCATATTTTAGTAGGAATGAGACCCTTTTTATAAATTAAATGCATAAACCATAACTAAAAAAGTAAGGATTTTTGGGTTGGATTGCTTCCAAAAAAAAAAATCGAACAAAATTTGTTACGACGCTGACGAAGTGGCGGGCATAGCTAGGCAACAACATAATAAAAAGGTATCACTTTTCCGACACCTGTATTTAGTGATATTCTCAAGCAGTAAAAAAAGTAACTGCATCGGATTTTTCCAGAAATTCACTCCGAAGATTTCATAACAAAATACAAAATCAGATTTTGCAATTGTCGCCGCTGCTACCTCACTCCATAGATTTGGTCTCAGATAACTTTTCGTAATTCCAAATTTATATAAATGACTTTCCAGAACAGGATTAGACTCGAATAATAAGGCAATCTCTGCAAAAAAATACTATTTAAAAGTATTTTCTAGGTGTTACTTAGCTGGAAGCTTTAAAAAGTTCTGGAAAATAAAATTTAGTAATCTCTGTTTTTCTTATACTCTCTTATACTCTTGCATTAAATCAAATTTCATTTAATTTCTAGCGCTTTTTTCAAAATTTCGAAGTTAATTATTTGCATATGGCAAAAGGTCCATATAAACACTACCTAAAACATGAACAAGAGAGTCTCTACCTTGAATTTCAAGTTTATGACTAGATCATACCACCTCCACGTAAGAAACCTTTAACATATAATCATTCATTCTCATTTCCGTGTTGCGCACGCTATGTGACATATAATGCTTTTTTGATGAAACAACACGTTTATATCTACCGTTCACTTAAAAAGAAAAAAGACTATCGCAAATCTGTGACGCTCGCTGTAGAAGATAATATCAACGTCCATAAAGATGATTTTCGTACGCAAAGTGAAAATAATTAGTATTTATATCATATTTCTATATGATTTTGCTAAGGAAAAAATTAATTTCATATGCGCCATTAACAATAATTCATCGAGCGACACTGTGTGTGAAACATGTACATATATTTGAGTTTGTGTATGTATTCGTAAGCTATTTCAAAAGCTATCAGTTACATACAATTTCCTCCTTCGCATTCGCATTCTCATATTTTTTTTTTTTAAAGAATAAACAAAGGAATAAGAGAAACTTTTTCTTCCTTTTGGTTCTTTGCATCTTATTTTTGTGTCCTGTGGGAAAAGTAAAAATGAAAAAATATAGACAATTTCTTGTGTAACGTACCATCTTACTATTGAATATTGACTGCTGTTTGTACGTGCGTATAAAGTTGTTTTGTGTTCATTAGTGTTTAAAGGTTTGTATTTCACGAAAAATTCGAAATGTTGTGCATCTAATGATTTTAAAATTTAATTTTCAATGAACCAGTAAAAAAGTTTCGAAATATAATTATTATTAGAAATACGAGAAAGATACTTATTTTAAGATTCTGCTGATTCGTTTTATTTATTAATCTCTCATTGATATACTTTATATACCAAAATATGTTTTGGATTTCACAACACATATCTTTTATAAGGGAAGAAAATAAAATCAGTTTCAAAAATATTAACAAGAAAACTACATTTATGAACATTTTGTTTTAGGTTATTCAATGTTACATGATTTTCGTACAAGTGTAAAAAAATTTCTTATTTCAATTTTTGTATGTCTGAAATGCGGTTTTCCTATAAATAGATTTTTGTAACTTGGCATTATAAAATGCAACGAACCCATTTAACATTAGTGTTTTAACCAGTCAAGTTTTTTTTTCTTTTTTCTTTTCTGTTTTTCTTTATCCATTCTCTGGCATTATTTGCTAGTTTTAAAAACTCCCAACTATTAAATCCATATAGTCCAATGTTTTATTCAGAACTATGCTATTTCTTTTTTTGTATTCTCTAAT
The DNA here is from genome assembly GCA_949628195.1 of Phasia obesa. Lineage (NCBI taxonomy): Eukaryota > Metazoa > Arthropoda > Insecta > Diptera > Tachinidae > Phasia > Phasia obesa. Next base: position 113,352,001 of record OX451218.1, read on the forward strand.
TTTAGAGCCAAAACTTTGTTTGTTTGTGTTTTTTTTTTAATTTTTTTTCAACTTTATATTATGCTCTTTCAAGTTTTTAGAAGCATCATTGCTTTTCTTTAAGTTTTTTTTTTTTTGATTTTGTTTTGCCTAGTTTTTTGATAATGTTCCAGGAGATTAACCATAACTGCGGCATGTTGTGACTCAATGTGTTGAGCCCATAAACCACGCCTTAATAACCACACCATAAAACTTTTTAAAACAAAAATCACAGAAATATGTAAAAGCCAGTAGGGTGTTTTATGAAGCAAAAGCCAAATGTATGATTTTGTCATTTCTTACTGAAAGTTGGTTGTTTTGTTAAGTTTTGTTATATGTATGTATATCTGAGCTTGAGTTATATATGACTGTTGCTTTATGTCTCCGTTTTGTTTTTTTTGTGCTGAAGATTTTATTACTATTTTTATTTCCATAAAAGAAATATTTAGCATAAACTTACAATTTCAAATACAAAGTGTTAAGCATGATTTTATAGCTTTTTAAGTCTTAAGTTAATGCTAATGCCGTAGTTAATATTCCCGTATACAAATTGTTTAATTTTATTTGTTTCCAAAAGTGTTTTCTTTGGCATAAAATAGACTTTAAAAGCAAAGATAAAAAGATTTGGTGTGTGAAAGAAATGAATAAATAATGTTTATTTTAACAATTTATATACAAAAACCAACAATATTAGCCTTAGCAGTTAAAGGTAAAAGGAAAATTTCAGAATACAAGCATTTAAAAACACAAAAAATAAACACACGAAAAACCCATTATTTCCCAGTTTTTCTAGATTAATTCGTATCTTCGCAAAAAATGTGTACATATCTTTGGTTAATCAAAAACTTATAATGTTTGGAAAAAAACATGCATTATTCTTATTTTTGAGACTAAGCCTTAACCTAAAAATATGCAAAATATGCCGTTTTAATTAAAGCTGCTGTGTTTTTTTTTTATAATTATATCACTAATTAAAGTTTTGCATTGACCTAATTATTTAAATAAATTTTTGTAATAAATTTTTTAATTAATAATAGAAAGTCCGAATCGCAATCATTTTTCCTGCAATCGATCAGAAAACTATCTCTATTGGAATTTTTACCTTCAGCTAGTAAACTTGGCTCTTGAGTCCCTCATTTCGCAACACAAAATGACTTTAATGATTTCATTCATGATACTAGTGTTTCGAAAAAGGGGGCGCATGTAGGAGTTTTAGGCATAAAAAACCGGACAAAGTTAATAATAGTGATGTTAGTCCAACCGCCCCCATATACATTTTTCTTCACCTACGATAATCGGCAAATCAACAGGCAGACCCCCAATCCTCAACTTCTGCACATGTGGCCACAACGTTAGTCAGCACCCAGTCATCGCACATTGCTAAAAAGGGCTCTTAATTCAGGCGTTAGAGATAGCACTTATTTTTTCGTTTCGTACTATTAAGTGGGTCATTACTACTTAAAAAAAATCATTTTTGAAAAAAAAGAACAATTATTTTTAAAAGCCAGGGGAGTTCGTTTGTCAGCTGGTGTGAGTATTTAAATTGCTTTGGCAGCTTCATTTTTAAAGAGAAATGAATGAAGTTTGGTAAGTTTTTCACGTTAGTAACTCAACCTACAAAAATTCAACAAAATCGGTGAATGATTTCGTTTAGACCCCATACAAAATTTTCCCGGAAATAGGCCAAACTAATCTTTATTTATTAAAAAGTTTGTATTAGTATAAATTTTATGTTTAATACTATTAGACTTCATATTCACTGTCACAAAAATAAATATCATCGGAATTATTTTCTTCAGAAATTTCAGGTAGTAAAAGAAGGTCCTGCTGTGGTAACACGCTAATTTGCTTTTTGTAATGTTTGCTCATATTACTAATAATAGGATCAGGGCTTATTAAAAATCTTGAAAATATCTTCGTTGGACTTTTCACTACTGCATTTCCGTGAAAAATGTTCTCTGTATGATATAAAATCTTTATTACGACATTTCTGTACTTCCTCCGATAACTGGCCAATAGGTAACAATGCATGAGTAATAATCTGCGGACCATGTATTAAAAATTTATGTAAATTGGGAGACATGTTATACCATGGGTATTTTTCAACAAAGTATTTTGCATTCTAAAAAGTAAATTTTCTAAATTTTTCAACATTAATCTGATGACCGCACGATACAGCAACTAAAATAGTATGTAACTTTTCGATTAGTTCAACGTCGATTTTTGTAATTTCCGCAGAAACTTCGGGATTTTAAAAAAAATCGTCTGGCTGTATTCCCGTCATTTGAGTTTCCAAATCCTGGTTTTGGTTGGTCAACTATAAGTCCGGTTTTTTTGTCTGAACTCAATCTGTGTATTTGATCTGGTTTCATTCACTACTTCAAAACTACACGTATATGTACACACTTATATACATACATGATTAATGCAGTGAGTGCGTTGCTAATCATAAACGAATTATTCTTTGATGTTGAAATAGAAAACAATTTTTTTCCTTCTTATCGCAAAAAACCCGCAAAATGTTTTTATATGATTTGTAAGTAAACATATTATAGAAAATTCCAAAAATTTTGTTTTTACCCAAGCTTCCCCAAACCGGACTTGAATTTCTACTTGAAATTGAGAAATGATTGTTTTTTACACCAATTTTCAAAAATATATTAAAAATATTTCTACAACAAAAATATTTAACTGAGGTACATGAGTTTCCAAATACCTGACGTTGAAGGTTCCATTGAAAAAATATTACTTTTATGCTAGGAAAATAAAAAAATTGAATTTAAAAAAGATTTTTTTTTTTTCAGTTTTTACTACTGTTTTCAAAAAGTTAAAAAAACTTCAGCTTTAACAACGCACAACTCGAAAAGTAGATAACATAGAAAAATGAAAAAGATAATTAGTGATGCACAAATTTGTTTACTGTAATTTGGTTTTCTGGCAACGGTAGTTACCAACTTCCTCATTTTCAAAAAAAAAAAAACAAAAAATCACAAACTCAATAGCGTAAAATTAATCGAAAATATGTCACCTTCTTTTGGTCGTTTTGCCTCAACAACTTTTAATTAGTTTTGCAAAAGTTTGATTATTTATTACCTGGCATTAAATCCATGAATAATTTAAAATATAAAAACTAAGCATACCTTTCGGTATTCTTATCTTATCTATCAAGAACCAAAATTTGTTGACATTTCCTATGTATCCTGCAAACGAAATAAAGGAAGAAAGAAAAGTCGTATAATCAGATTTCCTTTATAAATATATACATGATCATGTATAAATTAAGCTAATGAAGTACATATGATGACATCGGCAACAAACTTAGAAGAAGACAATGAGCATTTCGATAAAAACACATAAAAGAACACGCATGACTAGATTTTAAAAGTGCATGGGGAAAATGGAAACAGGAAGCAGAAGTACATATAAGTGAAATAAAAAATAACATGCCGTTTACATATGATAACTCATACTTTAAGGAAATACCGGTAACAACTTCAACTGTTTAAACAAGTAAAGAACAAACAAGCCTAATTGCAATAGAAGAAAAAAAAAACACAAATATTGAATTGAATAATGCTTAGTAAACTAAAAGAGAAACCTGGGTTCTATTGTTACACCCAAGGGGAATGCGAAGACAACAGCTGATATTTAAAAAATAAATAAAACGTAAAAGTACAAAAGACAAATGAAGAGAAAAATAACATTAAGAAGAATATTCAGATTTTTTCCTTTTTTGTGTAAACATTAATATCCTTAAATTTATAACTTTGATAAAGACGTATGTTGGTATCTAATTTTATTTTTTAAGGAGGCATAACTTAAATCTTGTTTTTAACACCACTACGAAAAGCCTGCCTTATCGTTAGTTACAAAATACATACACACACATATGTATGTAAATTTTAAAACACTTTTGTAAATAGAAGAATAATATTTAAACAGCATTCTGCTGTGTTTAATATCGGCAAAGTCGGATAACTAAGAAAAATTTAAAGAAAAGTGTGTAGATAGTGGCTCACAGTTTTTTTTTTATACAGTGCATACTTTAATGGCTCATAACAATGAAGGCAACAGAAAAAATATATAGTTTTATATAAAAGGGGTTAGTCAATGTTGCTACACTTTGTTTTTGCATGGCAATGTTCTACATATAGCCGTATATACTTTGTTTTTCATAATAGTTCAAAATGGGAATAATTTCTAACGCTTCGTGAGTTTCGTATTTGAGGTAGATGCAAAAAAAAATTTCAAAAAATTCATCTGTACTAGGTAGTGGCTATGTTCTTTATATATACTTTATTTTTAATCTTCAGTTTGATTTTGTTTCTGAAGTCTCACGTTCAAAATAGTTCAAGACTGGAAAAATAATATACTTTTTGTCGTCTCTAAAGCTTCATGACTTTCGTGGCTGAGGTAGATGCGAGAAGAATTTCCCCAAATTAAAAACAGGCTTTGAAAACGTGCTTTCTAGAAATTATAGCTTTTTAAATTCAGTTTTAATACCTGCTGCTATGCCTGAAAAGGTAATTGACACTCTGTATAAATTCAAAACTCCGCCTGTTACAGTTAAAAAGAGTAGCCCAGAATTACCGCTTCCATGGAACGGTCTATAACTTTTAATTTTATATTTTTACGAATTAATTAATTATTCAAACAAATTAGACACCAGCAGAATGTAATGCGTTTTCTGGATCCTACATCCGACTTCAATATTCTTCGTATATACAAGGTAGTTTCAATTTTAATCATTTTTCTATTTGAACAACTTATAAAAAGAAATAGGATATGAAAAGAGTTTTTTAAATTTTTTGTAAATTTTATTATATTTCAGAGATGGTTGAGCTTTTGAAATTATTTTAAACTTTTGATCACTATTTCATTATTTATTATACTACCAAGCAAACAGTTTTGTCTTTATTTAATTCTCTATATATGTGACCCGATAGTTTTTGAGACGCTCTTTCACGTGGTAAAAACTAGAAAATCCTAACTTGCTTAGAAGTTATGGTAAGTCAAAGTCGATTTGGGGATTTTGTTGGGGATAAAATCCTCAAAAACCTGACAACACTGGGTCAGAAACTGGTTTGTGCTTTACATTGAAAAAACATCGCTCTTTATATAGACACACGAAATTATCTCATTTATGCTCTTTTGCATTTTTTGGTTGCCTTTTGGGCATGACTGTTCATAATACAAAAGAAAAACTACTAAGAAACTGACGAAATGCATTGTTTATCTTTAACAGCTAATTTTTTTCATAGACCGGGTCACATATATCTATGGTAATAAGGAACAAGTGCTTAAGTCGACTTAACAAAATTTCAAGTTGCTGGCACCTTTGCAATTTGCGTACTCCAGAGTACCTATGTGCAAAGTTTAAATTATTTTTCCAAATTATAAAAACTTCTTGCACAACATATCAATTGAAACGCGTTTTTGGTAGATATTAGATGTTTTCCCAAAACATACAAAAAATATATTTTTTAAAAATTAATTTTATGGTTAAAAATTGCTCTCCTTGAAAACTTAAAAATCAGTCTAAAGCACTGTTTCCTTACTGCCACAGATATTTTTCTTTACTTGAAGCTGTTATACATCTGTCTTGCGAATAGCCGACCTTTTGTTAGCAATGAATAACAATTAGATAGTTTTTCAAATTGTATATTTTTGAAGTCAACAATGCCAAAGTCGTGCCCGCTATATAAATTCTATTTTATTTTAAAATTAATTAAATAATTATTTAGGCTTAAGTTCTTTATTAAAAAGAAAAATTAGAAACTAGCGGAATGCAAACTAGCAAATTCTTTGTATCTATCTACTTTGGGTAGTTTTAAGTTGTAATCATCATATATTTAACCAACCAAACTCAGATAAAGTAATTCGAGAAAATCAATCCACAGTTGGTGAGAACGAAGTCTACCACTACCCAAAGCTTCCCTCTTGTTTGATATTTTTCTTTATTATTTACCACCTTAACATAAATTCGTAAATTAGAAATAACGCGGTTCTGAAGTAACGAACAATAAAAAATACATCGGTTATAAGGGTCCTGAATATGTAGTGTGAGTTTCACCTAATATTACTTAAAAACTGGCGAATTCGATGCCAAACCCCAACTATGTTTTTACAGTATAAATAATGGATGCATATAAAATGCTTCAAAGACAGTTCGGCTAGCAAAAAAGGGTGTTAAAATGGTTCTACGTTGTGTAAAGGCAAATCATAAAATCTACTCTGAAAACATTCAGAATTATACTTTGTCAACTGGGGATCATTATTATTTTAAGTAAATTTCTAAAAGTCTAATTTAAAAAATAAGTCTTTATACGTCAAACAACATCATCTCTGGGGTATAGGAGACTACTGCACCATATAACTTTCTTGAGTTGAAGAGTCACGCACTTTTCAAATTGAATTTTCTGAGATATATAAATATGATACAAAAGTAATACCATCTGTATATGTAAATTATAATGCTAAATTATAATGATCACAATAATCTTTTACAATCCATAATATATATGGTTAATATATAGTTATACAGAGATAAACAGCAGAATTAAAATTACTAAATTATCACTTTAATTAGTAATTAGTACGTAAAAGGATAATTTAAAATGCCTAGAAATAAAAAAAAAATATTTGAAAAACTTAAAGTCGGTTTTGGATATGTCAAAGATATGTGGATACATATTATTCGAAAATTTAGTAAAACGACAGATTTAACATACTAAAGAGAATTTAGAAGTACAAACTTCTAAATTCTCATTTCTGATACATATCTGTTAATCATAGCAAAACGCTTAAATACACTACACTGTTTTATTGTACAACTTGTAGAACAGCAAACACTTTTACTGGTTACATAAATATATGTCTGCAATTATTTTAAAGAATCACAATATTCGCTTAAACTTATTTACCATAATGCTTTGTTATTGTTTTTAATTTTATTCGTTCTTATGTTTAGAAAAATGTCCTTGTATTCGGTCACCCAACCTCAACATTTAAACGTATAAAGCAACGAGTACAAATACCTCAACTTGTTATTTATAAACTATTTTTTTTTTTTTGGTTTTCGTTTTTTCTTCTCACCTCTCTTAAAACTAAAAAGTTGTTAGAAAGAAATGAAAAACTCTTATTTTTTAAAACGCCCATCTTAAAGTACAGAAATCCATAAATACATACCAGTTTAACATTATAATGCACTCATACCTATACAACATGACACAAACATTTAATCACTCTCACACACATCAAAACATTAACACAAACATATTTTAATACTTTTATGTTTCATTTTACATGAACGAGGGCTGGTTAAACAATTTTTCTCAAACTCTTTAAACTCTTTATTTTGATCGATGTTTAAAATTTGTTTAAAATTCAGCTAGTTAGGTCTACAGTTTTTAAAGTAATTAACACAATTTAATAACAGTTTTAACCGACGATATAAATTATTGGCCAACTTAAAACATCACAAAAGACTTATTTTTTCATGCTATTGAGAAAAAAGTTACTCAATATAATAATCCAAATATTAACCGCAAACCAAAAGGGTTTGTTGCGTTATAAAACAAATAATTAATTTTACTCGTTTATACTATATTTTTATATTAATGCTCTTATTATCTTGTCTTAACGTGGCTACTTTATACAAGGAAATGATAAGGAAAACGACAATCCCATTTTTTAATATTTTGGTTGATATCAGCATAGGCACTATAAGCGATGCGATAATAGAGTGCTATAATACGCGACAAAGCACTGCTAGTTTTCTTTAAATATGACATGTGATATCGAGTATGTATGCGGATTCCTTTTTCCAAAAGCTTTTTAAGCTTGTTTCAAAGTTTACTTTAAATTTAATACACAAAAAGTCTAAACATTTTAGGAAAGTTTTTTCTTAGTCTACTGTACAAATTCTGAATTAAAATCCTTGCTTCCTTTTTTAAACATTGTTAGTATTGTTGTCATACCTTTCGATGAAGATCGTCGTCATTGGCTGTTGTTTTGGTACGTTTGGCGAGCGCTTTCGATGTAAAGACATCATTTTCAAGCCGCGTTTAAAATAGTACTATAGTATATATAATACTATAATTTAAGTATAGCTTTTTTGCTAGTAACTCGAACCAGAACTAGTCAATCCAGGCCATTCCAGGCCACCCGGCAACCCTATTTACAAATGATTATCTTAATTATCAGCTAAAATCTTTTCTAACTCTTGTAAAAATATAGATATCAAAACATTTGGAATGCTGCGCATTATATAACAATTTTAGTTCTTACTTCATTTTTTCAAAGCACGCAATTAAAACCATTGAAAATTAAATACATACATGAATTTCTCATTTGTTATGAGTGACCTTAGATCACAGTCAATTTCAAAATCTATCTTCTTGTTTTTGTCATCTTTTTGTATAATAGATCCAAAAATGTTTTAGGATGACACCTGCAGCTTTAATATGTTAGCTAAATTTAGTTCGGGTTTAAAAACGCAGATTAAAAAAATATATTTACGAAATTCAGCACAAACAGATTTTGATTCAAAAATAATTTGTAGATATAAAACGCGATTTTAGTTGTATATATATCGGATGGCATTTTATCATAGGGAGGAGTAGATATAAAACCCGATTTTAGTTGTATATATATCGGATGGCATTTTATAATAGGGATGAGTAACTTTTTCTTCTAAGCCTCATTAGGAGGAGATGTTATTTATTATATTATTGGGGAAATCGCGCTTGTAATATTGATAATCGCGCTTGTAATATTGATAATCGCGTTCGATCATTTTCAAAAAGGACTTTTCAGAACACTTCCATATGTGTATCTCAGAAATTCTTACACATATTTTTTGATGACGATGAAGAAGAAAATGTCGTAAATGCATGCATCAACGTAAGCGTAAGTAAGTATTAAAATATGTTTAATACAATCAAAATGTATGTTAGAGTAACTATTTTTGTAAGTATATTTACAAATTTATGAACTCATATAACATGTATGATGACTGGCTCGTTGTTGTTGTTTGTATAAACATATGTAATTGTATTTTGTATCGTAATAGTATAGGTGAATGCCTGGCTGGTTCTTTGACTGGATGGTTGGCTTCTCGTGTTGAGTGGTTGCTGGTGCAGTATGTTAAAGGTGTTTGACATTACAAAATGCCTAAAGCATTACAGGCACACACTCTCTCTCATACAAAAAACCACCTACAAGTATAAGTTTTAATAAAGGTGTGTATGTGTATGTGTGTTTGTTAAGGGTACATTGCACGTTTTCTAAAGGTAAACACCAGTAGCACAACTTTGCTGTAGACAACGTTAATAATAATGTTGGTGTGATTATGGATTCTAGGGGTGTTAGTAGGTGATTTTTTAGTTTCGGTGTAAGTCAGTAAAACATTTTTTACTTGTGTTTTTTGTTTTGTCTGACTTTTTTGTCGTTGATTTGCTTAAAATAAGTATTTCATGTTGTTTATTTTTATTATATTGTTTATATACAAAAAACAATTTTACAAACTTAAAAAATCACTTGTATGTGCTTTTCTTAAGACAAAGATATCTTTTTTATATTTTATATCACCGTTATATTTATATTTTCTTCATGTGTAACTCGGGCCCGAAAAAATATTTATTTAAATTTTCTAAAAATATATCAGAGATATTAAGATTTTTCTTTTTAATATATAATATTAAATAATATATTATTATTATAATATATATTATTAATTATTAATTAAGATAATAAATATATCTTTTAATATAAATTACTTTTTAAAAATTCATATATTTCATTTCATATTTCATATCATAAAAAATGTATTAAGCTTGAATTCGTATTTGTAGTTCTTTGAGAAGAAATATTTTTAAATTAAATCTCTACGCTCATTATTATCACTAGATGTTTTCATTAGCCTAATCGCTTTAACATTGTCATTTTTTATGGCTTTTCCACCTCGCCTTATTAAATGCCTATCAAAGCAAAAATTAATAGAAAAATTGCATTTGAATTAACTGCATTATTCAAATTTGTTGTAAGTTTTCACTCAACTTCAGGTTTGCAAACTATATTTTGAAATTTTGCTATGTTCTGATTTGTTGAAATTTACGTACTTATTTCTCTGCTTCAAATATCTGCTCTGTTTTTCTCTGTTGATACCTTAGCTAATACTCATCTGGAGGTTCTCTGTATTTTAGCATTCTTTCGGAATGACTAGACGGATGGACTAGCCAAGGTTGGATGCGCTTTGGACGTATCCAATGAAGTCAAACGTCATAGTCACTATGACGTTTGATACTATTAGAAACAGTATTTTTGGGTATTTTCTTCAGAGAGCTTAACTAAGAAAATTTTAGCCATTTAATAACTCACAGGAATTCTCTTCAATAGAAACTAGTCTTCTGGCAGTATTAACTGCCTACAGTAATCATTGTCGTACTTACTTTTGTGCAAATGTCATTGTTCAAGTCATTTATGTTTTCAAGCAAACACAGGAGATGACAAATCTCAGTTACCAATAGCAAGTTCATTGGACCAAACATAGGAGTTGAAAAATCTCAGTTACCAATAGCAAGTTCATTGGACCTTGCGGATCTCAATGCGGCAGAATGGAAGTTAATATTCACCAGAATCCATACTTGTATTAACAGTATTATCTGGGTAAGTGGAGTGGTGGTTATCGGAACGGAATCGCATTATTTTATTCCAACAAGCAGACACGATAACCAATTTACAATCTCCGTCATAACCTTTTTTTGCTCTTGCATATATGGAAAAATTGCTTACATCTCCAGTAGCTTCGAATTAAATGAAATTAAAAACAATCATCTGTTTGAGGAGATTACATTCAAAATTATTTTCTTTCATCGTTATACACCCAGTTCTGTTTTTACACGGTCTTTTGTTACGAGGTTTTGATATAACACGGTTTGAAAATAAAAAAAATAATTTTTTTTGTACTATTTTATTCCATTTAGCACAATTCAAAATCTTTTGGGTTTAGATTTTATTAGTAAAATTTAAAGTTTGCGAAATATTTTTAGAGGAATTCCCTTTTTGTGCATACAAGCATTTTTACCTGCTAGAGCAATTGAAATGTGGTAATATTTTGTAAAGTATCAATGCATCTCTAAAAGAAGACGTCGAAAACTACAAATAAAGAACTACAACGTAAAGCCAACATTTTCTGGCAAAATGTTAAACGAAGCCACAGTAAGAACTATAAAAAATTAAAATTCATTTAGGCAATCAATCATTGATATCTGGAACGAAGCTACCTGTTAAGTTTTCATCATACGCTAAAGATGCAAATAAGCAGTCCAAATACACATTATATGGATATATGTGTACAAATAAACATAATTTAATAGGTTTTAGAGATAAGGAACCAATCACCTATTTTTGTATATGATCAATGTATTTTTCGTATTTTTCTGGAACCAATCTACCGTGTAAAAACAGGATTAGATGTATATGTATATTTCTAGGACGAACAAAGCTGCTTGACATTTAAAAATGTAAAATGTATTTGGTGGTGGTAATAATATTTTGTGTGTCATTATTGTTGAAGAGGATTCTAATAGTAGAATTTAAACCCATTTTACTTTCTGAGAAATGTAGGTTTTTTCTGCTGCATTATTTAAGTTTTTTTTTGCAATATCTAAAAAAGCATCAGTTTTGGTCTAAAGTTTACCGCAGCACATTTAAGTATTCCATTCTTATACTAAATAATATTAAAATTCCAATATAACTATATAAACAAACTATATAAATTTCATTCGACAATTGTAAATATTTAGTGGAAATATTGAAGCAGACCACTTCTGAAATGGCTCCCATTTCGAACAATTGTAAGTAAAGGAACCTTTACATATATTCAACTATTTACAATTCATTCAGTTGAGAACATCGAGTTAAATTCTTTTGTAATAGCTGATGTTTAAAACTCTATTTTACAGGTTATTATCAACGTTCAACTGAAGCGAGTACAATATTAAACTCTCTCTTATACTCTTTATAGAGTGTTGCCACAACGTAGCGCGCCTTTGTGTCTTATATCGAAATACTTGACTGGTATGTAACCTCATGAAGGAAGTGCTTTGTGAATTAAAAGATAAATTTGCTGTCTTAGCTAAAGTTTTTATTCCGTCGTATTCAGCTACCTTTTTCTTAGTTCTATTTTAGAAAAAAAAAATATTAAAGAGTCTTGTAAAATTAAAATTTCTGATAATACATATATTAATATATTAAAAAAGTTCTGAAGATAAATATGAGTAAATACTTATTTTTTTATTTGTTATTCCTTTTCAGGTAAGATCAGTGCCAATTTTTACACAATGAAAATTTGTAAGTAATTATTATTTATAATTTCAAATGAAGATAATATTTCTTAAACCAATTCAAAGTACACAGAATAAATTTTTGCACCCATTTAAGGTTTTAATTAGTGTCAGATACAATTTTAATTTTTTTTTTAATTGATTAAATTATATAATTAATTAATAAAATAAATTTGTAATTTAATACATAATTGATTTAATAAAACATTAAATTTAATTTGTACCTGAAACTAATTATAATATTCGGGTTTATTTTGGTATTCTTAATTTTTGCCATTTATTTGTAATAAATTCTGAGCATAAATCCAGAGGTAAGGTTTAAATTTATTTGACAGATGAAGGCCGTGAAATAAATACCACGTGCTAGTTTCACGTAATTGTATTCAGAAAAAAAAGAAAAACAAAAGAAAGTAATTGTTTATGTTCTTCGATTTTTCCCCTGTGTTCTTTTAAAGCTTCGATGATTTCAATTATACCATCATCCACACTTGTCGTTACAGTCGTTTTCGCCTCGCAAGTGCCAATATTGACGAAGTACCACCGTTATGTGTACTTGCATGAATTAAGTTGTTAACAGGAGAAACAAAAACGTTAAAATGTAGAAGAAAAGGCATGTCGTAAACAAACACCAAAAACCAAAACACTAACAAGAAATCATTGTATGCTCTCAATGTACGGGTGGCGCTACAGATAACTTATTGACAAACGCAAACACTTTTGAACATGACAAAAGATACAAGACAACAAAAAACCGAACAAAAGCAAAACGTGTCAACATTAATTTCAGACAGGTTCAACTCGTTTAACACAATTTGAGATACTTTTATATATGTATGTACATGTATACGTACACATTTATTATTGATTTGTAGGATACATTCTATTATATTTTTATTGACAGTTAAAAGAACTGAAATTAAATACATAAATATTTTTATAAATCGGCTCAAGAGAAGTTATATATATATATATATATATATATATATATATATATATATATATATATATATATATATATATATATATATATATATATATATATATATATATATATATATATATATATATATATATATATATATATATATATATTAATAAATGTATTAATAAACAGAAAAAAATATACTAGTAATTTATTTCCATAAATGCTACATTTTTCTTTAACATTCTTCTTATATATGTAATTGGAAGTGTATATTTCAATGATCCAATGACCTTCAACATCTAATTATATCGAACGAAGCAAATAACTACCTAAATTCAGTTTATTTCTTAAAATAATATAATGACCAAAATCATTTATTTAGTCATTATACTGGATACTTATTTATTTATTTTAAAATTTGATATAAATTTAGACGAAATATATATGTACAGCTATGTTTATGGCCTTCATTGTTGTGTATATCGCGTAATAATATCAATCATACGCCAAGTGCAGCTTAAGCCCTACAACAAATTTCAAGTAAAATTTTGGTCATTTTACAAGACATTTTTATGAACTCCAAATTTGGTATATAATTTAGTAATTTCTCCATTAATTCGTTTTAACAATCAATGTGCTTTCCCAACGTATATATTACTTCCATTTTTTCGTATAAATTGCCTAAATTGCCTATTAGTCGTATGCTTTTGACATCAAACATAAATTGAAATATAAGTAATATAATGTAGTATTATTAAACGTAACATTTTTTATCTACTGTGTGTGTAACAAAAATCAAAAAGCATTAACTATACTTTGCTACACAATATTTTTTTTTAAATCAACTTAATACATTGAACCAAATTTCGTAGGTAATATTAACGAAAAAATATAGTATAACCTTACCGATAAAAACAGTTAATCAACTTTAGTTTTATTCAAATCTAAATACCATTTGTTCATATAAACTAATTTAGTTCAATTCAATACAAACTCTTTTGTAAAAAATATTTTTAAATAAAACCTGTTCATATTCACTTTATTTTTTTTATTTTATTAAAGGCATGTAGAATTAAAGAAAAGCAAATTAAAATCCCTGTAAAATAAAAGAACTTTCGCTAAATTTAACTCCCGTAAAATTATTTGATTCGACATGAAATTTGAAAATTTTCTTAATTTATGGTTTTTACTGCAAAAACGTTTTGGCGGTTTCGTTAGTGTTGAAAATTAAAACTTGATAAAAACGCGATTATCAGATTATGTTGAAGAGTTTTATCTTCTTAAAAAATATTCACCAATAATTTTAGTTAATTTAACTATATATATATATATATATTATATACCCCCCTTCTAAAGGACGAAAAGAAAATAATCATATTGAATAACTTTCTAAAATATAAAACCCCATATTTATAAAAAATAAAACTTAGTTGAAATGTACTTTAGAACAACTTTTGTATG
>OX451218.1:113366951-113493438 GCA_949628195.1 Phasia obesa
AAATACCAGGAAATCTTTTTTAAACAATGTTTTCGCAGTTTTATTTGAAAACCACAAAGAGATCTGACGTTTTGTGCAACCGGAAGCAAAAAAAATATATTTTTGCATTAACGCTTTTTAAAAAAAATATATGTGTAACTACCACCTAAGAAGAAAACGCAATTGCAAGTTAAACGCGTGTATGGAGTTTATTTTACTGTTTTTATTCAAATGAATTATTTTAAGGGCGGTGTACACATTCTAACTTTGCCTTAAAGAATATTTTTTTTTAAATTAGCTGATTATTTCATAATAGAATATATTCAGTATATATACGCCATTTTTCGTATCTAACTGGAGACATATATATAGTGAATTTTTTTTGGCATCAAAAACATTCTTAAAAGTACCTTTTGATCCAAATATTATCAAAAAACAATTTATTTATTATCCTTTATAATTAACTTAGAAAGTTTAAGAATTATTTATTAAAAAAATACCTAGAATGATTTTTTTTAAGGTTTTTATGGTTTATTTTAGTTTTTACTTAAATTTAGTTTAAATAATATGTTATTTGTAAACAAATAATTTTAGTTTTTACTAAAATAAAAACGGGGAATTAAATCAGAAATTTTGTTTCAAAGTACGGGCACAAAACAACAGAAAATATAAATAAATTACCATTAAAAAAATAAGATTAAACTTTGCATAAAAATATATAATATTCTCCTAAGATAACGCTATTAAAATGTTTACTTTTGTAATTAACCAGTTTCATAGAACTTGGTCTAGAAGAAGTTGTAAGAAATACCAACAAACTTAGCCATATAAAAGTAATAATAAAAGTGATAAATTAACTATTGAAAAATCTAGTGAATAGTAATTTTAATTAAAAAATTCAGCAAACAAAAACTATATATTTTAAATACTACTCCAAAAGACATGATAACAAATAATAAAATAATTGAAAAAAAATGTTTACTCCTGCAAAAATCAAAATCAATAAATTTTTAAAATTATTTCATAAAGATAAATGCAAGATTTTCCGAGTAAAAATTGCAACATTGTTCAGCATTGCCAAATTGAATAAAATGATAAAAAAATAATCAAAAAAAAAACAAACTCAACACGAAATTTTTTCTTTTTCTTAAAAATAAATCAATTAAAAGACAAACAAAATAGATGGAAAAATTATCTAGAAATTAAGAAAGATGAAATTATAAAAACAGTTGTAATTAGTACAAAATATTCGATTTCCCCGACATAAATTAAAATATCTAAACTATTATAGAGTACATTTATTATTTCTGCTATTATTTCACCAGCGCCTACAATAGTTCCCATGAAAAATCATCCAAAATCATAAATGAAATGAAATCGTCCAAGGAATCTTTATACAAAATTGGGGAATATACTTTATATGAAAAGTCACCCACAAATTTTGGGTGCTTTTTATATTTTACAAAAAAATTTTTATAAAATATAAAAAATCGCGCGATGCATTAAATCAACGGTTTAATTAATTTAAATTAACGATTTAATTTAGTAACGGATGAAACGACCGCGACTACGGTTACACAGTGTTCCTTTGCAGCACCACCACTTGTATTTTGATTAAAGATTACATACAGAAGTTACAAGCTCAAAGCTTGCTCGATGAATTAAACCAATATCAGTGTCCTTACTTAACATAATGATGTTGATATTTTTATATTCATTTATATTATAAGAAAAGTTTAAATAAGTTTGAACAAAAGTTTATTTATATTTGGGTATTTTTTCACAATTTTCGTGCCAATTTTTCATTTTTAGGGTAATTATTCATTCGGCAAATTTTCATTTTGGTTTCTGGGCTATTTTTCATAGGGCCATTTTGCATCCAGCCAGCCAGTTCAGAAGCAGTCAACTGACCGAAAGAGTTGCGGGTTCTCATATGTGTTATTAAGTTTTAATTAAATTAAAAATGTACCAGCGTATTTTTTACTATTTATTTTGGTATTTCAGAGAACTTCGTACTTAGCAGTTTAACATACTCATGTACTAGGTGTTGACTTTGGCATCAACCAAACATAACAGTTTGCTCAGAAACATGCAACTGTGCAATTTTACACAGTTGCAAGTGTAAAACATTATACGTGAATACCTCTATTTATTATCTTATAAGCAATTAAAAAAACGTTATTGAAGTTAGAGAAAATTCTTTTAACAATATTTACTAACTTATTATTTAGGGATAATGAAACCCAAAAATGATATATCAAATGTGATTAACTATAAAAACCATAAATTATATATATTTTGCTTTGCTTTTCTTAAAAAAAATGTTATCTGCATAAAGATATATGAACATGATCAAACTGAATTGAATACTAATTCCTTTATTGCTTTATCTTAATTTGGTTGGTAAAACACTTTCAAAGTAGAAATACAAGAAAAAGGCTGAAGAAGGATGTAGCGATCCAGAAAATTATACATTCATAGTGTCAGCGATAAAAATTTTCCTGATTTCTTCAAACACATATTTTTTAAAGCAATTATTCTTTCAATCATCTAATCGTCTCTATAGAGTAATTAAAATATACGAATTAGATAGAGAGCTTATTTAGAATAAGACATTTGTATGTAAATAAATAAGTTCGACAAATAAAATTAAAAATATAAATACTTTTTAATTCCCTAATATAAAACTACTTTAAAGACACAATACTATGCTGAAACTACAAAGACTTTTGATTTTTGTAGGGAAATTATCTACAGAAATGGGCTGCACTTTTTAATAAAATGCCATAAAAGCTAAAGTTGTTATCTATAAAAATAACATTAGATGCAACAGTTTTTTCTTGCAAAGAAAACATCATAAGACAAACACTTGATAGCCATCGAGCTTTTATTTAAAATATATTTTTATATTCCTTTGTTCACTTCGGTTGTAATCGTTCATAAATCTTTCAAAACAAAATTTATTTGCGGTTTTTTTTTTAAATAAATTCCATAAACGCAAACGATAGTTTCTGTAAAATAAACTTTCAGCACTCACCAAAATCTTCTGCGTTCGTTGTCCTTTTCTAAAAAGTCATCAGTTAAAACGCAAATGCAACAACGTCGACGACAACATTTATAAACCTTAAAAGCATAAAATAAGTACTTTTAAGACAAAAACAAACAAGAAAATATTTTTTGCTAGAAGCATTTACCACAGTTTTTATAAATATATTCAGACATTTTATACTTATGCAGACATTTTAATGTAAATGAGTAAGTGTGAGTGTTTTAAGTTTGCTTACTTTTACTAACAACTACGGCAGGTTAAGCTTTGTGTTTACATGTCTTTAGGTTAGTGTAAATATTGCGAAATACTTACATACTTATACATACTTTCACATTAGTACAGACATGCGTCTGTATGTGCACTTCATTCATATATTGTTTACAACACAGCAGACAGAAACCATTTATTCTTTACTTGGTTTGTTCTACCAATATTTAGACAATTCCCCGCATTCGTTTAATACTAAGCAGCAGCTAAACTTTCTGATAACAAATTTTTATATTTTACTATAACATTTTTCCGCCGATACCTCGCTCTTCTCTTAGATAATGTTATACATTTGCCACAATAAAAGTTGTACAAGTGTGTGTTTAAACAAAATGTTAATGACTTTAAGAACAGCCGACATAAGAAATAAAAGCAAGTTGTTCGTTTATTTCTTATCTTCGCTATGAAAAAAGTTTAACCTAAAACTAGTATGCTTGTGTTTAAAAATATAAGTCTATAACTATCATCACTTTTTTTAACTTTTAAACGGGAGAAATATAAACAGCAAAAACCCAAACAAATGTCCAATGGCTATTTGTACAAGAACATGACCAAGAACTTTTAAAACTGCATTTTCATATTTTCCTTTTTTCTATGCCTTTTATATTTTTTAGCCGGAATTTTATTTTATTTTAGTTTTCCGGTTTTAAGCAGTTGTTTTAAAAGTTTAATGACTTAAGGCCTCTTAGAACTTTTTGTAAATGTTCTTTTTTTCAAGCCAAAGTACATATAATAAAATTAGAAATACATTATCGAAATTTATGAAATTGAAAATCATCTAAACTTGTTTTAATCCATCTCTTTTGCTTATAAAAGGAATTTCTAATACCTGTTTCATTTTATTACTTTACAAAAAATTGTACTCACTTATTTATTTTATTTATGAAATGTTACGGAACGTCTTACTAATAAACAAGTACTTTACTGACTGGCCTGTTCGTTAACTCTCTAATATTTCATGCTTCTGGCCAAAAATGTCACAAATCAATTTCTTTAAATTTTTCAATTTATATAATTTTTTAGTAACAAATAATAAAAAACAGCTGTTTAAAACTAAAATCAAATCAGAACAAAATATAATTTTCATCACACATACAAATACCCAATTACATGAACAGCGGTGTTTACTAAAATCTTTTTACTATATGAACTCAAATACATTTGGCGTAGTAACTGATGCTCTTTTAAGCGCGGTTGTTTTGGGGTTAGTAAGAATTAATTGCAAATCAGTGATTGAACTGATTAAGAGCCTTTTGTTATTGAATTCCAAACGTTTTATAGTTGAAATGCTGGATATAGGATGATTATTCGAGTTACCGAGTGTAGAAACACTCACTTCATAATATGTGTAGTTTAAAAACTATTTGATTATTCGCGTAATAACTCAACAAATTTTAGTTGCTTCTTACGATTAAAATGACCAGTAATAACAATTTTACTGGGTTCTCAAAAATGGGTTTATCTTTGTACTTTCCTGGATTTGATAACGAAATTGAACTTATTTTATGTCTGGGTTAAAAGTGATTGTGTTTGCTTGGTTAGACCTTAGCATTGAGAAAAATGAAGAGAGTTTCTCAAAATATTTGCTTTTGAAGCCAGCAGTATTCTTTTAGTATATTTTTAATAGACATAAACATCAAAAATATTCATATTGTAATCAATTCGAATTATAACACAAACACAATATTTCAAATACATTACATTTTAAACTTTTTCTATTCAAAACAAAATAAACTCAGAATTCACATAAAAATGAGTTTTCCCACTCGAGAGCCTCAGGGACTTGGAACTATCTCGAATGAGACTGCAAACGTAACCTCCCATCATTCCATGATGTCCTTCCCAGGTTGCGATTGACGTGATAGATATGCGATTAAATTTCTAACAAGAATTTAGAAACCGTCTGCCTTGTTGTTTCCTAAGAAGCCTCTCACGGCTGAGAAAAATCGTCTATGTGATTTGCTGCAGAAAGCTGGAGAAGCATTTCCTTCAGGTACAAGAATGCGACTGAGTCCTTATCTAGTGCCTTTATTTGAACTGCTTGAAGAGGCATAATTTGATATGTATCGGTGGCATTAGATTTTTCTCGGGAGCCTGTCCCACAGGCAGATAGCATGCGAATTTAGTGCAACCACACTGAAAACCCATAAAAAATGCCACCATTTTAAAATGAGATGACAATACAACCATATTTATTAACAAATGTATTAAGAATAATACTGGAATCCAAATTAGAGTAAGCAAGCACAGGAATCCAAACTAGAGTAAGACAGTAAAAATAGTAAAAGGCATTGTAATATCTGAGATTAAAACTATTATAATATAAATTCAAGCCTAAATATTAAAATCAAAATAATTTAATGTATAAAAAATTAAACAAGCGCTTTAAAGAATAATTAAAAATTAGCTTTTATTATTTGGTAAATCAGCAATCAATTTATCAGCTTTTTATTAAATTCTTAAACTTTTTTATTTTAATTTAATATTTTGTAGATTATCAAAAGCTATGCACGTATTCACAAATTCACTTATTTTTACCATTAGGCAATTAATTTAAATTAAAATAAATACTTCGGAATGGCATATAACAAATTTATGCAACAGTGGCAGCAATTTTTTTTTAAATTAATTTAGTAAGCAAGCAAAAGATGTAATTAAAATAAACATTGTTGATCGTAAATATAAAGGCCTTAAACCAAAAAATTGTAACTTTACTTTTATTCGCAATATTATTTGTAATATACAACTTATAAAAGCTTATAAAAGCGTTATTTTTACACTAATGCAATAAATTATTGTGACGAGGTGCATTTGTGCGATATTTATTGGAATTACCGAAAAACACAATTTCGTAAAAAATACAAAATAGGGCCTATCTACTTGAGACTATCGATATTCTCAATATGAAATTAATAGCAAATTTTAAAAGCGAATATTTAAATCTTGGTTACATTTAATAATATATTGGTACGCTAAGGCCCATTATTATAACTTGCCATTAGCTGAAGTTAGGATTTTATCAGGGAGATAAGTGGTTTTTCGTTATTATAAGTATACTTAAAGCTAGAAGTGACTAATAAACTAAAGGGAAGAACATCTTGCTTTTAACTTTTAACATCAGATATAATAGTTTGAAGTTGCCATGTTTTGTCATCTATAAAGTTGCCGTATTTTCTAATCTATGAAGTAAAATAAATTCATGTTAACTTAATTTAATTTAATTTAATTTTGGCATTGAAAAAATAAAAATGGAAAACAGATCTCGTTTGTTGCATATAAAATATTTTCGTTTGTTTGTTGCACCGATAACTAATTTGTGGTTTGTTGAAAGTAAACTAATAAATTAAAGGTATGATGTTGCCACTACGTATATTTTATTTTGTCAAAAGTAGTCGGTGTTTCTTCTTGTACTACCATATTTTCAAAAATATTAATTTTATTTTACAATGAAGTTGTAATAATGAAAAATAGTTATTGTTCACTTTATCACTCACTTGAGCAAAAGTGAAATTTAACTAAAAAGTACTTTAAAGGCAAGCTATAATAATGGGCCTAAGAAATTTTTAATAAAAAAATCTTATAAAATTATCCAATACTTTTCAATAAATGTGATAAAATCATCAAATGCTTTTGTATATTTATTTCCACAAATACCTACAAGATGGATACATTTAAAGAAACAGCAAATTTTGTTTTTTAATTGGACACACTTATGCATGCATTGTGTCGGAACTAGGAAATTTTATTGTTGAAGGGAGAGGTGGTAGTATTAATGTACATTTCACTTCAATTTTGCTACACTAAAATTGGAAGAAAAGTCCTCTACAAAAGGTTTAGTCCAAATACGAAGTAATCAGCATAAAAATTTATTCTTCTTCCAATATATAGTGCCATTCATTGGAAAATCGACCACAAGTAGATGGGTTCTTCATAAATAAATTCTCTGATATCATTAGAGCACCTTCCAATGTAGTAACGATACAACATCAAAATAAAATCTGCATTGTGTAGATGCCCGAACTGCATTTAAGCAATGCTTAACTTGTCATATTTCATATTTCTCAAAACATATTTTCCCAAAAACATTTAAATTACATTAAATTTTTTTAATGTAATTTCAGCCTGAGAATATGGGTACATATGCAAATACCTGGGTGTTTTAAACATCGAAATTGCAAAACTATTTCAGTTTTATTTTCTTTTTTCTTTATATCTACACGGAACTTTTTTCTGAGTTAAGGCATATTTAAAGTGTTAGTGTAAAAACATTTGATGTTGTGGTACGTCAGAAAGTGAACAAATACTAACAACATTAAGGCAAGCTTTTCTAGCAGAATTCATTCCATAAGGATGGTTTTATGAAAGAAGAAAGTAAGGAATTGTAATATTTAATACTACTAACGAAACCAATTTACATAATCCATGACAAAAAGCGAAACTATGTTTCTTAGTTTATGTTCATACATACACATAGTTTTTATGCGAATTTTATTTTAATGTAAGTACGTATGTGTTTATATTTGTAAGAGCAGCATTTGCTACACAACTTACAGTATTTGCAATTAACTTGTTATTTTTTCCCATTGCTTTAAGTTTTTTCGCATGTACATTTTCTAAAATTTCTAAAGGCAAAAAAGCTGAAATAGTGAGTACAAAAACTATCTTCTTTTCGTCGTCTACAAGTTTGAATAAGAGTTGTATGTAAATTCCTCATTTCACAAATGTACAGCTTTAAACCCCTCCGATGTATCCTCTGTTGAGATGCTTTCATACAACAATTTTAATTTCAATTCTTTTAACAGTTTTGCAATTTTTGAATAATTTTTCAATACTTTTTTATCATTTGTTTTTGTGTTTTGGTTTTCTGCATTTTCCTTTCAATTTTCTGTAGCATTTTTCACTTAGCCATCATTTGTTAGGCAATTGTTACGAATTTTATACATTTTCTATATGCACAACATGATTTGGTGCAACCAATCGACCCATAAACCCAGTTATAAACTTCTGTAGTTAAATCGTATTAAATGCAATAAAATGCGAAATACGTACTAAAGAAACTTAAACAAAAACAAAATTATTTATTTCAGGGCTGGGAGAGTATATTAAAACGAAAACTTTATTTCGAATAAAATTTGGCTGGCATATAAAAAATACATATGTATGTATGTATTTGATAGAAATATTTTTTTAAGATGATATTGCTACAACATTCTGGCGGTTTGGGGTTGGATTTCCGCCAAAGACATTGGGTGGTTTCTGCAGACTAGCTAGGAGCAGCTGGTGTTTAATCTAAACTGCAACGGCTGTGCTCGAAAGAGTAAACTAAAATATGATTAACCTTTATGTCAACAGCAACATACCCGGGTATGTTTTGCGTTTTAAATCCACTATATCTCAAAAAGGAACTATCAGATTGATCTGAAATTTAATGATATCCTTAACAAATATGTTTTATATCATATTCCCATGTTTGAGTGGAATTGGACAACTCAGGTCAGAGATATGTCCACTTTTCGAATCCTACCCCTTACGTCAACAGCTGCATACTCGGGTATGTTTAGGAAAATACATGAAAATGTATTAATATTTCATACAACATAATTGAAAAAAATTGAAAAGCAATCTTTGTTTTTAAGTACAAGTTTTTAAAATACCACAATAATAAAAATATAATTAAAAAAGAGAAGATTTATACATAAGAAAATATGTACATATAAGCATATTTATAGCATTGAATGTCCTACGACGGGTTGTAGACGCCGGATTGCTCTACACGTAAATTATGTAAACAGCATAGTCACCTATATCCAGAATATGATAAAAGAAGTCGCCGTTTGGTTAAATATTCTACAAGACATTTGTCCATGTTATCAATGTCAGCTCTACCTTTGTTCTAGTCTAATATCATTACTGGGTTCTTAATTGGTAAGAGGTTTGTTTTTCTTGGTCAACTAGAATACATTGCAATTTTGTTGCTAAAATCGAATATGGAAGTGTCCTTTTGGAAGAGTAAATTTTATATGCTGTAACTAACATGGATAAATTTCTGTTCAAACTATAGTTGGTAAAAAGTTGTCGAACACAATGTTTCGTCCACTTCTACGGAAAACGTTGATGTAAAAGTCCTTCAACACGTTTCCACCTAAATTTTTTCTTGTTTACTGGATGCAGCCAGTGCCGTGTAGATTTTTTCCTTCAGTGTATACGATCGTGTACCCACCACACTTTTGTTCCGTAATGGCGGGTTTTGATGGTATGAATTAAGTGAAAATAATACCACCACGGAAAGCATACAACTGTTCATCAATAGTGATGTTGGCTCCTGCTGTATAATTGCTATTTTGTTTATTGCTTAGCATCAGAATTATGTCCGTTATTGCTGTCACTTTGTTTAGTTACGTTGCTGGTGTGTATTTCCGTTGTCAGAAGAAGGCTTAAATATGCATAAAAATCACTCTTGTTCTTTTTCTATTTGTTTCCCGAATAATTATGTTGCACATTTCATCAGAAATTAATAATCTGAATGTTTCCAGAATATAAAGCTCTTGTATACTTCGTTCAGATCTCAATATAATAATAGACCTAATATTTATATATATTTATAATTTATATTTACCCTTATAATTTTCTTCATTTTCAGACGTTAATCATTATTCTAAATAATCATACATAGTAAAAATTAAAAACATACTTAATAACAAAAATATTGCCATATATAAAGTATGTGTATACCCGGGTATGCTGATGTTGACGTACGTGTAATTTTTCTACTGTTGACATAAGGGTTCAAATTATATGATATAATTAGTAAGGCCAAAGAAAAAATGGCTTTCTGGCTTGCTCTGAAAGACATATCAAACATAAAATATTGTTGCATATATCACTTCTGAGTAGATCGTTTTAATGTTATACAAACAGTTAAGAAGAAGAAAATAAGTCGGGTTAAGAAAATGGTACTTATTTCAGTCCAATGCATATTACATTATTTGATTTCACAGTTGCTTTAGCATTGTCACAACGGATTTATTAAGTAAAATCACAATAGCCTTTTCTCCATTTATGAGTTAAAAATATATTTTTCTACAAGCTGTGCCCGCCAAGTCATAGGCCTTCTGGTTGATTTTACTTTGAAGGCAATCCACACCAAATTTTAAGACTGTTGCTTTTAAAGTACTTCAATTATGGTTTATGTATTTACTTTATATAGAGGTACCTATCCCTGGATAATTACTCCAAGCAAAAAGCTATATATAAAGTTTATATAAAACTCTAAGATTATTGTTGAGTTCTGCAAATAGAGTTTAAAGTATTCCGCTTTCAAAAAAGAAAAGGTGCTGTAAAGTTTGCAGTACCTTTAAATCGGTAAATTTGCGTAATTTCACTACTTTTTCTCTATTTTCTCCTGAACATGAGATATTTTCGACAAAAGAAGGTATCCTATATTTGAACGGAGATACTAAGATAACTTCTAACAAAATGTTATTAAAATTTGCCTACTAGTTTTTACCTGATGCAAACACAAACATACGGAAAAAAATTCCAAAAATTGCTATTTTGCATTCCACTTTGATTACTATCCACATCAGCAACAAAGTTGTCAGAAAATATTTTATGTACAGAAATGGTCCTGTTACAGTTTTATTATATGTATAAATATAGATTTCAAACTAGAATATTTAATGTGGGATATGAGGTTAAAATATTTATTTTTGATGTACAATTGGGGTATTTAAAAATAAAAAATAGTATTAAATCGAAGGTGTTGCAATACAAAAACATATTTCATAATATTGAAAATACTTCACTTTTTGAAATTTTGTTCAAAAATAAATGGAAAAGCCTCAAAGCTCTACTCGACTCACATACTTAAATTCCATTGTGGGTAAATGTATGTAAGTGTATAATTCTAACATTTACAAAAAAATCTCATACCTTTTGTTTTGTTTTTTTTTTTATCATATTTCTAATGAAATTTTTCACTAATTTAATACTCTTTTATTGATGTGGTTGCTGGCATTTGTTACCATTATATTCTACTTTTTCATCCTTCTATCTACTTGTTTAAACTCAAAATACGAATAAACGAGATGCATTGCTAAATTGTGTATGTTAAACTCAACCAGAATAAAAAATGTAAATAAAAGAGGTCATTGTGCGCTCTAATAGTATAATAAGAGGGCGAAATGGCAAAAAGCTTGCTTTCGCTTCACTACCTACAAAACAAGCCAACAAATGGCTGTGCAACAGCAGTGACAAAAAAAAACATTAGAAGCAAACACAAAATTTCAAAAAGTACAACAACTATAATGTTTAACTGGCATCTAAATACGAGTACTAAATGTACAAAAGTATATAGTGACACATGTTTAACAATTGTTTTTGTTTATATACATATATTCGTAGTTTTATGTTATTTGCCTATTTTTTCTATTATAAGCTTGTATGTTATAATTCTTGTAGAACAATATAATTCAAACAAATAGCAATGCAACTGTAGTTGTGGAAATATATGTACTACTTATGCGGGTTGGTTAGTATTTTACATTTCATTTCACTTTTGTATTCACATATAGTTGTAGGTTCTATATTTAACATTCTATCATCATCCTCACCACATAACTGCAAATGAAATTATGTGGGATGCAGCCAATAACAGTGAAAACTAGTTAAATATGCTAAGCGTACATTAACGAAAATCTTTTTCAATAGGAACAGCACTCAGAAAGTGATCTGTGCTCATGAATGCATGAACAGCAACAGGGAAGGAACAGAATAGGAAGAAGTATAGAAGGATAAGCGCATGCAATTCATTGGTCAATCGATTACAAATTGGTCATCTTATTTGTAATATTTTCCCTGATATCACAATGTAGTATGTGGAATTAAAGAAATAAAATATTTAAAAAAAATATTTGAAAATACTTGAAAAGGACAATGCGTTCTTCATAAATATACAGTGGTGTTCCCTAAAATAGAGCCACCTTTTACTACATATATCGAAAAAGAAAAAAGTATACTAAATCTTAATAAACAATTTTAAGATTTTTATTTTTGTGTGACCGAACAACTGACCTACTAAAATTCTATAAAACTGTTTTGATAAAAAACTTAAAATGAAATATATACGTAAAAACATTCGAAATTCAAGATTTTAGGTGTGAAAAATAATAGAGCCATCCACTTCAATTATCTAAAAAACCCAAAATTCCAAGAGATGAAAAAAATAATTTAATTACTTTAATTATTTTTATTAGCTTAGTACTAAGTGGAATATAATTTATTTTTGATAACGGCTAAGCGCCGTTTTGGCGTAGGGTCAACAAATTTTTGTCATGCCTCAATCGCAATATTGCTCCATGATCCTTTTACTAACGCCCACAACTGATCTTTATTTGTTGCATGTTTTCCCTTAAGAGCTTATTTAACTATTCGCCACAAGTTCTCAATGCGTTTAAGACTGGCAACTGATCAGTCCAACTTAAAACATCAACCCTATTTTTTTCAACCCAATCTTTTGCCCACTTCGATGTGTGTTTCGGGTCATTATCTTGCTGAAACACAAATTAAAGCGGCATTTTCCATTTTGCGTAAGGCATCACATAACTGTTAAGCATTTTGGTGTAAAAAATAGCATTCATTCTTTCTTCGACCCGTACGGTAGGCCCACTTGCATTAAATAGAGCCAGTCTCACTTTCCACATTTTACTGTCCTTAATTCCCTTGAAAAAACTTTGTGGTCTGACGAATCAAAAATAAATTTATTTACTTTGTCAGAAGCAGTACTCTGTATACGAAGACCACCAAACGCCAAACCTCATAAAACTCTTCCTGAATATACCATAAAGACCATTAAACACGGTGGCGGAAATATCATGTTTTGGGGATGTTTCTCATATTATGGTGCATAAATTATATTTCACTTAGTACTAAGCTAATAAAGATAATTAAAGTATATTTTAATTTTTTTCATCTCTTGGAATTTTGTGTTTTTTTAGATAATTGAAGTGGATGGCTCTATTATTTTTCACACCTAAAATCTTGAATTTCGGTCACACAAAAATAAAAACCTTAAAATTTTTTATGAAGATTTAGTATACTTTTTTCTTTTTCGAAATATGTAGTAAAAGGTGGCTCTATTTTATGGTACACCACTGTATGTGACGCAAACTGACAAAAGGGGTCTTACCTTGCCAGTGGTCGAAATTGAGTTTTTGATGTTTTTCGATAAAGCACAAAATTCTGAAGAGAAAAAATTAGTCAAAAATCTAAGAAATTAACAAAATTATGGCGTTTTGAAGTTTTAGTTAAAAGCGTATAGTTTTGAATTAAGCGAGGTTAAAGTTGGACAACTAAATTATGCAAGTTTTCAGTTGTTAAGACGGCCTAGTTAAATATATTAAATTTAATATTTATTAAGCCTTTTTTTACAGAAAAATGATTTTTTTATAAATAAGAAATAAAAAAGATTACTGTAGACTACAATGCATTATCTTAAAAACAATAAACTTATTACAGCATCATAATTCATAAGAAGGATAACCTAAAGAAGTTTATCACAAAAGTTAATGTGCCCTTGCTCCCGAGGCAAACTTAGCTAAAGAGGATGACTCTTAAAATACACTTAAATCTAAATTACAAATAATAAATATGTTAAATATGAAATAAAATCTATTTTGTATTTTTTCTCAAGATATCATTTGGTACAACAGAAAACATGAAATTTTGGTTTGTCCCCGTCTTGAAAATGTTACCTTAGTTTGTGATTAAATAATGTATACAAATAATTTATCAACAATTTTGACATTTTATTTTTCAATTTTAAGTTAATTAATACAAACCAGCTGCCGCACAGTGGGGTAGAATCCAAATACTTTGGAAATAACTCAGCCATTTGTAAAGAGCCAGGCCGATTGATCCAAAATTTGACATGAGTATAGCAGAAGAGTATCTGCGATTAAGTTTGACAGTAGGAACAATCCCCTTGCCAGGTGTGACGTTATGTATTCTCAAAGTTGTTTACCTCCCACCTGCAAATTTTTTAGAGCTTGGCATTTCTTTAATTTTTATTGATTTTCAATTATAGATGGTCTTAAAGCTCTAGGTGATACCTAGAAAGTGATATATTAATCTGTAAATTATGCTTTAAGATCAGCGAGCAAAAATAAAATATAGTTGTAGAACTGCAATTTTAAATAATTTTGAGTTAAAAACTAGAATTTAAAAATTCTACAAACGAAACATAACATATACAGTAAAGTAAACTGATAAAAGTGTGATAAATATGGGAATACATACTTATATTTAAAAGCACATAGTTTTACAAGTAAGAAAGATATTGAGCTGAATCTTTTTTTTTTTGTTTGATAACAGATTACCTCATCTACATTTATATATACACGAAAAATATAATATTAGGAAACGTTTTTAAAATTTGTTACTGTTATCAAAGGCGTAATCTAATACTTTCCTTTCGTTGCGGTGTTGCAATCGGGTAGGCAGATAAAGGCAGATAATTTTTGTTCTATTCTTTACTTTAACACGTCTAGTTTGAAAAGTGACCTTCCACATCATACCTGTTCTAAATGCTTATTTAAAATTCGTAAGTTATAACGTTGTAAGGTACTCATAATTTTTTTCCCCCATTTTTACTGGAAGTGTGGCATAGTTGACTATCGTAGAGTAGGAAAAAATTTTATAATTTTTTTCTCCTTTTAAAATTTTATATCACTCATTTAGAGAAATGTTTAATTTGGTCAAATTTCCATTAGTCTGTCAGTAGGCCTAAATTTAGGAGTATCCTTGAAACTAGGAAAAAATCATGCTCACAAACAGGATAATCGAAAGCAGCGATTTCAGAAATCGAATTTTTCGGCTATGGCCCCTCCGTGCGCCGTTGTCCGTTTAAAATATAATTGAAATTTTTATAACTATTTGTAATCTTAAAGTTATTCTAATGAGGCTTACATAAAAAATAGCTTACAAACTTTAAATCGCGAATATCGCAAATACGAGCGCTAAATTCTAAAAACGGCTAATGCCATTAAATTCAGCGTACTCAAATTAGCTTTACCAGTAGGGTGCCTAGCTTGTTAAACAAAAATTTCAAATTCGAGCACAGTGTAATTATTAAGTCTATAATTTTAATTTTGTAGTGGTCTTGTATAATTTAATTAAAGTAAGAAATTAGAAGTATTTTATTTTTGTTGCCAATTTGTTATACTCTGTACTCTGTTCGAATTTGTGAAAAATGTTGTGCAACATTTATTATTTCACAAGGATATTTTGACATTTATAATGGTGGGTCTATCTCGCGATATGGCAGAATTTTACGATTTTATTGTTTTTCAGCATAGCACATTGTTTTACAAATGTTAGCAAAGGCAGTTGTTTGAAAAATTCCACATGAAATAATGGCGATTTGCTTTATTTGACACTTTTGATAAAATGTTGCCGGGAACATTTCAATGTTTTTTCCCAGTAAAAACTGATACTTCTGCAACATGACATGACTTTTTCATACAATTTTTATGTATATAGTTTGACAGCATTCCATAAGAAACACAGAACAGACTACCAGGCATAATGCACTGCTGATTGAATTTTTACATTTTTTTTTTTAACTTTAATTTTTTTGATTTGTAAGTAGAAAATTAAATTATTTGTACAATACAAAAGAAACAATTTTGAACATTAGAGACAAAGCCACTTTTTTATATTAATATCACTTAAATCTCACCAACAGATTATTTTTCTCCAATATGTTTGAGCTTGATGATGTAAACTACGTTATAACTTCAAATAAAATATTCAAGTTCTAAAATAAAATTAAACGTTAAGAAGTTTATCTCGTCTCTTTCCTAACTAGCGTAAAATATGTGGCTTAAATATCCTTCACAAAAAAACTTTTCTTTTTATTCCCGTTGAAATTACATTAAATGATAGGACAGTGCTTTAATCGACCATGCCGAATTTGATACACGCTTCTTAAATATAGCTCTTTTTTCTTAAACTTAGTTCTTTTTATCAAACGAAAAAAAACGCGGTATTTGAATCCGCTTTTCAATTAAAAAAAAACAATTTTAGTATAAAAAAAGCTGTAGGAATATCGATATTTTAATTTTTAATATAATTTTAGTATTACACTTTTTAGTTGTAAAAATTTTTTGAGACTTTTTTATTTTTACCTTTGAATCTATTTAATTTTTTTTTTCGTGTTAAAGAGTAGATACTTGACTCTTTGTTAAAAATTAAATTTGTAGAAAAATTCCTAATTCTTTTGCAAAAAGAAATCCTAACCGAAACCTAAGACCACAAAATATTTGTATTTATCTATTCAAAACATTTATTGTTTTGAGTATAATAAATCAAGTACACAGAAAAAATTGTTGGTCCAATTAAAGGTTTTAATTGGATTCAGATACATATGTGATGAATTTTGTAATTGAATCCGTTGAATGAATTTGAAAATATTAAAATAATACTCTAATTAAATAAATAATTGCATTAATTAAAAATTTAATTAAATTCGTTTCCGAAACTTAACTAAACTGCTTATATATAGGTTTGAACTGCAGCAACTAATAGATTTATCTTAAGAATATTGTCAATTTATTGCAAACTTAATTTAGTGTCAACATTTTGAGTATAATAATTTTTAAGAGGTCATTTTGAAAACAAAGCAAAATAACAAGGACTTATTTTTGTACACGATTTTTATACGAGTGGTCGAAATTAGAAGTTAATTTTAAAATGTTTGCTTTTATGTAACTTTCAGACAAAATTTTTTTATATTGAATTTCGTTGAATTTCACCAATTAAAGATTTGGTTTGTTTCAGGTTAAAATTTAATTAAATAATTAATTGATTTAATTATTTGTTTAATTAAAAAATTTGTTTGAACTGTTTAAAATAAATATATATTTCAATCAATTATAAAATTAATTGAACTTTAATTTAAAGCTAATTAAAACCTTTAATTGGTGCAAAATTAAATTAAATTATCACGACGTAAAATAAAGATGACGTGTGGTAATAAATGCTACAAAATTGAGATAATTAATTAAACAAAATTAAAATGTCCGATTTGACTTGCAGCCGGATATTACAAACGGAATAACAAACTTATATACCGCTCCACCTGAGATTAATAGATACTTAGAAAAGTGCTGAATTTTCAAGAAAAACTTTATTAACGCAATCATTGAAACATAATTAATTGACAGACAGACTGACTGATAGGAATAAAGAATCTCTTGAAAGATATTTTTACACAGTTTAATAAATGAAGAGAGCTTCTACTCATAAGCTGGGTAGGTTGATAGAAAGTCAATTGTAAAAAATTTAATCAATTGTGCTGCCTAATTGATTATATGAATAGAATTAAGCAATTTGCAATAGGGCCATAACAAAAATAACAAACAAAAAACTAATTACAAATATTAAGGGCCATATTCATAAAAAATATTTTTGGTTTATGAAACGTTTATTGAACAAATTTTGTATGAAAATTTGTTTCATAAACCTTTTATAAAACGAAAATATTTTTTATGAATTTGGCCCTAAGAATTTCAATTGCTCAATAAGGCATAAATCTAATTTGTAAGGATCAAAATTATAACAAAAGTCTACATTAAGGAATAGAGTTAAGATCAACAAATAATAAACCACACTATTACAGAAGGGCAATAAGTTAGTTTGTTTGTTTGTATTAAGCGAAAGCCTTAATATATTGTAATACATATTCATAGAATTCTCGTTTTATTTTTATAAGTTTATTACATATACTCGTAATACATATAACATTTTTGGCTTTTGTAACAAGCTTTCTGATGAATAGACCTCAGAAACTAGAGAAGAACTTATCATAAGAAATTAGTAACTATCACCCTGAGCAAGGTTTAAGTAACCCACAGAAATAAGAGAAAATAAATTTGATAATTTTTCAATTTTAATTTTAACTTCATATTTATGCATTTGTAATTTCGATTTGACACTGTTTTGAAATTATTTGCTAAGAATGAAATTCTCTTTTAATTTTAGAACAATGTATTATAGCCCGTTCAGGCTGCCACGATATTAAGCAATTTCGTGATTTCGGCTGAAATCAACTTGAAATTTTGTAATTTCGCATACAATTTGCTATTGCCCAAATTAACTCATTCTACTTAATTTCTTCGAAATTAACTTGAAATTACGATAGAAAACGCTAGTTTTGTAGAAAAATCTACTTTTTTTTGCAACCATGAGCATATTTTTCAGAATAATTAAAAAGTCAAATTAAATAATGGATATATATATGTATATAATTGTGCAAAATTTTTGTTATATGTAGTGTTGTTTTTAATGTTCGTGTATATTTTAAATTAATAACAAAGTGTTGTGCAAAAGATTTTGCAAAAGAATTTCAACTCGAAATTACTTAATTTCGTGGCAGTCTGAGTGGGCTATTACCTTTATTCATAGCACACAAAAAGCTTATTTTTAAAAGGGTACTAGGTTTGATAACCCTGTACAACAACTTCAGCCTTTTAATAAAATAACGGGGTTTCGACGATTGATTCTGGTAGAAGAGATGAAAAAAATATACGTGTGTCGACGTTTTGTAAGATCACATATGAATTTTATTTCAAAATCGGTTAAAGTTTCTTAGCTTTGATCTGTTCTTGCAGCATATCGGTGTATAAAACTATTTTTTCTTTACATCCGAGGTAACTTCCCCGAATAACGGCATTTTGTGGCCTTATTCTAACAAATCGTAAAAAAAACACCCCGAAGAGAGGCAGGGCGAAATAAAATCTTCTAAAAACTTTTGTTGGCCACACAATTTTACTACACAAAACTTAACGCAAACACCAAAAACCAATCAAATTCAAAACTGCTTATTAAGTATTAATAATTAAATAAATTAAAACATTTTCCAGCAAAGAATAATAACAATATACTATACATATAATATATTTAACCAATTCACTATGTCTGCTATTGTGTTCTATTGTCCTACTGTCATAAATATTTATGACTGTAATAAAAATTGTTGGTATTTCTCATTAAAAAATATTATATGACAATAGTACTTTGAAACCTATGTTTTCTCATCGTGCTATTGAATTCAGTGATGCCACACTCATATTTCTGCGTTTTTTGTTTGGAAAAGTTGGCATGATTGATTTTATTATTTGTTTTCTGTTGTTTATGAAATTTCTGTGTAGTCGTATGACATTTATTGAAATACACAATGGCTGACATATGACAGGTCGTTCACAGTAGTGATATTTGACCCTAAATAGCACTTTAGGATTTAGGAACTTAGCAGACATAAAGAATTGGCTAATTATATTATAAATTATACTATACATATAACTTTTACTACGTTTTTAAATATTTTTAATCATGGTGTTTTTATTTAATTGTTATTTTTTAGTTTATATGATTTAGTTCTGCTTAGGGTCCTTTCCAAATAGTACACCTAAATAATTTCTTTATAGCAGTACTTTTCTTCATTTATTTCATTTAGTTGACCCAACAATTATTAAAATAAACTTCATTTGGGAAACAGCTGAATAGTCAATTTAGATAACTCTACGCAAATCCTGAAGTAGTAGCTGCTATAACCCTAGAAGTAAATTTATTGCCCCTGCTTTTCTTGCGTCACATACACCAGGTAAAAGTTATTGCACTGTCCGTTGTTTTAGTACTAGTTTATAATGGAGAATTGATACTTTATCCACAATTATATATTTTTCTTTAGTCAGGATCACTCACAGCTACTGCTCTTTGCTATCAAACGAAAGTAGCGCATTGCTATTTCATAGATAATTTTCTTTACAAATTTAAAATCACGGATATGTTTGTGTGTTTGCTAAGCTCGTTGTTCACTCGAAGCTATGTTGCGGATTTGATTGATAATTTTTCCCCAATTTTAAAAAGTCTAAGATGCCACCACAGATGAACTTCGTCTAATTCACTTTACATTACTCCGGGTGTCTTAAAATTATTTAATAACAGAGCAAACAATTTGTTGCTATAATTTCAAAATAACAAGTGCTGTTATGCTTTCCTTAAAATTTTCTGTCAGTCGTCTACAGAACCTCGATAGCTCTTACAAACCTTATATATTTTAGATTCGACGTCCTTCTTATATTATATTGTAAGGTCATATTGATTCAACCTCGTATTTTATAATCAAACATGAAATGTAGGCAAGATATTTTTGTTTGAACTTAAATTTACATAAATGTATACGTTAATAATACATGCATGTATGGAATCACACATTTTGTGTTTACAGTATTGCCATGAGGTGTAAAAAACTTGAATTAGCTTTAACAAAAACGTCTAAAAATTGCAAAAAAATTAAAAATGACTAAAAATATATTTATATGGGAATTAATAATTTATTTGTGGAGGGGTAAGCTAGTATCGATACTTACATATATCACAATTAAAAACAACAGAGTATACGAAAATGTATCATTTGTATCAAGGAATTCCAAAACTCCAAAGAATTAAATATCCTAACTTGTACTTCTTAATTCTTCTTATAAAAGCCACTCTTAATCCAAGGCTGATATTTTTGGAAGAGTTAAAAATGATCTCTTCAGAGGTACTAAAGTGTTGACACATGTTTTTATTGAAAGTGAAATTCCGGCTATAAGAAATGCATGTAGAGTTCCATACCATAGCAAAGTTAGGGGGAGAGGCGGCATTTTTGTTGAGAGTCGGGCGGACCTCTTATCACTGAGGCGCAAATTTCTTTAAGCAAACATAATAGACGACCCATCTGAGTTATCAGAAGCCAGTTTAGGTCGCCTTAGTAGTTATCACAATTTCACTTGGGTATGGTACTATTCATTATGATCCACACTCGCTTATACTTGATAGTTAACGCAACGAATATCAAAGAAAGGACTGTATAAAACTGTATCGCGAACGAAACAGTTATATATATATGAACAACTTTTTTCAAAATATCACCCATTATGCAGTGTATATTAGGCTTTATGCCATGATATAATAATACAAGGTAGTTCCATTTCAAAAATATTTGAAGTTTGCCGGAATTATTGAAATATGTTTTTATGTAAATAGCAAAAAAAGTGTTGCCACAAGTAGAAACGAAAAAAAAATATTTTGGAAATTATTTTAAAAAGTGTGTAATTTACATAAATAACATAAAATGAAAACGTACTTTGGTTTAATAATGAAACTTATGAGGCATAAATCTTGTTGTAGATTATGATTTCATTACACTTTTATATTGAGAAAAGAAATTATATTATGAAAAATCGACACAAAACAAAAATTAAAAATCCCCTAATGAATAATTACTGTAAAAAAATTAGAAAAAATGGAAATTTGGCAAAAAAATATAAAAAGTTCAATACTGGGAGTAAGTGCATAGATATTTTTTTTTAATTCTAATAAATCTTTAATGTTACTTACTACTACTACTTAGCTAGTTTTTAGGACATAAAATGTTGTATTTACACTCTTATTGATGAATTTCTTGATATTTACTCCTATTACATTTGGCGTTGTCGTCATAATACGACGACGTTTTACCAAATTCAATTGGTATTCCCTTTGTTGACCCAATACGGAAAATTAGTTGAAGAAATGGAAAATCTCAACGTGATAGAAATAAACTTAACTGTGATTCTTTTTAAGCATTCCAAAACATTAAATTTTTTTTAAAGAATATTTCTCTACAGAACAGTGTAATCGATAAGCAGTCGACGTCGTCGTAAGAGCATTAGAAAATACAAAATTATAATCAAATTGAAGTTGACATCAGTCATGTCCCGTCAAAAGTGACAACGATGTCGCCATCGCAAAGTAGAATAAGGGTAAATATAAAACCGCTCAAATATGGTATCAGCATATTTCATTAAAACGTTTTGGATAATTGTCCATTTGAAAAATTTTAAAATATTACGAAAATTTTCTGCATGCGGATTTCTTGGGTTATTTTTCGATTTTGCTTTTAAGCAATTTTGCATAGAGTTATTTTGCATGCAGCCCCCCCATTCATAATAATATTAACCAAACTTTTTAATTTTAAGTTCCTATGATATTGAAATTGTCAATTTTTCTTGATCCTCCTGACAGATTAGCTTCCCATCTAAGCTAAAAAAATATATTTTCTTTAATGAACATACCAGGGTGCCTTTGGTAAGTTGTACTTAGACACTTTTGTCAGATATAGATAGGGAAATTAAAAAATCTTATTTGTGAATTTTTGCAAAAGTTTATTACTTCCATATGGAAAACAATTTTCGTTTGTTTATTTAGACATATAAACTTAATGCTTGTTTCTTTTTTTAATTTTTAAAATTTCAAATAAAGGAAAAAAACGCTAAATGGGATTTCACAAAGTATGTGATATGGTACACAAATTGAAATAATTCCCGCAAACGTCAGAACGTTGATATGGCGATGAAAAGAGAGAATGGAATTACCTTATATTATTATATCATGCTTTATACGAACAAATAATATAGTCACAGCTAGTAGTATATTCTATATGTCTTGTTGCTGTTGTTGTTTTGAAAACTATGATCAGTGGAACAGCCACACTGTGCTGCTAAATTATTATCTACAATGAATGATACTATATTTTTGGAAAAAATAAAAAAAGCTTTTTATAATACAATAAAGCTATAAGCGGCCATAAAGTAAAAAATAAATTTTCAGACTGGACCAGGGGATTCAAAACTTTAAATTGGCAATACCGATTTTTTATACTCTAATAAACATTACAACAATTTTAATGGGTGATTTTTTTGAGGTTAGGATTTTCATGCATTAGTATTTGACAGATCACGTGAGATTTCAGACATGGTGCCAAAGAGAAAGATGCTCAGTATGCTTTGACATTTCATCATGAATAGACTTACTAACGAGCAACGCTTGCAAATCATTGAATTTTATGAACTTTAAATTGGCAATACCGATTTTTTATACTCTAATAAACATTACAACAATTTTAATGGGTGATTTTTTTGAGGTTAGGATTTTCATGCATTAGTATTTGACAGATCACGTGAGATTTCAGACATGGTGCCAAAGAGAAAGATGCTCAGTATGCTTTGACATTTCATCATGAATAGACTTACTAACGAGCAACGCTTGCAAATCATTGAATTTTATTACCAAAATCAGTGTTCGGTTCGAAATGTTCAAATGTGACAAATTTTGTTCAGCGATGAGGCTCATTTCTGGTTGAATGGCTACGTAAATAAGCAAAATTGCCGCATTTGGAGTGAAGAGCAACCAGAAGCCGTTCAAGAACTGCCCATGCATCCCGAAAAATGCACTGTTTGGTGTGGTTTGTACGCTGGTGGAATCATTGGACCGTATTTTTTCAAAGATGCTGTTGGACGCAACGTTACGGTGAATGGCGATCGCTATCGTTCGATGCTAACAAACTTTTTGTTGCCAAAAATGGAACAACTGAACTTGGTTGACATGTGGTTTCAACAAGATGGCGCTACATGCCACACAGCTCGCGATTCTATGGCCATTTTGAGGGAAAACTTCGGAGAACAATTCATCTCAAGAAATGGACCGGTAAGTTGGCCACCAAGATCATGCGATTTGACGCCTTTAGACTATTTTTTGTGGGGCTACGTCAAGTCTAAAGTCTACAGAAATAAGCCAGCAACTATTCCAGCTTTGGAAGACAACATTTCCGAAGAAATTCGGGCTATTCCGGCCGAAATGCTCGAAAAAGTTGCCCAAAATTGGACTTTCCGAATGGACCACCTAAGACGCAGCCGCGGTCAACATTTAAATGAAATTATCTTCAAAAAGTAAATGTCATGGACCAATCTAACGTTTCAAATAAAGAACCGATGAGATTTTGCAAATTTTATGCGTTTTAAAAAAAAAAAAAAGTTCTCAAGCTCTTAAAAAATCACTCGTTATATATGTATGAGCCACAAAATTGTTTGTGATTTATATTACATTTTGGGAAATTATGGCTTTTATTATGACAGGATTTTTTTTGTTTCATATTTTTTTGTAAATTTATTTCATTTAAGTTGTATTTACATTTAATTTGCATACATGCATTTACAAAGTACATAACTACACCACTACAGATGAAGGGAGACATATTTATGCATATTTAAATTTACGTACAATGTTTTATGTATTGCAGTTTTTTCTTGTGGCCCATAAATATAAACTTAATTTTTGATTTTATTTAAAATTTTCAGAAATTGAAAATATTAACAAAAGCTACTTAAAATTATTATTAAATTTAAATTAACCGAACATTAATTATTTTACTCCGTTTGTTTTATTGGTACATATTTGAAATTTTTATGAAATTTTCTATGTCTTTTATGTAGTTCAAAATGTTTTTATGAAATATGTTATTTTTATGGATTTTTTGTTAATCAAAATTATTGAAACTTTTTATTCACCTCCAAAATTTTGTCAAAAATGAATTTTTTTTTCATAGCAAACTTTACCAAAATACATAAGCACGGCCAACTGTATTTTATGTACTTGTATGTGCAAAAAGAGTTTGAAACTAAAATAAAAATAAAAACAAAAATGAAAATGAAAATTATTTTTAAACTAGCAAAAATGTAGGTCATCACAAAAAGGTACAATTGCCTTTACTGTTATGTATGTAAATATATTTGTATGTATTGATACCTTGGCTTGGTTATATTCTTTAACAAATATATGTAATATAAGTCTATATAATACATAAGCTCGTAGGTTTGTATGTGTTTACTATATACAGCGTGTTACATTTTCAGTATATAAGAACTGGAATGTATGGTAAATTTTTTTCGGTGTTACTAGGACACTATGACAGCAGTGTGCAGACATAAATTAAAAATATACATGGAAATGCAGTATTTTCATGTATAAAGGGATGTGTATGTTCGTATTATTATTTTAAGGATATAGAAATAAAAACATAAAATATATATTAAGTTTTTAAGAATGTTTAACTAAATTGTAAAAAAAATGTGAAGCGTCATTAAAAAAAGAGTTCTTTTAATTTACTATAAAATTTAATAATTTTATTTAAATTATGAATTACAATCATTATTACATTGTCCTCTGTTATCGCATCAAGCCGATGTGTATGGATTATTTCAAACTTTATTTATTGGTTAATTGTTCTTTTTTTGTTTATGTTTAAATAAGATATTTTAAAACTATGTTATTTGTTCGTTGAAATTACTTAAGATGTATTTTAATTTCTTTGTACAATCACAGAAAAAAGTTTTTGCATCAATTAAAGCTTTTAATTCGTTTTAATTTAATTTTTAATTAAATCAATTATTAATTTAATTGAATTGTTATTCTATTCATTATTAATTAAATATATAATTCAGTCAATTAAAACTATAATAACATTTGTATCTGAAACTAATTGAAACTTTTAATTGGAGGAACAAATTTGTTTTTTCTGATACTACTATAGAACTTAGTTTTTATTTTGATTTCAGTACTTTTAACGACTAAAAATTTTAAACTGACTGACTCCTTGTATCTAAACTTTTTTTCTACAGATCCCTTAATTTAAAATTTAGGATCGGTAGTGTTTTCGCTAAAATCTTGATAAAAGTTTCTCGTTTTCAGATTTTTCTAGTTACATACTCACCAAAAAGTACTTGTATACCACATTGCACCTCCCTAAAATATTTATAAATATACTAAAATATATAGGGGCGAAACTTTACTTGGAGCACTACCATGCGTCTAGATTTGAATTTGTTTAATAAATGGAAGCATTAGTCTCGAAGATTGTTTTTAGTACAACAATTAAATAGAAGAAGATGTGTTCGTCAGAGACTTCTTGTTTTAACAAGCCATTCCTCAGCAGAATTGATCAATAATACGCTCCTAAATTATTGGGCGGTACATGAATCGTGAGTGAGTGCTTTTGGATTCTTTAAAGTTGCTAAAGAGAATAGTAACGCCTAATACTATTACAGGACTTAAACAGAAGACGCGACTTAAAATAACTGAAATCAAAGCAGATCATGCCGGAGCGATAATGTTTGAATAATAATTAAAGGGCTTAGAGTACAGGGGGTATAAATAACTTTTTTTTAATACAATAATAACGAGAATTTAAATAGCAATAACAAATATTTGATGTTTTTTGGATTCCTTTGTAAAGTAGTTTTGGACACTTATTTTGGTTATTTAATAAAACTGTTCATAATTTTACTACTTTCCCAGTAACAATATTTAAGCACGAATACCTTACCAAGAAATAAAATAGTAAGAAGGATATTTTAGAGCCAACAAAAACTACTCTAACAAGTAATTTTATTAGTTTTTAATTTTTATTCAATTGCGCCACTTTAACTGCTACAAGTACTATTTAAATATATACATACAAATAAGTTAAAAACGAAACGTAAAATAATAATTACAGGCTGTGACCACCACGTCGTAGTCGCCCTGATAATATTTGTTTGATTTGGCTTTCAAAGAAATCCATACCAAATTTTAAGACTCTTATTTTTGTACTGCATGAGTTATAATTTATGTATTTGCTTTATATAAAATCCCTGGGTAATAATCCAGGAATATAGGCTTTATATAAAATTCTAAAATTAATAAAATAATTATTTAGGCTTAAGTTCTTATTTATACAGAGATAAAGAAAAATTAGATACCAGCAAAGCAGAATGCATTTTCTAGACAGCTACGTCCGTCATCAGTACTCTTTGTATTAATCTACCCAGTAGCTTCAATTGTTATTAATTTTCTATTTATACAAACTTATCAAAGAATAGGACGTAGCTGTCTAGAAAATGCATTCTGCATTGCTGGTATCTAATTTTTCTTTATCTCTTTATAAATAAGAACTTAAGCCTAAATAATTAATTTTTTAATTCAAAAATAGTTCAAATAAAATTCATAAAAAATTCTAAAATGTATAAAAATTTTAAAATTATTGTAGAGTTCTGTAAATAGTTTTTAAAGTTTGCAGTACCTTTAAATCGGCACACTTGGGCACTTTCACTAATTTCTCTCTATTTTCTCTTGGAAATGAGATATTTTTGCGGAAAAAATTATCCTTTATTTGAACCAAGATGCTAGGGTACCTCCTCTCATTTTTTTTTAATTTCCAGTAGTTTGTCTGTGAAGCGAACAAAAACAGACTGAAAGACAATATTTCAAAAATTGCTATTGTTTGGATTTCTATTACTATCTGCACCAGCAAAAAAATTCTCAAAAAAATATTTGATGTAGAGAAATGGTCCTGTTACAGTTTTATTATATGTGTGTATGTATATATATATTAAATGTTGTCAAATTCGTATATACCAGTTATATACAAGGAATAATTTATTATTATTTATCCAACTTATGGTGCGCTGCTAACTCGATATTAAATAAAATGCTGCTTTCTTTAAAATATTTTCAGTGTTCCTGATATTCAGTTATGGCGGGTTTTAGCCTTTCGGCCGTATGTATTTCTTTAAATTCTCAAAGTTAATATAAGAAGGCATTTTATCCGACAATCTGTGCAAAAATTTTAAGAGTATATTTATAGAAACTGGAGAGGTTCTGATTGCTGATTGCTCTTTCATTTCAGTCTTTCAGTCCATTTCAGTCCTTTTTACCTCTAAGCACTACGAAATACTATTATATTACATTGTACACTAAAGGAATTTTACAAACATTTGAGCTGTTTTTTTAAGTGGTATAAGTCCACTTAAAAAAAAACTAAATCAACGGTAATATTAATAAGCTATAGACACCTTTTCTCCGTAGTTACGATAACAATTTCAATAGAATTTTATTTTGATATAAAATAAACAAAAACGGTTTTGCTGTACAATACTATCGCATAAATATTTCTTTTGAAAGTAGAATAAGTCCATTCCTAATAATTATAATTAAAACAACTTTCTTATTGCAATTATTATTGATTATTGCTACTTCAGTGCACGCTACTCGTTAGCCCTTTT
The DNA here is from genome assembly GCA_949628195.1 of Phasia obesa. Classification (NCBI taxonomy): domain Eukaryota; kingdom Metazoa; phylum Arthropoda; class Insecta; order Diptera; family Tachinidae; genus Phasia; species Phasia obesa. The sequence goes on from OX451218.1 coordinate 113,395,206, forward strand.
CACACACGAAAAAACCTATGTTTATTTTGAAATGAAAAGAGAGCACTTTGTTCCAACTAAATCTCTAGAAGAATCAATATCAATCAAACTTTTTTCTATTTGATACGAAAGGAATTTTTTTTATAAAATTAGTATGGAAGTAAATGCTCCATCTAAAACAATTTTTTTGTTTGGAAAAAAAGGAAAAAGTCCTAATCACCATTGTTTTCATTTTTAGGGTTCCGTACACGAAGTGTAAAAACTTAACCCTATTGTTTTCTCTACAATGTCTGTCCGTCTATCAGCGCCTTTTATCTCTGGAACCGTAATAGGTAGACTCTCGAAATTTTCACAGATGATGTATATCTGTTGCCGCTTTAGCAACAAATGTTGCTATTGTTATTCACGAATATGTGCCTATTTCGTGAACTGTAGGGGGCATAGACTCAAGATTTAAAAACAGTTATTAAAACTTAGTTCGCTATATAAATAAGTATACAAAAATAAACCTAAAAATTAAAGGGTGTTCCGATAGTGGTCTGATATGCATGTATAAGGCCTAAGGCCATAATAAGTAGACTCTTGAAATTTTCACAGAAGTTGTATAACTGTGGTCACTATAGCAATAAATAATAAAACTTATCGGGTGTTCCGAAAGTGAGGTGTTATTTGCCGTTATGTCTTTATCTCTTGAGCTATAGGAGGCAACCACTTAAAATTTGCAGACAGTAATTAACTCTGTGTTCGCTTTCTATTAAATTAAACCTTAAAATTAAAGGGTGTTCCGAGAGTGGCGTGCTTTGCGTGTATATGGCCTAAATTTTTAACAATAATAAGTAGACACTTGAAGTTTTTACAAGATGTTTATTACTATAGAAACTATAACAAATAATAAAAATTAAAGGGTGATCCATTAGTGAAATGTTGTTTACGTATATTACCTTATTTTTTGAACCGCAATAGGTAGGCCTGATATTTTAATAGAAAGGGTATTACCATGGCCGTTATAACAACAATTCCTAAAATTTAAAGGGTGTTCCAATAGTGATGTAATTTTCGCGAATATGACTTTGATTTTAAAAAGAAAAGGGTGCCCCATAAGACATGAAAAAATTAACAACTTGAGTTTTTAAAGGCGTACTAGAAATAGTACGGAACCCTACGTCTGTGAGACTAACTCGCACTTGACTGATTATTTCATATAAAAATCTACTTCAGTAAAGCTTATGTCTATAAAGATATGGAGTTAAATTTGCTCCTGTTTTTATTTCTTGTAATACGTTGTTTTTGAAAGTGGTATAAGTCCATGTGGAGCTATAAAAATGTTTATTTTTTCAAATAATTTTAGTAACTGTTATTTAATAATAAAATTTAAAAAGTGTATAGTGTAAAAACATCACTTTGAATTGAATTGATTAAAGTTGGCCAATATTTTTAAATTGATTCAAATGCAAAACCTTAAACATTTTAATGTAGGAAAAAATGAACTTATACCACTTTCAACAAACCAGTTAATTTAAAAATTAAAATATTATTGCTGCAGGTTATTTCTTCAACTGATACGCATTAGTACCACGTGTTTTGCTTTTGTTTTATGAGATTTCTTAAAAAATTATTTTTTCAAAAGAATATACGAACGAGTGTTTGTTTCTGGTTGTTTCATATATATTTACGCAAAGCAATGCATATGGTTTTATGTATATATTGTCGGGACTTTGCGCTATTGTCGTATGAAAATTAATTTTTTATTGTTGTGGTTCATACTAACCTTGACCTCAATTCCCTATTTTTTCTTTATGTGCAAAAGAACGAACGTCTTCATATAGTTTCCTTCAATAATTACTTTGAGGTTATTTTTGTCAATGTTCTTCAAAAATAGCTTAAGTTTCAGCTTGTTTTTTTTTGTGCCACTTTCGATTTCTTTTCTTTTTTAATATAAAAATTTTATGTAATTTAAAAATATGTTGAATATTTTCTATCAACAAAAGAATTATTAATGTAAACGAGTATTATTAATGTAAACGAAATTTTTATAATTCCTTTAAAAATATTTTATAGGATGCTATTATTAAAAATTATCCTATCTAGTTCGCTATTAACGTTGCGCTTACCACGATTGAAATCCATTACATATTTACGAAATCCGCTAAGATTAAAAACAAAACGGCTTTTATTTACACAAGCCATCCAGTTTTTTAACAATCGATAATATCGATAATACTTTTACTTAAAAGACAAAAATATTTATAAAATTGTAAATGAAATAGACACATGACACATTTGCATTGCCGTTTAATATTGAGTGTTCGTCGACATAAATATATACAATTAATTAATCTAATTCAGAATTTTAATGTGACCCAGTAAATTTAATTGTGTGAGCTATTTGAACCCACAGGTATATCAAATGGTTTACAGGGATATCAAATGGTTTACAGGCATATCACTTATTTTAAAGTTCCGCGTAAAAATATGTATTGAAGAGTTATTGACAATATGGGTATCTCATTTGCTCACAATAGGAAATAGATACAGACTCATTAGCTGTTTTATTGCTAATGATTGCTAATAATTTCTACGCCTATATATATGTATCACCGTATAATGGATTCACTACACTAGATATTAAACAACAGTCAAGACAATAGATTTAGCCAAATAAATCCAACGAAATTGGATGGTTAAGGCTACGGTTTTTAAGTTTTCAGGAAACTGGAACAGAAATCTATCAGAATTTTTTTAAAAAATACAAGTACTCGACAGTAAAGTTTCGATCCTACTACCAAAGGTTGCTATCCTTTTTACTCAGTTTGGCGATTTTTATTTCTGGGCCTCGAAAGATTCGGAAAATCAGTGGGCCCTTAAAAAAAGGTGTAATCGGTTTTTGTGTTATATATCATTCATACTAGTTAATACCGTTTAACTTTTTTTTTGGGCAATAATGTAGCTGAGGATTATTTTAATACGTGATATTTTACAATTTAAGTTTTCTTTTTTTTAATCAGTCATAATTTCGTGTATTCTCTCTAGGTTGAAAGAATATTAATTACAAATTAATATAACGAACTTAATTAAGCCCGACTTTAAATATTCATTTGTATTTTAATAAATAGTCTAATCAAATTGCAAAATTAAAAATATATACTTTATTTAAAAATATATTTTTTAATTTTCTTTTTAAAAAATTGATTCGTGTGTTTTGTTGCACTGTGTTATAATTAGAATCAATTTACTTGTTATCACAACAAAGTTACTTATAGGCTTTTTAGTGTGTGACCTTTGAAAAGTTATGTCTATCAAACCATCATGCAGTTTTGGTAAAGCATATTTAATAAATATTTACTTACTTAACGATAAAATTTCTAAGAAGCCCTTGAATATTATTAATTAAAATAAAATTAAATCAAGCTAAAGTCTGTTTAAATTTTTTCTTTTGAGAAATTGTGAGACATCAAAGCTTCGTTTTTAAAATTTTAAATTAAAATAATCTCTTTATATCAAATTTTTCTTCTGTTATGCAGATTTAGTTTGCATGTTTTTAAGTACTTCATATCTTTCATCAATGCATTAATGTTTTTTTTTTTTTTGTGCTTTCTACAATATATACATACATATGTATGTACATACATATTTACATATGTATTTTCAAAAACAAAGGCTTTTTGTATAAGTTTCTTACAAGGAAATTCAATAATGATTTATAAGGAGATGAGATGGTAACAAAACCTAATGAAAATAATCCAAATACATTTAGTCTCTTAATTATGTTACGTCTAACGAGTTAATGAAAAAGTATGTCAATTACTAAAGGCCGTTTAGACTATGTAGTAAAAAAAGGTGAATGCGTTTTTGACATTTCGACACCAAGAATTTGTTGATTTTATTATAGAATTTTTAATTGTGTCTTTTAAAAAAATAGAATTCTTATAGTTTTTAACCGACTTCAAAAAAGAAGGAGGTTATCTATTCGTCTGAATGTTGCTTTTTTTATGTATGTAACCGCAGAACTCAGCCATTTCTGAACCGATTTTAAAATTTTTTTCTTTATTTGAAAGATTATGCTTTCAGGTTGGTCCCATTTTAAAAACAGTTCAATTTATTTAAAATTAAAGGGTGTCCCCATACAACATACATGTTTTTTACGTGTACTAAGAACCGTAAATGGCAGCAAATTAAAATTTTAAAGAATTGCGTGCCGCTATAGCTCCCAACAGCAGAAATTAATAAAAAAATAATTTTAAAATTTAAAGGGTGCCCCCATAGGTGACATAATTTGACCTATTTGGGTCTATCTTTTGAACCGTTATAGACAAAACCTTGAAAATTTGACAGAATTTCGATTACTATGACCGTTATAATAAAATGTATAAATATTCAAAATTTTAAATTAAAGGGTGCTCCAATAGTTCATTTAATTTGATGTATATGGCCAAACTTTTGAATAGTTGTTCACAGACCGCTGAAATTTACAAAGAACCTGTAGTGCTAAGTCAGCTATAACAAAAAGTATAAAAATTTGAATTTGGAACTAAAAGGGTGTCCCAATAGTTAATGTAATTCTATGTATGTGGCCAAACTTTTGAACTGTTAGAGACAGACAGCTGAAATTTACAAGGAACCTGTATTGCAAAGTCCACTACAGCAAGTATACAATTTGAAGTTAGAAATTAAAGGGTGTCCCCATAAATTACGTAATTTGATCTACATGACCCTGTCTTTTGAACCGTTAAACACAAACACTTGAAAATTAGGCAGAATATCCACTACTTTCTCTGGTATGATAACAAGTATAAATATTTGGAATTATAATGTAAAGGGTGTCCCAATAGTTCATGTAATTTAATATATATGGTTAAACTTTTTAACCGTTATAGACAGATAGTTGAATTTTACAAAGAATCTTTGTGGCCAAGTCCTCTATAACAACAGGTCTTTAATTTAACATTGTAAATTAAAGGATGTCCGAATAGGTGATGTTATTAGATCTGTGTGCCTCTATCTTTGAAACCGTTATAGACAGAGGCTTGAATGGTGTCCCCATACAAGACGGATACTGGTGAAAATAGCTTAACTTTTGAACAGTAATAGGGAGAGGCTTGACATTCAATAGTCTTAATTTTTTCCCTCTAATTTTGGCGCATCTTTTATTTGGTTTAAATCTAATTCTTACAGATTACTTCTTACATTTTTAGTTTAGAATTGGTGCCCTTTTATCTGTTTTGAAGTCGGTTTTTTTTGCAAAAATTATTTAATATTTTTTTTTTGTTTTTAAATCACTTTCAGAATTTAAATTTATATTTATTAATTTTTCTGTTTCTTTTGCAGGTAAAATGAACTAATCGGAAAAATAATATTACTAATATAAGGTAAACTATTGAACATATTTAGGATATTTCGTATTTTTGTATTATTGTATTATACTAACGTTCAACAAAATAAGTACGATCAAAGAAACGCATTCATTCAGTAAAACATAAAAGTAATAATTATTATTATTATCTTTTCTAGTGGTTGGGGAAAAAGAAATACATTTTTTCGGTAGATGGCTGTAGTGATCGATATCTCGTACAGTACCGATTAAAAAAAAGGTATTATACACTCAATATAATTGCTGGTAATTTCACATAGAGAAATTACTTCACGTAACCTTAAAATAAGGCTTTAAATAGCAAGATATTAGTGGCCATTTCAAGGAATTAAGCATACCACCAATAATTCCACCGGCTAATACAAGGCACCAAGCAGAAATAGTTCTTTCAGATTAAACCAAGCAAAAATGATAATAACGAGTGATTTTTTAAGAGCTTGAGAACTTTTTTTTTAAAAAAAAACGCATAAAATTTGCAAAATCTCATCGGTTCTTTATTTGAAACGTTAGATTGGTCCATGACATTTACTTTTTGAAGATAATTTCATTTAAATGTTGACCGCGGCTGCGTCTTAGGTGGTCCATTCGGAAAGTCCATTCGGAAAGTCCAACTTTTTCTAGCATTTCGGCCGGAATAGCCCGAATTTCTTCGGAAATGTTGTCTTCCAAAGCTGGAATAGTTGCTGGCTTATTTCTGTAGACTTTAGACTTGACGTAGCCCCACAAAAAATTGTCTAAAGGCGTCAAATCGCATGATCTTGGTGGCCAACTTACCGGTCCATTTCTTGAGATGAATTGTTCTCCGAAGTTTTCCCTCAAAATGGCCATAGAATCGCGAGCTGTGTGGCATGTAGCGCCATCTTGTTGAAACCACATGTCAACCAAGTTCAGTTGTTCCATTTTTGGCAACAAAAAGTTTGTTAGCATCGAACGATAGCGATCGCCATTCACCGTAACGTTGCGTCCAACAGCATCTTTGAAAAAATACGGTCCAATGATTCCACCAGCGTACAAACCACACCAAACAGTGCATTTTTCGGGATGCATGGGCAGTTCTTGAACGGCTTCTGGTTGCTCTTCACTCCAAATGCGGCAGTTTTGCTTATTTACGTAGCCATTCAACCAGAAATGAGCCTCATCGCTGAACAAAATTTGTCGATAAAACACATTTCGAACCGAACACTGATTTTGGTAATAAAATTCAATGATTTGCAAGCGTTGCTCGTTAGTAAGTCTATTCATGATGAAATGTCAAAGCATACTGAGCATCTTTCTCTTTGGCACCATGTCTGAAATCTCACGTGATCTGTCAAATACTAATGCATGAAAATCCTAACCTCAAAAAAATCACCCATTAATAGAGTTTCAGGTCTGCCAAAGCGTATGAAATTTTAATCGCTTTTGTAAGATAATATATATAATAAATAAATAAATAATATCTTTCCGCCTATTTATAAAATACCATTATAAAATTATAATGATAAACATAATTCCAATGTAAGCATCTAATTACAATGCTCATATTTAAATGCGAATAGTATTTTAGTATAAATATCCTATGTCATGCATTTATATCTATCAGTTTAACAACAGAGATAGCAACTTGTATTCTTGATTATAAAGTGAAGAGTTCTTGAAGAAAATTATATTTTAAATAAAACAACAGGTAAAAGCTCAATTATAATCATATGTGTAAATACTATTCAATTCTCACTGTAAGTCGTTGTGTATCTAATAGAAATAGAAATTTAACAATTAAATTAGTTAATCATGAAAAGGTAAAACTCTTATGAAATTTAAAATAGTTATTATTTCTTAAGTGGCCCACTTCCTTTAACTCTAGACATAATCGAACATTATGCAAATGAATTTATTAGTTATAAATATTTGTACAAGATGTTTTAATTTATGCTTCATTTATACATACATCAAAACATACGTGAATGTATTTGTTGAAATTAATTTTTTTATTAACTCGCATATTTTAGATATGTAATAATTTGTTAGTCATAAAATAAATTCTAGGTTTAAACACTTGTTCTTATAAGAATATATTTTCAATGCTACACACACATACATTATGTGAAACAAATAAAAACTTTCTGAAGTTTATTTTAGATTAGAACTATCGTAAATAGTTTGGTTACGGATAAATACTGGCATCTTTCTTTTCTCTTAACTTCTCCTTAAATTCTTTAGTTTCAGATATTATGGTAAAATACCGTAAAAATTTATAGTAATCTTACAAAGATTAAAATGTTTTCATGCATAAATTTTGTGTTAGAAACAAAAACTTTTTCTTTTCTTTTACTTTTTTTAACAACTTATGTAGGAATTTAATTTAAAGTTCAAGATTTACTTGCAGAATAGTAGGAATTTAGAAATTATTATATTCTTTTGAAATAGTTTAATGTATAAAAGGAACAACAACAGTAAAACGATAAAATATCCCTATTACATTACCAAAAAATCCTCGAAATTAGCATTTTAACTTTTAAAGCATATGTAAACATTTTATAATTATCATACTTACAATAATTTTTTTCCCTTTTTTTGTTTCCTGTTTTACGGAAACAATATACCTGGGTAATTCCACGTCAAATCAACAAGGCACTCAAAATAACTACTTCAGATTTTATTGAAACTTTTGTTTGGTTGACTCTCTGAAACCAAATATAATTTTAAAAAAATTTTATCTTTTATAGTTTTTAGCTATACAGTTATAAAAATCGGAAAATATCGCTTTTTTACAAATGCGCTCTAGGATTAAATATATTCTAATTCCAGTTCTAAAAGCCCTAGGAAGTTGAATAATAGCTCATTTTAAAGGCGATTTCATGCGCTCTAATTTGATATCAATCATGAAAAAAAACTAATTTTAACAATTTTTTTTTGATTTGACATGGAATTACCCACCTATATCGTAAAAACCATATTAATAAGCTTCAATGTATATCCAATTTTCTACATCCGTCCGTCTATCCATATGTCCGTGTGCACATATTTTCATCTGTCTCTCTATCTCTTGAACCGTAATTAGTAGACACTTGAAATGTTCGCAGAAGTTGTACTTCTTTGATCGTCAGTAACAAAAAAAAAAAAAAAAAATAATGTTAAAAACTTTAACATTATATTAGTTAACATTACAATCTGAAATAACTAAAAACACAGGCTACTTGTTGTGATGTAAGTAAGACGAGCATAAAATGGGAATATCTTCGAATAACATATTGTTACTTTCTCTATTATTAGCTTTTTGTGGCCACTAAAAAAAAGTTTTATTAAAAACTTTAATGGGTCTTAGAGTTACGGTAGCTATAACCGCCCGCCGATTATTCTGCATATTAACTTTCAACATTATACATACTTATACATGTACATATGTACATTCAGGTTTTCAAATTAGCAGGTCTTTTATTTCATGCTGTTTATTATTTATACTTTCTGCTGTTATATATTAGCCTTCTTACAGTTCAAGCGACTGTTAATTGGATATTTACGTAACGTAAGCTTTTCGATAGGTTGTAATTTTAATGTCTAAGCAGCACAGGAAGGTAATAAATGAGAGAGTTTGAAATCCCTATTTTTTTAATATAGGAATTGATTAGTATAACAAAAATATTGTTTACACACAATTATTGTCAAAATAAATGTGTTACAAACTCTATTTAGTTAATTTAATTTTCTATTTAATCAGACCGTGCATTATCAATGCGTATTATTGTATCAAAATGATAGCCTTGATGACTTTAGATCTAACCATATAGCGTTTCTATTGACTGCATCGATAGCTTTTTAAAAGTCAACAAAGGGCAGGTATAGTGGTGACTTCCATTCGATCGATTGTTCAATGATTATTTGAAGTGTATTTACCTGATCGACACAGCCTGCTTGTCTCTAAGTTTCCAGCCTTTTAAGTATTATCGTGGCTAATACCTTGTATATTGTATGGAGCAGCTTAATACTCCTTCATTTATCACAATTTCATCGTCATCTTTTTTAGGTTTTGTTTGTTTGTCCACGAACAATTTATGGTTTCTGTTCTCCAGGCTTGTGCAATATGCGATTGTTTGATATTAGCTGCAATTTCATTGTCAATTAAAAAGAGTTATGTTGAAATTTAATTTTAGTTTTCTTATTGCGTTAACTGTCTTTGTGATAGTAGGCGGTTCACTTGTGATTGGCCTGTTTTGTTCTTGTGCACTATAGGGAAATCCAAGTTCAAGTACTCCAAGTGTTACTTAAATCTGAGAAATGTTCCATTCACCTTTTGTTTTTTTCCTGAGTAGTTGTAAGTTCAATTCTGTTGGGATCACGTACTGGTCGGTTTAATTTTTATTTTTTGTTTGCGAGCCGATTGATTACCTGATGAAGTTCTCTGGTGCCAGTATTATATAAATTATATTCAAAAAAAATGAAAAATTTGTTTTATTTTATCACTCATTTCGACTAAGTGACTTATGTAAGAAATTAAAAACAAAGTTTACGTATTATCTTTAACCTAGTGCAAAATTGTAATACTTGACTACGTCCGTAATAAGGCTGAAAATATGAAAATCTTGCATGTACGTGTTGGATATTCTAGATCATTTAATTATCTCTGTGTTTTTATCCACTTACAATAGTTATTTAATGAATAATTATAAAAAATATAGACCGATACCAGATTTATACAAATCTTTTAAAAAAAAACTACTTGATAATGTCGCTATGATTAAGTATAGCTGAAGGATCCTCTTTAAAGGGCTTTTCCATCTTAATAATAGTTTAAAAATGTTATAACATTGTAATTTTATGTAATGTTAATATAAACTCTTATGCTGCCTAGTTTGCTCTTGTTTTAAAATAGAAGGCTAAAAACAATCTTATTATATATTTACTTTTTATGCTGCATGAAGCCACTTTTACAAAGAAAACAATAAAAACTTTTTTAAAAGTAATTTTTCATACAAAAGTAAAAAGCAGGTCTCTAACATTTTATATTTTTTGGCTTAATTGTTAACGAAATTTTCTAGAATTTAAGTTTTTTGTCTTTCTTCTTCAATAAGAACACCACTTGCTCGTTAAGGAAAATGTATATTTTTAACAAAAAAAGAAAAGAAAAAACTCTTTATACTTATTTTCTTTGTGTATTTCAACTACAAAACTATGCAAAAGTTTAAATCATGTCTTTTTTTTTTTGCTGCTTTAAAGTTTTCTTCCATTTATATTTTTTTCTTTTGTTATTTGAACAAGAAATTACTTTTAGCCTAGTTTTACAAGTTCTACTTCATTAACTTTTTCAATAATGATAAATTATCTTCTACAATTTTTTCCCTTTAAAAAATAGTTTACGAGTATTATTTGATATAAACTCAAATAAATAAAAATACTATTTTTAATATTAATTTTTAATATTAATTTTTTAATATTAATTTAATAAAAAATAAAAATTGTAAACTGAAAATGAGCAAATGGTTATATTTCTAAGTTTTAATGTTTGATTTATCAAGGTTTTAATTTTTCAAAATATTAAACTGACATTCAGTGAGTCAGTGTTCATTGTACTCATAAATATTTACCATATTAATGCTACTTTTCCCTTCTGTAAATTTATTATTTATATTTCACTGTCATTTTATAAAGTGACATTTGCCTAGATTTTTTGTTAGTAGGATTCCAACTGCCGTTTATATTTCTTTTATAAAAAATGAAAAATTAGAACGGAATAGTATTTTTCTAGGGTAGGAGGCCTTTTGTTTTAATTTCCATTCTGAAAGTATTTTTTTTTTTTCTTTCATTCTATCTTTTGTGTTTGTACTTTTAAATTGGCTCACTTTCGCGGCATTTCATTGTCATTCATTGTAAAAAATATACAAATAGTAAACTTATAAACATATACATACGTACATACATATTTTTGTATAAATTTATAGACTTCTAAAAATTTTATTTGTTGTTATAAATATGTATAAATTGTGCTGATTTTATAGAAAAAAATATTTTTTTAATTGCCATTGCTGCAACTGTTATTATTTGCGACATTATATTTGTGAATGGCTCATTTCAAAAACTGTTTAATGTCTATTTGTATGTTTGTGTCAAACCTTGAATAATTTTTAAGGCTAAATTAAAACAGTTCATTTCAAGTTTGACAAATAAGTCTTATAAGAAATGTATTTAATAATTATCATACGCCATGCTGTATAATATATGAAAACTTCAAAGCAAAATTAAATAATACAAAATTATCTTGAGCTAAATGTTAAAAAAGTAAATGACGGCTATGTTGTAATTACGTGATACCCTAAGGTGTTTCGTTGATTTTGGGTCATGTATACTGCTTAAATGGCCATATGCTCCTCATAGGAGCCATATATGTATAATATATCGCTTATACAAACAATAAAACGCTTAGATTGGCTTTAAATTTTTAAAAGAATACTATTAAAACATGTTCAGCGAGATTAAGATTAAATCTTAAGAACTAAAAAGTTCAATTGGGTATAATTTAGCGTTATAAGTATCAACTAAAAAATAATAATTTTATAATGGTAAATCACGCTTGGAGGCAAAACATCACAAACTCTAATAACTCAATTTATTTTTCTAATATTACACTAGAAATAGAGTTTACAAGTGTTAAACAATTTCAAAAAGCTCTATCTTCTTGATATATAATGTAAAATTAAAATTTCTCAGATTCTATTTCTTTGATAAGTTTGTTTAAATAGAAAATTAATAACAATTGAAACTACCGAGTAGATTGATACAAAGAGTACTGATGACGGACGTAGCTGTCTAGAAAATGCATTCTGCTTTGCTGGTATCTAATTTTTCTGTATCTCTTTATAATTAAGAACTTAAGCTTAAATAATGAATTTATTAATTCAAAAATAGTTCAAATAAAATTCATATAATTACACTAAGCTATATTTTTTGTCTTGCAGTGCAGAGCTGCCCAGAAAAAGCAACTGTTTTAAAGATCCCTTATTATATCTCACCATTTAAAAAAACTTACAAAGGAATAAAAAATAAAATTTTACGGAAAAGAATATATGCATATAATTTTAATATCTCCTATTCGAACAATTAGACAAATAATACATCAAACCTCATTTGTTAAAACTTCGGTGTCAACTTGATCTGTAATTAACACATATGACAAAAATGAAGTACACATGGCTTATTAGCTGGAACTCCACCTTTAGCTGCTCTTTACTTCTATACTAAAATAACTGTGATACTATAGAATTAGGGCTTGGAAAAAGTATAAAGGTTCATAAAAAATTATGAGAATAAACACGACTAAGACAGACCATTATTGCGTTTGTTACCCAAGTAGCAGAGAGACTAAAATCTAAAAGGCTAGCAAGGGCGTTTTACACTATAATACAAGTATTAATACTTTTGAATAAAATACAAACCCTGATATAATCGCTGTTTGAAATTGTTCAAAAAACTAACAACTTATTATTTCAGGGTCAATTTGATCAATTGTATTAATATTTATTATAGTGCGAACTGGCCTTAAACAAATATGTTTTCTGTATATATGTAACCACAAAAGTCTTAATATGATTTACTAAAATTTATGAAGACAAATCCATGAAATGCGTTTAACATACTGTTAGTATTTTGGATAAGCTTCCTCACCCAATATTTTAATCATATAATTATCACTTCCTTATATGAAGAAACTGGCTGCAGTGGCCAATTGTGAAATTATTACAGTACTGGTTTTATTTAAATACAATTTTGAAAAAATATCCACATTTATCCTTCGTGAATCAAGAAATGTTTAATTCGTCTTTTTATTTATTTTGTTTTATTATTTCTCTAAGTTCGGTGTTGAAAGAATATTTCTTTTAACAAATTAGCTAACTAACTGAAAAATGGGAAAATTTTAATTTAGTCACTAGCAGAATATAATGATTTTCTGGATCAAAGACTACTACCATATTTTTAGATATATATTTTAATAATTACCACCCTGTATTTGTTGTTGCTTCAGATACTTTCGAATGTTGTTTACTCTTCAAGAAATTTTTAGAGGACGACACCTACATCCTGTAAATCTTCAAAAGCATGCCCTTCGGGTAAAAACAATACACCTCTTTATGAATAAAGATAGAGAACTACCACATCTATAATTTCCTTCATCATACCTCGGCAACTATATGAGCTTTAGTGACGTGCATACTTTTTATGGTATTAAAAATCAATTTTTTATTAACCCTGACAATAATAAAATTAAATTTATTTTAGGATATATTAAATGTAGTCAAATATTATTATTGATTAATACAGAAACCTTATGGCAAACTTTTTGGTTTGTATTATTTAACTATACAAAATCATGGTCATCTAGCAGAAATAATTGCTAAGACTTCAAAGGTAATATCTTATAGACAGTATACAAAAAGGCACCTGAATACTTTATGTCGAATGTATTCATGTCTTCTCGTTTTATATCCTTGGTAACATTGAAAACAATTACGAAACAATTGATTTTGTCCTTATTTATACATTTCATGCAAAAAATACAAGTAGTCGTACATATACTTTTCCTGCAATATGCACGCAATTAGTTTCTAACGAGGAACATCTGACAAGTACAGTAAATACATTTCAATAATAAATAGTTTAACATTTAATGAGTCATTTGGAAAATGTACCCTTACAAGGAAGTAAATTACAAGGGCGTAAAATATATAATAGAAAATGGCTTAGTTGGTAAGTTAGGTTTATCTTAACATATTAGCTTAAATGGAATATTATTTTTTTAATTTAGGAATAAATTTTAGGACTGACTCATTAATGTGTTTAGCATTGAATATACAAATAATAATGTTATTTTTACTATATACATATACATATATTCACATACAAACTCCTACATTGTATAATGTTTAAATTGTACAAAAACATCAATGATAATCGCAACAACACGACAATTTAAATAGTTACACACATTTATACATAAATACATATACCTTCATTCATCCTTTCATACATCTATAACAATGTATTGTATCTAAACAATAGCAAAATGACAATATCTACTTGTAGTAGTTCCCTTTTCCTACAATAATGTTTTTGGTGTTGCTGTTGCAGCAAGTTGTTTAGTTAGTAGGGTGGTTGAATGTTGTCATATTGATGTTTCGTTGTTTTCCCCATTATTTGTGATGCGGCAAATGTAACGGTAACTGAAACATTAATGGAGGCAAAAAATAGGAACAAAACTTTTTTACCATTTGAACTCTTGCTTATTTCTGTACATTGTTCTTCCATTTATGTTTTTTTTTCTTTTTTTTAATGAAGTAAATGCGGTTTGTTATATCCTGTAATACAAATACATACATAAATATACTTTAAATAACATGTGGGAATCTTTTTTTTATAAGTATGAGTATACATACATATTCATTCAATATTCCTGGATAAAATCAATAGACATGAGTATATTGCATAGATTTTAACTTTTCTCGGTTTTAAATCTTGTCTCTTCAACAACTGATTTAAATTTTAATCTAAAATATAAATCTTAGTACTTGTTTTCAGGCTTGGCAATACCTTGGCAATAAATCAAATATAAATATCAATCATAATTGAAAATAAACTCACATGGAATAATATTAGATTACTGTTGTCATACCTTTCGGTGAAGACCGTCGTCACTGGCTGTTGTTTTGGCGAGCGCTTTCGATGTAAAGACATCATTTTCAAGCCGGCCAATCAATTTAATACCTAATATTAGATTGTTATATGTGTATTGCATCAGTTACTGTAGGTAATATTTCCTTTCACACAAAGCTGTATGTTTTGAGGGTGCTGTAGCTTAAGTGGTTAGCACGTTGACTACTAAGCAATGGTCACGAGTTCAAATCTCAGCCGTGGCAACATCAATTTTTCTGATATGTATTAATTTTTCTTTATAATAATGCATATCACAGCGCCCTCCTTCGCCGGTATTACCACATAGCACTAAATCGCCGGCGAAGTAAAATAATTATAAATTGGCTATGCTAGCTTCAAACTAATTCGCCTAAATAACACCAGAGGCGCAGCAATACTGTTCTAAAAATAATCATAACGTGCAATTGCAGTGTTGCCAGAATCGAAGCTTCACTATCACTAACCATCTGTCTTATCTACTACTATCCCTTTCCAAAGGAAGTACCACAGTTTATGTAGGCATTAACTGCCTGAGTGGTACTTCTCTTTAAAAAAAAAAAAAAAAAAAAAAAAAAAAAATAAGAAATATTAAGTAGTGATTGAAAAATGTAAGGCTAAGATAGCCTCCAAGCTCTTTCTTTAATTATTAATATCTTTCACAAAAATGTTTTGCTTTTTAATATGATCCTGTTTTTTTTTTTTATAAAAAAATTTGATTTACTTCCTTTAACCACTCATAAAATCTTTAAATAATTAAAGTTTTTTGTTTTTTCAAACCAGAAACTTTTTTGCAAATTATAATTGATTAGTAAAGAATACTAAACAAATAGAGACCCTGTTAATAAAATACTCTACAACGTCTTATTGTTCATTTACGTACGTATAATAATATTAAAATTAATAATGCGTATTTTAAAAATAAGAATTCTTTACAAAGAATATATTAGTTACATATATAAATTTTCTAGATAACAAAAAAGTGCTTGGTAATTCAATGTCATGCTAATTAGTAGAGATTTTATGAAAAATGATAAAATTTTAATAAGCCAATATCAAATTGACCTTTACCTTAAATAATATCAATGCTGCCATAATGTATACAGATTTCAATAGATTTACCTAAGTAAGCTTACAATAACACATAAATCCATAAAATTTTTAGGTAAATAAGTATGAAAAATAGAAAAATTAAAAAATGTTTGCTGAAAAATATAATTAGTTAAAGGTAAGCTGATAATAATGATACTCAACGTTTCTCTAGCATTGTATGAATTGTCTATGTACAATTTTAATAATGAGCAAGATTATACATTGCATTAAATTACTTAAACATTTTTTTAATAGTTTAGAGTTTCTACACGCAGAGAAAACTCATGTCTGGGGTAACCATAACCTAAGAGTAACATGTTATGGTTAAATTATATGATTGTATTAAATATTAAATAAAACGATTATAGTCACATGAGAATATTTTTTTATTTGTCTTTCACTTTATTTTAAAACAAATGATGTATAGATAAAAAATAGTTTTATTATAAATAAATTAAAATACAAGCTTCTTAAGATCTTGGACGTTCATTTTTTTTCCTTATAAAAGTCCAACAACAAATCGTTAGGGACTTTAACAGCATTAAAAGGTACATCGAGGGCATGACCTTAAGAACCGAAACCAACAACTAAAACTTCATCATTTTCTTTCATATATTTCAAGCTAACGTATACTGGCTTTAACACCAACTTTTTTACTTGCAATTTCCTTGGCATGGGAAGCATCACCAAAAGGAGTAGCCTTCCATCTTGTACTCAAATGAGCTTTTTTGTAGCCTTTGTAAGCCCGAAATTGATAACGACGCACAGTGGCGCCTTTTCTTAAAACCCGTGGCAAAAATATAAAATTTCATCACAAAATTTTTTGAAATGAATGAAAACATCGTATAAAGGACTACTTACTAATCACAATTCAAAAACGTTTTCCTTAATTGCAAAAAAAATATAGTCTGTGGAGCTGCTCATAGTCGACAATTTTTTAGAAAGCAAAAAAAGGATGATCTTGAAAAAATAAATGCACTTTAGAATTAAAGTGTCAGAAAAATTGCCGTACTTTTTTGGTATTTTTTTAAGATATGTTTGTTTTTTATTAAAAGAAGTAGTAAAATGTTTAGCAGATGCCCTACTTTTGCGACAGTAGCCGCTTTTTAGACACCCTATATTTAGGCAATTTTTACAAATAAAATAGAGCATATCTAAAAATGGTCAAAAATGGTCTCGCCCATATTTTCCGAGCATATTTGCTACATAATACTTTAAATAATTTAACTAAGTTTTGTCGCCGCAAGTTGCCGCTGTAGGTGAAATAAGAAGAAAACTGTTACAACCTCATAGCGAAAATGACAAAATTTTTTTTTCATCTTTCAGAAGCATTATGTCTTAAGTTTGTAAAAGATAAAGATAAATCAATACGACTGAGAAGTGAAATCGCTGAGCATTTGAAAAATCCTCGCCCATCATCAGTTCAGTTTTGCCTTCCGATATTTTTTCAATATGCAAAGGAGTCTTTAGAAATAATAAAATACACAGTGAACGATATAAAAAAGCAATTTTCGGAACTAAAGCTTTCTGTTATTGAAATAAAGAATGGCAAAAGTGTTTCGATTGATTATGAATTTTTATAAATATAATAACAGCTACCTCGTCAACTTTGAAGTGTGCAATTTGCAAAAAGTCACAGAAAGACTTTTAAAATTTTTATGACTCAAGTGATGAGCAAAATTATGAATATGGAATTTCTCCATTACATGCCAGAATTAGGTGCATGGAGTTTATTTTAAAACTAGCGTATAAAAAACGTAACAACTCGAGATGATTGGGTATGTATTAATTTGTGCAAAAATAAAAGATTTCGCATGCTGAGGTAGTGCACTATGTCGCAACAAAGAATCATAGTTCTCCAAAATGAAATACTACTGAATATCTGTATACATCTCCATACACATATCGTGTAGCATTGCTAAATGAGACTTGCAACTTATGCAGTGAGAACGAGTGCATAAGTAAACATTTCTGTACACCTCTGCAAAACTAGTTATAAGAGGTAGAAGTAGTTGTATAACAATCCGTTTCTTGTGTATGAATTGAAGTCAAACGTAAATTACGCAATGTTAGGTACATACTGCGTACTATATTATTAATGTGGTCACGACTTGATAAGGACGAGTTGATATATAAACCTTAATATTCAACCTTTTCAACATAAACAAGCCTGGTGTCACCCAACCTAACAGTTGGAAGCTGGTTAAAATGGAGTTTGTTCCTGCTAATGGGTAATAATAGCGAATTGGCTGGATTGAACATAAGGCCGTTTGCCTTAGCCTATATGCAGACAACATTTAGGTTCTCATCAAGTATGTAACACATATCGTCAACAAGTCCAATACGGCTAGATATGTACAATTGTACATCATCAGCGTATGCATGAACATTTATAAAATTTACTACACTAAATATATCATTTATATAAATGCTGAGAAGCAAAGATCATAAAACTGAGCCTCTTGGAACTCCAGAGGTTACATCTTTAAAGCATGACTACCTTGAACCAACAACTACGTTTTGAACTCGCTGAGATAGTTGCTTATTAGAAACACTGCGCTGCGGTCAAATCCAAAAAAGCATTCTAGTTTTCTGCAAAGAGGTGAATGATCAATTCTTTCAAAGGCCTTTGAAAAATCCAACAAGCACATCAACGATAAATCAACCATATCATACGCTGGTCTTATATCATCAAATACTTTTAGTATTGCGGTTGTACAACTATGGCTAGAACGAAACCCTGATTGTAGGGGATCAGCAAAAATCAATCATTTGATGAAATCAATCATTTGATGAGACATAATTGTTTCAAACACTTTTCCAAGAACAGAAAGTATACTTATGGGCCTGAAATCATTTGGGTCACTCGGGGTGTTTGTATTTGCCACTGGTATAATTTTACCAATTTTCCACACTTTTGCAAAAGTTGAAGTAGTAATGCAGTGATTAATAATATGGGTAATTGTTCCAACAACATACGAAAGTATTCTTTTTAAAAAACGTATACTTACACCATCCCTACCAATGGCATTAGAACGAATGCTCACCACAGTTCTATAGACTTCATCATCCGATACAGTTGAAAACTGAAATTCGTTAGGGCCCGGAAATAAAGGCTGAATATAAGAAAAATCTGGTATGTTCAGATTGTTTAACGAAAAGAAATCATTTAAGGTGTCAGGATCTAAAAGACAATCCGAGTTTCAAGCGGGTTGTTATCTAGGCGTTTAATATTTTTCCAGAGCTGTCTAGATGTTTTCGAGAAAAATACGCTTTCTTTGCTTCTCTAATAACCAATTTAGCACGATTTCTAGCTATCCTTTATAAGATTCTGTTTGAACTCACGGGGTTTTTATGTGTTTCTTTCTAAATATCTAACTTTCTATCTACTGTATATTCATACCAGCAATCATTGAAAAGGATAATATATTGACTTAAAGTCTCTATACATTATAAAACAATAAGTCTTTGATTGAGATTGATATTAAGAGAGAGACTAAATAAGAATTAAGTCAAAACAATTTAACAACAAGCAACAAAACTCAAACAAAACAATAATATATTATTTTTGAATATTTATAAAACTTATAAAGTTAAAACCAACCATGTTGCATTTTTTGGGTGTAATAAACATTTAATGATGGAATCTTTAGTAAAAATTGTTTATCGTGCCCAAAGTGTGACAGGAATGAACACTTATAAATGGACCAGACAATGTCATGTTTTGATACTTATATTTTTTCTATTTATAAGTCTGCACAGATTTGGTAATTTGCATAATTCCTCTCCTCTTCTCTCATCTATTGTAAACTGTATTCCTTTATAAAAGCTCTTTAGTTCTTCAAGTCTTTGTTTCATTGCACTTACATTTATAATTTTAAAAAGGCAGCTCAGATAATTTGTAAGTAGCCTAATCTTATCACCTAATTAACATATCATATAATTTTCTTTATTCGTAACCTAAGTTTTCTTAAAAATAATTTCCTGGCTCTTTTAATATGTCATTTTTCTTGAACCAAATCGTAAAATCAACTGGTATACTCGAAAATAGAGAGATCACATGAACAGAAATCAATTTTTTCTTAGCAGCAAATGTTATATTTTTTATTTATTTTAAAATTGCATTGAATCCCGTTTACAAAATTTATTTTTTTTTTTTCAGAACAAAAAAAAAATAATATTCTACATAATCAGACAGACAGACAATTAGACAGAAACCTAGTAAGAAATAAGAAAAATAAAAATATTGAATGGTCTGTTATGATGACATTCATTGCGGCCACATTACAGAACATAAGTTTCAATTGTATACGTGCCAGAAAGAAACTTATAATACCACATAAAGCACCCCTCGCTCTTATCTAAAGGTAAAAAGCATGTTCTTAAATATATGTACATATGTATGTATGGTCCAACAATTGCTGAAGCTGTTAAAATCCTTACAAAGGCAAGAAAAAACAACAAGAACATGGTCACAAAATCTAATCAATTGAAGAATATAATGTTCTATTCTAACGCAATATATATTCATATGCTTTTGGTGTTTTTGTTAACCTTTTATTGCTAAAAATACTTACCAGGTTTTTTCTTTTCACTTTCTTATTTGTGTTCACTTTGCCCAAATAAAAAACCTACAAGTGTGTTTTATACATAAAAATGCTCTTATTACATTTACAAATATCCATTACAATTTGTTTAAGTAATTCATTACATTTATTTATTCTACTGCCTAATACCCCAACAAAAAATTTGGCATTACTAAAGAAATACTTGCTATATAATGACTTACTTCTGGGATTGCCATATTCTGTTACTCGATTTCAAAACTAATTACTTCAAAAAAAAGTAAATTATAATTGAACAAATTCTTATAGTTTAAGAGAGAATGAAAATATTTTAAAAAAATGGGTAACTAATTCCATGTCAAGTCAAACAAAAAAAAAATTGTTTTTCTAATTTACCACTCCCGCTTTTATTGAAACTTATGTTATTTATATTATTTGACTTTTTGAAACCAAATATAATCTAAAAAAATCTATATCTTAGTTTTTTCGCTATACAATTATTAATACAGGAAAATATCGCTTCTTTTGCATATGCGTCCATGGATTAAATATTTTCATATTCCAGTTCTATAAGTCCTAGAAAGTTTAGTTGTAGCTTATTTTAAATCTCATTATCTCAAAGATTTTTATAAAACTTTTTTTAAAATATCAAAAAAAAATTTGTTAAAAATTTATTTTTTTATGATTAATATCAAATTAAAGCGTATAAAATCCGCTTTAAAATGAGCTTCCTAGGGCTCATAGAACTGGAATTAGAATATGTTTTAAATATATATGTACACATACACACATGCATACAAATATACACACACGAACACAAACTAAGGTTTGTATTCGTTCAGCAAACTAAGGTTTGTACCCGTTTAACAAAATAAGGTTTGTAACTGTTCATCGATTCTGTATAGGTTTCCCATATTCTCCCATACTCTCCGTCGGTTATGAAGGAATTATAGATCTTTGAACACAATTGCTTGAGACTTTGTGTTTCATAATGCTAATTTTGAAAGCTATGTCAAAAGATATTCTAATAATATAATTTACCAAAGGCTAAAGTTCATCCACTTTCCTCATACGTTTTAGCCTTTCTTACAAAGTTTATAAACCGTCTTGAAAATCATGTATAAGTACAGCAAGAGCTTCGACCCCTGATCAAGGTATCTATTTACTAACAGTTTGGAAAACATACCCTTATTGCCTCGACACTTTAACTTAACAATTCTCGCATGTTGATTAAACTTAAATAGCTTGTTTAATGTTACCCAAGATACTTTATATATTCTTTAAAGGATATAACCGTATTGCATTCAATCCTTTACTTAATTTAAGTGCATTACGGGGACCTTTACCAGATGCATTACGGAAGCAAATTGACTCCGATTTCAGAGAGTTAATTTTAATACCTCAAATATCATAATAATTGTCAATTACTATAAGATGATCATGAACTTTCCTTAACGCGATTTCCGGATTTTTTCGTGAGCATTAATTAAAGAGTCATCCGCATATAATTGCGTAGTCATTTTTCAAGATAGTAATAATAATTCGCGCTTTAGTTTATATTATAATTTAAATATTATTATTAACTAAGGCAGACCTTTTTCAGATAATAAAACGCTATTAGAAAATAAAATTAAAATCTTTCAAAAAGCTTTCTAAAATACAGGAAATCTTACTCAAAATGTTTTATTAATTTTCTTAATTAAATTTTTTATTAATTATATTAGTCTTCTTATTAATTATATTATATTCTTATTAATTTTATTAATTTATTAATATTATTAATTTATTAATTTTCTTAAATCACTCCTTTAATTGCTCCCTTCAGATTATGTTTCATCACTTTAATCTTGTATCCATCTTGAAATCATACGTTAAAAATAAGTATGTTAAAAAATTGATATGATTTTATAACCCATGAAACGATACTAAAAACCCGAAGACTTTGTACTAGACATTATGGCAAAAAAAAAATTAATAATAATACTATGGTACTCTATAGTTGTTAAATTTATTTCAATGTGTAAAGCACTACAACATTCATTAAGTATGCATGCAATACTTTTTGTACACTTCTGAGTATTACTATAAAAAACATTACATAATATGTCTAAAACATAAATTTCTGTATATGTTGTCAATAAACTTAGTTATAATAATGATAATAATATTTATTTTATTCAATACTTACGAACATATGTATACAAGCCAATACTTATACTTTTATTGACCGTATAAAGTAATATAAAAAACACATAAATACTTATATATTCAAAATAATGAGTACGGAATAGGAATGAAAACATGTGGGTCTCATTTATTTTCATATATGCAAACATTTTTTTGGATTATAAAAAATTAAAAATATAAGAAACGATAACTTTATATATTTAAAATCTAATTATATTCATACATAGTTATTTTCTTACGGTTTGATAGTAGTTGTCATAAAATATGTTATAGAATTTTGATAATTTTAATAGTGCTTCAGATATAGTCTAAGTATTTACTTTATAAAAAAGGTGACCATCCCTAGCTAATTAGAGAATTATAGAATTCTAGAATTTATGTAAAATTTTAAAATTATTGTAGAGTTATTGCAGGATAATTTATGGAAAAATTCAATTAATTCATGGAATATTTGTTGAACTTGGAGATATCATAGCAGAGTCATTCTTCCATAAAAAAAACAAACAGAAATAATAATTATAAATATAAAATATTATGGTTTTCATGCAAAAAAGTTTAAATGATTTTGTTTTAATGTTAAAACGGAAACCTATTGATATCGCTCCAATAGTATAAATAGCCTGTCATACAGCTACATTTCTTGGACCATAATATCTAGACCCCTGAATAATAACAATTTTTTTATACAGAGCTTATCGTTTTTATTTATGAAGTTTGACGTATCGATTAATAGAGTAAATTTATGAATTCGCCATTGGAACTACCTAAATAAATGCTAAACTACCTAATAAAATGTTGCAAAAAATCCCAAGTCTAATAATGTATTGGTATAAAGAATTGTATAAGTGTTGGCTTACAAAAATTCGTTTCAGGCTAGCCTGAAAGTGGTCTAAGTAATATATTTAGCTATCTCCAACTATTTTCGAACATAAAAACGATAAATCAATCAAATCAACTATCTATTATTAATATAGTTTACATTAAAAAGCGCACGTTGTCTTCAGACGCGTTTCGTTTGAGATTGTGTTTTGTAACAAAGACCACTTCCATACCAGGCTAGCCAACTCAAATTGTTAACTTTTAAAATAAAAACAAAAATGATTTATTATAAATCTATTTTAACTAGTAATCTATATTTTATAAATAAATTTTGCCTTTTAGTTATAAAGGCAAAAAGTGCATGTCACTTTTAAAATAAATTTTAAAGATAAAATGTTGCATTTTTTTTTTGCTTAAAATAATTTTTTCATTAATATAATTAGCGTGTTGCTTTTATGCCTTATCAAAAGTAAACACTAAACGAGATATAATTAACCATAAAAACAATTGCCAACATTCTCACAAAGAAAAAAAAACTTTTTATCTCGTACAATTTTCTAACAAACACTTAAGCTAAAATCATTGACAATTTTATTCCCAACTTAAGTCAAAGGCATACTTTCGTTCCTTTTTTTAATTTTTTAATATCTGTTGGTTTACCTTTATTTAATCTGTAAAGTGGTAAATAGATGTTTGCGTTTTATCAGTAAACAAGCTCTTATATTCTATTAAATACATATTTACAAAAATTACTCAAACATACGGTGTTTAAAGTCCAAGGATACCTTTATAGGCTTACGGACAGTATTTATTTGTGTTTCAATTTAATTTGTTTATTTGATGTGAGTTTTCTTCGGATATTTCATATCTCTAAATGATAAATGTGTTCGTCTTCTTGTCAATGTAAAAAACCAAATATGAAAATACATTAGTCTTTAATATTATTTCCTACTAATGCTCTCTATTTAGTATCTCTTAATAATTATGTTAATTGCTATATGAATACTTTTCATAATTTATTTATTGTATCTTCAATATTTTTGAACTAATAATAATTATTCGTATCTTAAGTCTAAAATAAAATATACCTTTTAAGTCCAGCCAGCGCTAGACAAAAATAATGTTTGTTTAATGTACGGTCAAGAAAGCAGTGTCT
This sequence comes from Phasia obesa, assembly GCA_949628195.1. Classification (NCBI taxonomy): domain Eukaryota; kingdom Metazoa; phylum Arthropoda; class Insecta; order Diptera; family Tachinidae; genus Phasia; species Phasia obesa. The sequence goes on from OX451218.1 coordinate 113,420,026, forward strand.
CTTCTTTTTAGTCGAATGTTACCAGGTTCATTCAGCATGTTACTCGCCAAAGGGTTTGGGTGAGATTCTAGCCTCTTTAGATATGTGACTGTATGTTTTGATATTTCTGCTTTAACTGATGGCAGGTCTTTGTGGATGTTAGAATTTTTTATATACCAGGGAGCAGATGTAATCATACGTAGTATCTTATTTTGGCGCCTTTGAATTTTTCTACATTGCTAGCTGAGGCAGTGCCCCATAACTGAATCCCATAACACCAAATTGGTTTGAAGATTTACTTGTATAGTAGAAGTTTACAATCTAAGCTCAGGGTGGAGTTTCTGCCAATAAACCAATTTAGTTGTACTGCTCAATTTCATGTCAATTTCATTTGAAATCAATGTGGCTTTTCCAAGTAAGGCGACGGTCAAGATGTATACCCAGGTATTTAAAGTCTGAAAGCTGTGGTATCATTTGGTTATTTATGCGAATAGGAGGACGTGAGCCCCTACGCAGTGTGAAAGTTATGTGAGTAAGTTATGAATACTTAAAAAAGCTGTGTCATCTGCAAAAGTTGATGTGTGGACTAGGGTGCTAATTGGCATATCTGATGTGTACAGTAAATATAAAATTGGTCCCAAAATACTACCTTGGGGAACTCCGGCTTCAATGAGCTGTGGCGAGCTTAAAAAGTCACTTTCTTTTAGTAAAAACTTGCGATTCGTTAAATAATCTTTTAGGAGCTTATACAACTTTTCGGGCAAGTTCAGCTTTAGCGTAAATATTAGGCCTTAGTGTCAAACCTTATCGAATGCTTGAGAAACGTCGATAAAAAGCGCAGAACAGTATCTTTTTTCTTTAAAGGTTGTTTTAATTACATTTGGTATTCTGTGTGTTTGTTGGATCGTACTATGTACGTTCTTTTCTAAAGCCGAATTGATGGTTCGGAATACATCCATTCGCGCTAAAAATTGGATTCAGCTTAGTTATTAATATTCTCTCAAACAGCTTTGACACATTTGATAAAAGGCTTATAGGTCTATATGACTCTACCTTTGTGTGGTATTTTTCTGGTTTAGGAATCATAGTAATCAAATAGACTTTCCACTCTGTGGGAAAGTACTCAAGACGTAAGATGGTATTAAAAACAAAAAGAATAATTCTGCAATCTAAACGGGACACTTAAATAACATCTTGTTACTTGTTTTATCAACGCCAGGGGCTTTTTTGGTATTTAAATCCGCTGTTGCCCTTTCAATATCGCTAAATTCAAATCTTAGGAGTACTACGGCGCTAGTCTCTACTGGTGGCAACTCAACTATATCAGTACATATATTTGGAGTGAAAACCTTTTTCAAATGTTCAAGAAATAAATTACCTTTTTCGGTATTATTTGTTGCCCAGTCTCCACAAGAAGTTCTCAAGGGAGGTTTACGTACGACTGGCCTTTTAAGGTTTCTACATGCACGTTATAATGAATAATCTGATTGCGCAGTTGCGTCGAGGTCTTCCAAGTAAGATGCTACTTATCGATATTCTAGTAGCTGTCTTAGCCGTTTCGTGCAGTTTTTAAGTCTAGATTTGAGTTCAGGAGATCTGTGTGATTGCCACTCTCTTCGAAATTTCCTTTTTTCAGCCAAGAGCCGCTCGACATCTACAGAGTAAATTTTTTGTATCTAGCTGATTGTCCTCGGAATACCCATTTTTGAAATTGTATCAAACAAAACACGACCTTTTGGAGTTATTAGGCGAGATCCCCAAAATGTATGTTTAGAGTTGTAGTCGCCTGATGCTATTAAACAGGGACCTAGTGATTTGAGGAAGTCGCTATACTGACTATCTGATACTTGAAATCTAGGAGGTGAATAAATTGTAGAAATAACAAGGTTTTGATGAAATTCTTCAAGGCAGATATTTGTTGCTTGAAGGTAATCCTCTCAAAAATCACACAGTAAATAATGTTTGATTCTGGCCTTTATAAGTATTGCCGATCCACCACGTGGTCGTCCACGAGAGTCCTTGGTATCATATAATATATAGTCATTAATTTAAAAAAAGCTATTTGTTGTTAAGTGAGTCTCTGAAATCAGTATGACATCAATTTGTTGATTATTAAGAAATTACTCGAGTTCATTTCTGTGTTGCCGTAAGCCGTTTGCGTTCCAGAAACATAATTTTAAACAGTTCATGGTTTGTTAAGTACCGCCTGCAACATCATAGATTGCATGCGATCCATTTCTTGCATCATGCTGCTCATTGATCTCATAAAACTGTTTACCAGATGGTGTTTATTTTTTAGCTTCTGGGTGCAAATTTGGGGTAGTATTGGTTGTCGGTGTCGCCTTGTGTTGGATTTTAACATATCCGCGTATGAAACATGTTTGGTTGCGGGTTGAGCTAACTGAGGGTAATAAGCATTTGCTTGGTATTGTGGCTGCCTAGCAGGAGTATTTAATTTCTGAGTTGACTTTCTTACCATATCAATACTGTGCCTTTTTTTACTCGATTCTGTACAGATATTTTTGCTTTGACATTGTGTATACCCACATATGCTTGGTAAATTAAAAACCAATTTGCTTTCAAACTTGATATTTGGCATCATATCTTTTACCCTGCTTAGTAAAATTATTTATTGAATTATTACTTTAATCAGACATTTAATATTTTTAAATCGTTCATATTTTTCAGACATACATGTTATCGATTTCTGAATGTTAGCTTCCTTTTTATTCTTTCATTTAATACTCGAGTTGTTTTATTAATATCTTTATAAGTTAACTATATCTGTATCTTTTTTATTTTTTTATTTTGTATTTTTAAAGAAGGCCACTTTAAAACTTTGTGTCTAGTTTTAATTAATTTACTCCAATTGTAGTTAAAGATATTTCATTCTGACGTGATTTTATAAATTAAGAAATATGTCATTCTATATTTCCATAATAAACATATTAGAATAAATGCGTTATTTACAAAACTTAAGAGCTTAAGTCGACTTTTTGCCACTTTCTTCACTCACTCTCGCATTCGCTTTCTTCACTATTTTTATAAATTTTTAACCGCGTTAATTATATTCTTCAACTGTTTTATCTAGAAATTAAATAATTCAAAATTAAAATGTATATGCAACTTAACTAAATTTATATACCACTTCAACTTTTTGTGAATAATTAACTTTTTTCCTTTACTTTCTGCCGAAAAACCAATAGTTATTATACAATTCTTTTCAAACATGTAATTTTATAGAATCGGGTGCCCTGATAGGTTAGTAGGTAGCGTGCTAGTCTATCAGTCTGGAGGTTTTGAGTTCGTTTCCCACCAAAGACTAAGGGTGTATCAATACAACGAGTGAAAGTTTTCGCTGCTATGCTCGATAAAAAAGTAAGAATATAATTTTTAATTGTATTTGTAACATTTAATAAATAAATAACATAATATATTATTTATTTATAATTAATTTATAAATTTATAACATAATATGTTATTTATTTATTAATGTAATTTTCTCAAAAATATCCAACGAACAGAATTAACAATATTTGTTTTAACATACAACCCTTTCATGTAAACGTTTTATATTTTTTTTTTCATCCTTAATCTTGATATTTATCTTAAGAAGTGTTCTTGAATTATTTGCAGGCAAAGAAACAAGTTTTATATTTTCTTTTCTTTGACTTTAAGTGGAAAAGAAATTAGATTTCAAATATTTTTCTGGAAAACACTTTAAAACTCAACTTCAACCTTTAATTAGGAGTTTGAATTTGTTTAATTAAATGGCGAACAATCTCCTTTCTCTACGTTCGTTATGCCATCCATTATTCCGCTGTCTGTTTTGGATGTTGCGGCAAAATAGCTTGAATAATATTCTGGCTTAAAATAAACCTATACCTCATTTAACACGTTGTACCGAAATTAGTCGAAAGCTAAATAAAGATATTTGTATTAAATACAGTATAAAACGACAAAATATACCCAATAAAATATACACATTTCTTTATATTTCTTTAAGATTTAGGATTTTCTTAATATTCGGAACACTTAATAAATTCTATTTGTTTTTTTTTTATCTCGTCTCGTAAAATATGCTAAAATGAATTGTTCTTCGAATTACCTTATTTTTACTCTATCTTATGAATCATTTATTGATCCCTCAGCTAAATCCTTAAAGCCTTAAAAACAGCTTAAGGCTTAATATGTTTTTGACCAATCCTGGCTTACATTAAAATACTTTTCAAATGATATCTTTTATTGAACAAGTATTAAATATACTTCGTTTTTTATTTTGTCTTTTTCTTCTTTTTTATTATTTATTTATTTTAAAAAAGTGTAATATTAAAATAGTGTAAAATAGTTAACGTGGATGACGAATGTCCTGTAAAAATAGGGATAGGTATAAAATCCTTTTTGTTTACTTTCTTTCCTTTTTTCCTTTCTCTCGCTCTTTGCTTCCTGTATTTTAACATTTTTGGCTTCTATTTTATTGTTATTAAGTGTTATGGCTTTTTGATATGAAAATCTTTTTTATTTGTTTTATGTGTTTTAAATATTAAGTGAAAGAACGCTGATTAACTTTTATTAAAAATTTTTTAATATTTTTTTAATATTTAATCTACCTTGATTTGGGGACTGTGGTATAAAAAAATAAATAACAAATAAACACTTTCCATAAAATTACGAGAACATATTTTTCAAGTTGATAAATTTTAAGGCATTTGAACTTATTTTATGTGGAGCTTGCTAGAGAGATCAAAGCCACATTTTAATTTCTTTCCCTAAAACTCAGTAACGTCAAAGACGAATATGATGAACAATTTGAAAATGAAGTCAAAGGAGCAGGGTTATATTTGCTTCCTTGCATAGAAAAAATTAAAACAACATATTTATTTATACATTTTACTAACATGGAATGAGATCTGGGATATTTAATACCGTAGATAATTTTGCTACATCTAGACTTAAAATTAGTTCCAATGATGTGTCGTGACAACATAAGACATATGCCTAGATTTAAAAATTTATAATTATTAAAAATAAACAAAAATCAGTACACAAAAGTTTGTTTACATTCCAGTCAGACCGAAGCAAACTTACTAATTTTCGTGCCGAAATTATAATCGAAACTACCCATGTTCATGGTGTTGCTGAATAACACTTGACATGATTTCAGTTGACACTCTTTGTCTACAAATTAGATGTTAAATTGCAAGCAGTTCAAAAACAAAGAGATGAGCAATGTAATTTCAAGTTAATTTCTTTGAAATTAAGCAAAGCACGGTAATTTGGAAAATGAAAGTGCGTAATTTGGATGCAGTCTGATTGGGTTATTATTTTAATAAAACTAAATGTGTGTATTAGTTTATCATAATTTAGATTAAACCTTCATTAATATAAATATAATTTCCTTTTCTGTTCAATTCCTTTTAAATCCACACGGTGATGCTAAAATATCACCCTTAATAATTAGCGATCTTCCATAATCCAAACAAATGAAAAGAATTCTACACAACTTACATAAAACTATAGGTTGTATAATTGTTTTAACGGAAACAGATTTGAAATTATTGGATACAAAAAGCATCTCATCAAAATTTAACTACATTTTAAACCATATGCTAAGAATCTATTTAACTAAAAATCGCAATTTCTTAATAACTCTAATGTGAAGGTTAAAAATAATTAATGACTAATATGAAGGATAAAGATTCTTGGCCGAAATTTATTTAAAAGTCAGTTGTAAATTTCTCACTTAATTTTAATATTTGATACCTAAATATTATTTATTTGTTTGGCATTTTCATTATTTGTATATATAACGAAATTCAAATTTTATATTTCTTAATAGCATTCCATTAAAATATAAAATTCATTTTATAAAATGATAAAACGATATCTAGAAAATGCATTTAAAAGCCTCTGGTATATTTGAAATTTATTTATGAATTTAAAAACTTATAAATATAAATACTCAACCTTCAAAAAAAAAAAATGTACTTGATAAAATAAATTTTCTTAATAAAAATAGTTTTTATTGCGAAATACACATGCAAGTGTATAATACCTTTATACGTCAATATTAAAGCATTAAAATGCATTATGCATTATTTCACAAAGAATTTTTCTTAATAGAAAATTTATATATTTTTCATTCATATTTTCTATGTGTCTACCTTCTTAAATTATATTCTCGGTAGTAGCTGGTAAAATGTGGCCGGATATTTTTAAAACCCATTAAATATTGCACAAACAACACTGTATTTCTCATAAATAAAAATATATGAATGTTACAAGAGCAAAAAGAAATTATGAGTAGTTTTGTAAAATCCCATATTCATACAAGTTTATTTAGAATTTTAGAAGGAAAAGTATTCACATTTCCTGTTTTGGTTTAAATCAATAAAAACACAATACATTTGTGAGTTTTGTAGTATCCATTAACCTTTTGCATGCTTTAGACAAATAAGATATATATTAATAGGTAGATGTAAGATTTTTTTTGGTTGGAATAAGAAGTATAGATTTGTTATTTGTCTGCTAAAAATTTATATTTTGAAAACTCTTTAGGTTTTTTTTTATTCAAATTTAAAAAAAGGGTAAAGATGTTTGTGTTTATTATTTAAAGTATTGAAGAAAATAAGTAAACGATATGTATTAAAAGTTAGTTGGTTAATTTTAGTTAAAATATGCTCCGAGCTTACAAAGGTTAAAGACGAAAAAGTTTATAAAAAGAGTATTATTGGTTTAAAAAATAATAAACCCTAAAAAAAAATAAATAAATAAAAAGTGATTACAAAAAACTTATTAAATGTTTAAAAATTATACAAGCTATAAGTATTGATTATTTTAATTAATTATATATATACACTAGTAACAAAACTAAATTGTTAAAGAATCGAAATAAAATGCATTGTAAGTAGCAGTTTCTATACGTTTAAAATAAGTTTAATTCATGTAAAGCAAAACATAAACTAAACTGAGGCCTTGAAAGGCAAAATGTATTTGCGATGAAAGGATGATCATGATTATTCAAAACGCATAAAATCGCAAGTAAACCCAGGCCAACCAGAAACACTAACACCATCAAATATTTATGGCGTCAAGGATCGTGGTGTAACGATCAGACACAGGTCTAGAGGAACCGATTAAATAGAGCAGAACAGAAAGGGAAATAATGTGACGAGTTCATAATTTGTTTTTGGACTCAAGTGATTAGAATGGAGTACATATATTACAATTAATATGGGAAAATTTTAGACTTCGATGAACAAAAATTTTACTTTTATCTAAAAACGCCACGTGAATAATGCAAAATAAAATGTACATTCTGTTTTTACACGCTCATATACATATGTATGTATCGAAATAAAATACGGTAGAAAAAACTAATATGAAAGGGATTTGTTATTAACCTTCCTGACTATTTTCATTTTTGTGCGACACATTCACATTTCTCGGTCTCTCAGACCGATTTCAAGTATTTCTCGGTATCTCAAAACTATTATAAAGTTTTCAAAACCTGTACAGTGGTCATATTTAACAAACTAATCTGAAATAACTGGAGTAAGAAAAAAAACAAAATTAAGTTTTTTTAACTCACAGCACCAATTTATATTTCATCACAATAATTTGGCAGTTTTGATCCTAGACCTCATATAAAAATAAAAAAAATTCATTCACAAAACACAACATTTATAAAATTTTGTTTTTCTATTAACATAGATTTTAGAAGTAAACAAAAAAATAAAATGAATTCAAGAAAAAACAGGAACACTAAAAAAAATTAATTTCAAAATGCTTAAAATATATGCCTCATTATGAGGTTAGTCTTTGTAAATTTTAATCAGTCGTTAGAGCTTGTGGCTCGATTCAACGTCCTGTAAATCTTCAACATCACTTTCCTCTGAGTCTTCTTGTTCAGTATCAGTGTTTGCTTCATACACATCAATATTAGCTTCGTATTCAGTACCACTTTTCACATCAGAATCTAGATCTGAATCGATTACATTCAGAATAGCTCTTATGCGCTCAATATCTGCCATATCTAACAAAAATCTCACGATAATTAACTTTGAACATAATTCTTTTATTAAATCATATAAACTGATCTCTAATTGTCCATTTTCATCTAAAAATTTTTCAATTTAGCAAAACCAGCGTACCTATCGAAAATGTGACACTTAACTATAAGTCGGTCTCACAGACCGTCTGACTAGCAAACACCTGTACAACACTTAACTCAAACGCACTTGTTACACTAAACGTTGTATAATGAGGAATAATGAAGATACTGAGAGAATGATGGTGTTGCAATTTTTTGTTTTCGTGAAATTAACACAAAAGTGATACATCGGTCTCACAGACCGACGAAATGGTCAGGAAGGTTAAATATTCGCAGCATAGGCTCATAACTGTCCTTACACTCTTGATAATCGAATATGTAAATGTTTACTAATTTTTTAAAGTGTAACAGCCAGTGCGAAGATCTTAAAGATTTTGCTTGTTGGCACCCGAAACGACAAACATCATTAACCTGACATTGTGAGTAGTTGCTGATCGACTTTGAAACATTGCTACTAGCTTAAGGCATAAGGTAAAAACAACAACGCAGTAAGTTTGATAAACCTCGTAAAGGGATTTGTTTGATGGCCTTTTGTGACAATATCAAACTTATCTAAAAAATATCTATATTTAAAACAAGCTAAGAGTACGTTGACGTACGTAATAGGTATTTGTAACTTAATATGAAAAAAATTAAATTTCGTACCATTTGTTTTAAATATTACTGAACCCTAACAATAGCACACCCAAATGACTAATAAAACATAATTAAATGAAGCTTTTTAATACAAAAAAAGCAAGAAATGCTAGAGTCCAAAAATAAAAAAACTAAATATATAATTTTACATAAAATAAAACATCCCATTGACAACTAAAAAAGCAGAAAAGGCGACAAAATAATATAAATAAACAGAAACTCTTCCGGTTTAAACAAACAATAGTTTTTTATGCACACTTCCCTGTTGTAAAAAAAGATAATATATTTTCACATACACCTACATATGTACATTCATTTAACCACTTATAACACAGAGTATGATCTCCTTTCATTCATAGTTATAAACATACAAACACTTACGAACGTACGTATTCCATATTAATGTTATTATAATCCTAGCATGGATTATGTATTCCTGTTTTATGGACAAGCCCGGAAATTGTAATATGCAAAAAAAAAAACAAATAAAAAGTGTTAAACATACATAAATACATGTATAAAGTAAATATTTAATATTTCTTCTTCTCACACACTTGATCATCTGCTAAACAAAAGGTACAAGAAATGGCTAGTTGTTGGTAATGCGTTTTGCTTTTCGTTAAAAAATCATCCTGCCATTGTTCGTTGGCCGTTGTTGTCTCTTTTAAAAAATCTAATAATGATGTTTTTGTGTGTTTTTATTTTTATCATGAAAAAGCAATATATCATCAATATACTCGTACTTTGTATGTAAGGACGAACAGCTTAAAATTTATTATAACAAGCCAGGAAACAAAACAGAAAATGTATCATGTTTTTCAGATAAAATCTATATTTTTTGTTTTCAAGTTTTCTTTTTAATTAGTGTGACTATAAAAAGGAGCTTCGTGTAATAATGTTATGGTAATGGCTTTGTTACTAAAAACATATTTTTAAATTAGTTGATTAAAAAATTGTTTTCTGTCATTGAATTATAAGATACAATGATGTTTTGTTTCATTTACAGGAAGATTAAGTACAACAACGAATTTTCAAAAGGCGAACTCATCATAGCTATCTATTGACTAATTAAAAGTTATAAAACTGCAACAGTGTTTTAAAGCCAACATCTTTTTCATGACATATTAAGTTTAAAATTATTAAATTATTGTAACTTAAAATAACATTGCAAACTTAATTAATCTAAAGCATTACAAGTCCATTTTAGCAGGTCTCCTTCGTATGGGCTCTTACTACAAATTTTAACTTAATATATATTTTTGTTAAAATAGGAGCCATGAACCACTATTTTTAAATAAATTCTAAAATAGACAAGAATGGATAGACCTACACAGATATTTCTACAACATGCTTTATAAGTTTAAAGAGAACTTCTCGCACCGAAATTGCGAATCAAAAGAGTCCGACGAGAAGTTCTAGAAATGATTAGGTTGTTCCGTAAGAATTATCATAAAAAAAACAAAAGCAATAACAGCAATCAAAGGAACCTTTTTCAAACTTTTCGTAGGAAGTTTCTGCTTAATGAGTTTTCTCCTCTCATACATTATCAAATCTTAGATGTTTGACATATAAAAATACTAACAACAAAATGCCTACGTTTTTATATTTTGTTAAAAGGATATTAGCTGTGCTTTTACATAAAACTATTTTTCAAATAATTGGGGAATTGCACTTAAATCGCCGCTATCTCTATAATTTGTATTAAGGGACTTATTAGTTACTATCTGTGCCCGGCTCGTAATAGGCCTCCTGACAATATTTTGTTCTATTTGGTTTTGAAAGTAATCCACATCTAATTTTAAGACTCTTACTTTACAAGCGCTTCAGTTATGGTTTATATATTTATTTTATATATAGAGGTACCCATTCCTAGGTAATTACTCAAAAACAAAAGATTTATATAAAATTCAAAAATGTATATAATATTTAAAAATTATTGTAGAGTTCTAGAAGTAGCGTTTAAAATATCCCGCTTTCCAAAGTAAAAGGTGCTGTCAAGTTTTCAATATCTTTAAATCTGTAAAATTGCCTACTTTCACTACTTTTACTCTTGGAAATGACATGCTAAGATACCACTTCACAAAATTTTATCAAGATATATCTATTACTTTTTAACTGATGCGAACACAGATATGTAGATGGATAAACAGACAGAAAATATTAAAAATTGCAATAGGATTTAATTCTACAGGAATGACCTAGGCTGAAGTTAAAATTTGGAAGCTCTTTGTTCCAACTTGGCATCATATTTGAACCACATTTCGATAGATAGGACAGACATTTCGAGTCAGAATTACTTGAGTTTCCCACAAAAAAAGTTCAGATACAAATATGGAAGACAGTTTTTTCTGATTTGTTGCATTTTTGTTCCATTTCTAGTAAGAAGGCAAGATTGTCTACAGTAACAATAAAATGGTTATTTTCTAAAGTGCAGTAATTTTAAAATCAATAACACCCTTCTCCAAAGGAAGAAGGCTATATATAAGTTTGTTAATGTATTTGTGTTGTAGTTCTACGATATTAATTTACGAATCACTGGATCCATTTCTTTGTCGGAACAAGATTTCCAAGTACCTTCAATAATTAATTATATATGAAGCCATCCGCGCAAAAGTTGTGTAACCCCAAAATATTTATCGATTAAATTTTGTAAATATTTTTTTGAGTTTAATTTATTTTTTTTAAACATTTCTTTAATTATTAATAAAATGTATTTAATTTATTTAATTTATTTTTTTTTAAACATTACTTTAATTATTAATAAAATTTTTGGGAATTCAAATATTAATTATTTAATATTATGCTAATTACCCATAAAGTTTTATAATAAAAATGCAATTTATTTGTTGGGGGAAAGAGCTAGTCCCTATACGTATTTCACTTTTTATTATAAAACGTTATGGGTAATTAGCATAATATTAAATAATTAATATTTGAATTCCCAAAAATTTTATTAATAACTAAATATGCAACTGCTTGTGCAAACCTTGGCAACACTTGTTTTTTTTCGATTCTCTTGCGAGAACAAAATTAACTTGTGTATGCTTTTCATCACACCTTACGTCTGCATTCAGTGATGGCAAAAAACCATCCAATTGTAGAAGGACAGTAAGGAAAAATAAAAACGTGGTTTGTTTGTTGGTGTTTTGTTGAAGCTTCAATATTCTGTAATATTATTCTATTAACATGCATAATTCTCATTGTGTTTTGTAGAATTTTATTACTTATAGAGTATTTTTGGCTTCTCTAAAATTAGGAAAAAGGTTTCCTGATGATCTGGCCTGAGCAACCAGTGAAATACGTATAGGGACTAGCTCTTTCCCCCAACAAATAAATTGCATTTTTATTATAAAACGTTATGGGTAATTAGCATAATATTAAATAATTAATTACTTTAATGGTTTTAGTTTTTATTTATCAAAAGTGTTTCCAAATTAACAATAGCTGTGTATATGTGTTTTTATTAAGTTAATATAATTATAGCAAAATATGTCGGCTACACCACTTCTGCATTTCTGATATTTTGGTAAAATTTTTAATAACAAACAAGTTACACCATTTTGGGACAAGTTTATAAAGAAATCAATTATAATATACATTAAAAAGGCTAATATCATTTGCCTCATAATAATACATCAGATGCCTGACTGTTAGAGCAATTCAGCTTGTTATGATAAGCGTGATGAGCTGGCGAATAAAGTGCAACAATTCAAGTTATGCTTACGGTCGTGTTTTGCTCAGTTCAGTTATGCTTACGGTCGTGTTTTGCTCACTGACTGCCTTGTTTAGCACTGTCCTCGTTAAAGATGACATTTTCATCGTTAGAATACTTTTAACAAAGTGAAAATTTATGAATTTTATGAATTATATCAATCAAAACAAAATTATTTTCAAACTTACAATTCTAGATTTTATTGAAACTTTATTTATATTCCTTGACTCCCTGAATCCAAATATAATTTGAAAAAAATTCTATCGTTAACAGTTTTCTAGCTATAGATTTATAAAAATAAAAATATCGCTTTTTTGCATATGCGCTTGAGGCTTAATATACTAGTGCATGTTCCAGTTCTATAAACCCTAGAAAGTTAAGTAAAGGCTAACTTTACTTACCGTATGATAACTATGTTTAGTAACCATCGCCCGTTTACTCTGTTTACACTTGGGGCTGCTAAAATGTTATATCCAGACATAACTACATCATTCTACAGACACTAATATTTTATGTTAACTTGTTACAATTGATAGCCACTATTCGCTACTATTCTCTAACCCTAAGTAATCCAGAAAATTTTATTTTTTTACGATACAAATTCTCTCTTTGTTATTAAGCACAAAATTATCTTGGTGGGTAAAGGTTATGCAAAATGGGTCAATTGCTATATGTGTCACAATATAATGTCAGATTGTGTCTATATTCTCTATAAGTCTACCGATTAAGTTTAATTACTTCATCTAATAACAAAACCAAAAATTAAACAAATTGTATTCTTCAAGGTTTATTTATATTACTAGATAGTGGCGTCTCTACAACAAATACAACAATACAAGAACAACATAGCATTTTATTGTTGCTTTGTAGTTCGAAATGTCAAGATATATAAGAGAAAATAGAGAACGCGTGTATTTATTATATTGCTTTCTTACTTCTGCACTGTAAAATTTCTAAACACATACATCTTTTGACATGTCGAACTACTAAATCAGCTGGGAGGACGACACTACCTAGTATTCTTAAAAAAGTTATAAAATTGTATTTAAAAAGTATATAAATTTTATTCAATTTTATTCTTTAAATTGATTATTTGCTTACCAATTGTTTAAATATCTGGTGTAATTTCATATTGCTTACTAACAGAAGTAACTTCTAGTACATATTAATAGTAATAACATTTTTATAATCCACCACTATGAATTGAAGTGCTTTCGATAAGACAATACGAGTATATTATGTTTCTCTATGAAAAAACTCAATTGTTTATTTATTTATTAAATATTACAATACAATTACAAATTATATTTTAACTTAATTTAGCGAGCATAGTTACGAAGATCTTCACACCCAGAGTCTTAGGTGGGAGTCTAACCCGCAACCCCCAGTCTGATAGTCTAACACTCTACCTAATATCTTACTGGGGCACCCAAAAAACAAAACTCAATTATGATCACCATCTTATGTGATTTAAATTAACGTTAAATATATTCCAAATTCATTAGGATATTAATTTCAGTGGCATTATATGAAGTACAGTGGCATTACTCGTATATGGGTACGATTTATTTAAACATAAACTTAAAGTTTAAATTTTCTCATTTACATGTACAAAGCTTTTGTTACTAGCAAACATAATTTAATGGCATTAACACTAAATCACTAAAGGCAATGCTAAAGACCATCCAGCATATTCTCTTGAAATTTTAATACCACCGCTATACCTTTGTTTATTACAATTTATTCGAAACACACAGAAATAGCCAACCATAATGAGTATATAAAATATAGCTGAAATCCTTCACTACCAAAAAAAAAACATACAGCCATTTAACCATTTACTCATCTACCCATTTATCAAGCAATCTTGCATTTCATTTGGACGTTCACTTCAAAATAGAGAAATGATGACGACTTGTCGCTGGGAATGTATTGATGGTGTTTAGAAAGAATCTTCACATAAATTGTCAGAAAATCACCCTAAGGATACGGAAAAATATATCAGGGTAAAAAAATATGTATCAGCCACGCAAATCCTTTTATATTAAAGGACTTATTCCGTTCGTTCTAATACAAGTATATTTTATTTTTTTATTTATTTTTGTACTTGAAGGCAATTTATGTAAACAACAGGCCTATCCTGAGGCTGGGTGTTACTGTTACTCTTCCAGCCAGCCTTTTTGTCTTCCTTTCTTTGAGTTTTTATTCATTCACACATTTACCAACTTTTTTGCAGACACATAAACATATTTAATAGATGTTGTATAGAAAATTAAGAAAAACAAAATAGAAAACAGCTTGAATATTTTTTCATGCCTTTCATAAACGACCTGCCAATGATTGTCACTTAAACTATACAGAAGCTTTTGTTTTTAGTTGTAAAGCAGCCACCCTCATCTATTCAATTTGAAGCCCTTTTCATCTGCTAAAAACTCAGACAAATTCCGTTTTATGAAGGATTTTTAACCTACAACTATTAATCTTAGAGTGAATGTTTTTATTTTATAAATTCTGCTGAGTATTTGTGTTCTGAAAAAAAATTACTTAACTTCTTTTCAATTTTATTCTCTCAGCACTATTTCCTTTCAGAATAGAATAATGTTTATTTTTGAGAAAAAATTTATTCAAAATTTTAAAAATTTTAATCTCCTGGTTTTTAACATTCTTGTCGCATCTAATATGTACATGTGATGTATATGTGACGCTGGCAAGAATATTTATATTAATGTGATATTTATTAAAATTCAACAATTGTTAATTGAAATGGTGTAAAATCAAAGTTACAGCTTAAGCTTTTAACCATGTCAAATTGCCAAATAAATTTTCGTGATTTTGATTTCATTTCATATTCAGAGTATGTTTATTATCGTTAACAACTACATACATATACCACAAACACCCACCAACACTTACTTACTCGCTTAGTTTAGAAGATATAATTTAACTAACGCATAGACTGTTCGAAAGTTCACACCACTTGGGATGTATTTATGTGGATTAGTCTTTACTGTATCAATGTTTCCTTTTATTGTTTGGATAAACGTTGTGGTTTATATGTATGCAGTTATTTCATGTTTAGATGTGTTAAGCATATCAGATTATAAGTTTCTGTGTTTTTTTCTTTTTGTGGAGGTTTTATTATTCTTACAAGTAAAACAAAAACAATGTTATTATATTTTTATTCATTAGTATTTCCACATGTATTTCACTCATTAGTAATTCTCTTTTTATTTCAGATTTCTGAATTGTATGTAATTTCACTTGCCTTAGCAATTTTAAAAAAATCAAGGTTATTATGGGTAAAAACATATGAAATCAACCAATGAGTTGACCGCACCAATTTCGAATTGGATGAAATTTGGTAGGAAGGGAAAGTTAACCACAATAATAGCGTTTGCCAACTTTCAGTGTCCTAGCTCTCGTACTTTCAGAATTATGACCATTCCAAGTTGGCAAAAATCAATAAAAATGCACTCAGATGCCTTAACACAATTTTTAATATCTCGAAAAGTATTCATTCTACGTTAATAATGAAGGGCTCATTTTACAGACAAAAACATGCGCCATTCAAAAAAAATTGTTTTTGGAATTTTCGATCAAGGATAATGTAAATAAAAAAAGGACTAAAATTTCCAAAGGATATATCTCGAAAATCAATATTTTTAAAAATCTCGAAAAAATACATGTTAATTCTTATTATGTTTTGTACAAGTCTGCCAAATTTCAATGTGGAGTCTTTATTACAACATGAGTTATTAAGAAAAAAGCAGGCTAAGGTTTATGTTTTGAAATAATAAAATTGAAATAATACAAAAAAGTCGTGCACAATTCATTCGGTATTTAAATAAAAAATATGCCATTTAATTCAACATTTTGCTGTAATCCTTTTAAAAAATCCGGTCACACTGGGTGCAATAAAAGTTTAAGACAAGTCCAAGAATGGATGCTACAGTATACTAAGGATAAAAACATTACGATCTCAAATAAAATTTGTGGGACATGTAGAATAAAATTTTCGCATCTGAAAAAATCTAATAAATCTAATTTGGAAGAAGGTTCAGACATAAACGAAAATGTAGATACTTTCGATGACATTGCGTCAGCACGGAAGAAGTTGCTATTTCAAAATTAAACCAATCTTTACCGTATCTGGAACAATCTCCGATAAAACAGAAGAAGTTACATCAAAAACGGTACAGAGATGCAAAATGCAGGAAAATAACTGATTCGATTCAAGATAAAATTTTCCACCGTTCAGCACAATCAACTTCACATATGTGTCCACAATCCGAAATAATAGAACAATTAAAAGAAAAGTTTAAAACATTAACAAAAAATAGTGAGAAAATCCAACTGCTAACAATTTTACCAAAAAGCTGGACAATACATAAAATTGAGGAAGAATTCCTGGTTACAAACTATACCGCGCGAAAAGTTAAGCATTTCGTTGAAACAAAGGGTGTGATGAGTACGCCTAACCCAAAACTGGGAAGTCCAATTTCGCCAGTGACAAGCAGTTTCGTAACATCCTTTTATGAATCCGATGACGTCAGCAGGTGTATGCCCGGGCAGAAAGATTTCGTGTCTGTTTTTGAAAATGGTACTAAAGTGAGGAAAAATAAGAGACTTTTGCTTGGAAACTTAAGAGAAATGTACGCCTTATTCAAGGAACGACATGATGGAATAAAAATAGGTATTTCCAAGTTTTGCCAACTTCGTCCGAGGAATATAATTCTAGCAAATGCGAGTGGATCTCATAACGTGTGTGTTTGTACAAAGCATCAAAATGTGAAGCTAATGGTTGATGCTATAAATTTAAAAAAATTAACTGCTGGTGATCCGAATTATCAGCTTGAATGTTACAAAGATTGTTTGAAACAAATGACATGCATTCCATCTTCTTCAAAGTGTCACCTACGTAAATGTAACAAGTGTCCAGGAATTGAAAATTTAAAAGCAAAACTAAATCAATTACTAGAGCAAAATGATATTGATGAAATAACATATAAACAATGGGTAAGTGTAGATAGGGATAATTTGGAGACCATGATTAGCCAAGCTGACGTTTTTGTGGATTCCCTATGTGAAAAGCTTGAAATTCTACTACCCCATTCATTTATTGCAAAACAGCAGGCAGCACATCTGAGCGAAAGAAAATCAAATTTGGAAGAAAATGAGTATATAGCAGTTTGCGACTTTTCAGAAAATGCTTCTTTTACTATTCAGGATGCAGTCCAGGGATTTCACTGGAACAACTCCCAGGCCACTTTATACCCAATTGCTATTTATTTTAAATCAGATGGAAAAACACAACATACAAACTTTATAATAATATCTGATTGTCTTGTACACGATTCTGTAGCTGTTCATCTGTTCCATCGCCACCTGAATGTATTTTTGAGAAAAAAGTTTAAAACAACCCCGAAGAAAATCACGTATTTTTCTGACGGTAGTGCTGCCAAGTTTAAAAATAAAAAGAACTTTATCAATTTATGTTATCATATGGAAGATTTTGGATGTAATGCTGAGCGGCATTTTTTTGCAACAAGCCATGGAAAAGGCCCAAGTGACGGTCTTGGAGGTACCGTAAAGAGAGAGGCACGTCGAGCTAGTTTACAGCGTCCATTACAAGGTCAAATAACTACTCCAAAACAATTATATGAATGGTGCCTGCAAAATCTTTTGAACTGTAATTTCGAGTTTTTAACTCTAAAAGACCACGAAGAAGAAGCAAGGTTCCTTCAAATTCGTTTTAAAGATTTGCGTACTATTCCTGAAACTCAAAAGCTGCATTCTATTGAACCTGTAGATAAAAAAAAAAATTAAAGTCAAGCGTTACTCGGCAGATGCAGATTTTGTAATTGAAATCCTTCAGAATTAATAAATATGCTGCAATAAAGTGTTTAATAATGATAATACATTATGTTGTACTTTTTATTAAAGGTTTAGCAATGGAGGAAAAGAGTTTAAGCAAAGAAAATTCGAAAAAGTTTCGTTACATTTGATTTGTTCTTCTTTTTGTAGTTTATCACCTTTTTGTATTTTAGTACATTTCATGAAATACATAAACCTTCGTCTACTTTTTTCTTAATAACTCATGTTGTAATAAAGACTCCACATTGAAATTTGGCAGACTTGTACAAAACATAATAAGAATTAACATGTATTTTTTCGAGATTTTTAAAAATATTGATTTTCGAGATATATCCTTTGGAAATTTTAGTCCTTTTTTTATTTACATTATCCTTGATCGAAAATTCCAAAAACAATTTTTTTTGAATGGCGCATGTTTTTGTCTGTAAAATGAGCCCTTCATTATTAACGTAGAATGAATACTTTTCGAGATATTAAAAATTGTGTTAAGGCATCTGAGTGCATTTTTATTGATTTTTGCCAACTTAGAATGGCCATAATTCTGAAAGTTGGAAGGCTATATGTCTGAAAGTTGGCAAATATTATTGTGCCGATCCATAGATCATGTGTACAAAATCTTATCAAATTTGGAGGTGATGAGGTCAGAAATGTTAATATTTTCGGTTGATTTCATATGTTTTAACCCTTATGCGAAATCACTTTTGAAATTTTAGTCTGCCTTTAAAATTTAATTGTTAATTTATAAAATGTTTCTTATTAAATTACTTGCAAGTAATTTTCTTTAGAATAGTAGCAAATTGTTGATTTGATTATAATCCATGTTAATGTTAATTTTTATTAATGTTGCAGTATAATTAATATAATATAATTAATAATCACACCTATTCTTCATTTCGATTCGAATCGAAATTTTCTCCGTTTGTCAACTTTGGTATTCTGTGTTCCGTTTTATTTAATTTTTTACGATTGTATTCTGCATTACGATCATAGCTACGTTTTTGTAAGTTGTGAATTTGTTAACTGAAAGTTTTTTGATTCTTGTTTGTTTAGTTTAAAAGAGCGTGTAATTAAAAAAGATGTAAATATGAAATACAATAAATATTTTTTTTAACTGTAAATGGCTCTTTTAACTGAAATTTGAGAATTTTATTTAAATTTTTGGTGGAAAACAAAAGTACATGACCATTATGAAAATCTGGCGAATTGAATGGAATCGAATGATTCATAAATTAACGGGGGGATTCATAAATAAAAACTTTATTTTTGTGCTACAAACATGTACATATAAAAATTTTAAATATCACCTCGGCGCTACAGGTTTCTTCACACTGGAGTAGAGTAGTTGAAGCACAAATACCTCTTATTTACTTTATACTTTTATGATTTCTCTCCAAAATATAGGATCCTAAAAATATATGTACATATAAGTATTTACTTCCGGAATTTCCCTTTTATTGACGCTGATACCCACTTACGAACTGATATTTGATGACGGTATGTAATTTGTTTGTAATCGACTGAAATTTTAACCCTCGTTTCTGTTTTCTTGGGCAATTCCTACTCCAGACAATAATTTGTTTAACTCTTCGTCATTACGAATAGCCAATTACAAATGGCAAGGAATGATTCTGGCCTTTCTGTTGTCACGAGCAGCATTACCAGCAAATTCAAGACTTTCATCGGCCATATATTCCATAACAACAGCTACATATACGGGAGCACCGGCACCAACACGTTCAGCATAATTATCTTTATGTAACAAATCGTATTGTTACGTTTTAGTACGTTTTTCGCACTAAATTTAACTTTTTTTTATGACAAAAAGAATTGTTTATTAATAATTTTTTGTTTGTTTTTATTTCTGAGTTCCTATTTCATCCGTTTTATAGAAAAAAAGTTGTATTGAACATACTCTTCTTTTCTTCTTTTTCTTTCGATTCAGTTTTTGTTTGGAATACCTCTTTTCGATTCGTGCGTAACTGAATGCGGGAACGTAATCGAAATGCAGAATAAGGGTGAATAATTATTTAAAAATTCAAGAAATTTATTGATTTGTTATACATATATTATTTTAATTAGGAATTTCTTTTTGGAAAATATTATTGTTACTGGTTTTACAGTTTTTTTTTAATAATTCGGTAGCACTTGATAACACGGGGACAAAGCAAAAATATTTCTAAATACATATCTTTCATCCAATTTTATATTTCCTCCAAAAAATAAACAAATAAAAACTGTTGAGCAACTTTGTTTAAAATATTCCACTTTCAAAAATAAAAGGTGCTCAACCGTGTTTAAAATATCCCAGCTTTAAACCGAAAATTTCAGTACCTTTAAACCGAAAATTGCGTACTTTCACTGCTTTTTCTACACTATCTCTTGGATATGAGATATTTTTGTGAGAAAGAGTATCCTATATTGGAATTAGGATGCTAAGGTACCTCCCTACAAAATTTTATTAAAATCCATCCAGTAGTTTTTACGTGATGCAAACGCAAAAGAAGAGCAGACAAACAGACAGACAGACGGAAATGAGTTACTATTTTATTATATGTATAGATTTTACATTTTTACATATTAATATTTTATATCTTGTTTTTTGGGTTCCGTACCCAAAGGGTAAAAACGTAACCCTATTGTTTTCATCTCAATGTCTGTCTGCCAGCGAGTTTTATCTCTAGAACTGATATTAATTATTGAAATTTTCATCAAATATATTTAGCTACAATTACTAACACTTATATGGTCTTCCGAAAGTGATGTGTTATATGTGTTTTTGTCTTTATTTCTTGAGCTGTAACAGTATTTTTTGAGAAACAAGTATACAAAATTGAGCTTAAAACTTCAAGGGTGTTTCCATTTCACAGTGACGTGATTTGTATCTATATGGCCTAATTTTTGAATTATAATAGGTAGGATCTTGAAATTTTAACAGAATGTGTATTAAAATGGCCTTTATAATAAATAGTAAAAATTAAAGGGTATTCCGAGTGTGTTATGATTTGCCTTATTTTTTGAACCGTAATAGGTAGACTCTTGAAATTTGTACAGAAGATATTTTGCTATGCCCGTTACGATAATTACTAAAAATAAAAATGTTTTTCTCGTATATTCCCTTATTTTTTAACCGTAATGGGTATACTCTTGAAATTTTTACAGTATATGTGTTGCCATCGCCGCTATAATAATTAAAGGGTGTTCCGCAATAAAATTTTTTTCACTTATATTAGCTTATTTTTTGATGTTCAATAGGCAGTTTCCTGATATTTTCATAGAAAGTAACTATATTTGAACAGTAATAAGCTGGCTCTTAAAATTTACACATATTATATTTTACAATATCTAGTGTAACTACAAGTAACGAAAATAAAAGGGAGATCCCTAGATATCTAATTTGAGGAATTTGGCCCTCTCTTCTAAACATTATAGGCAGACAGTTATTATTTACACAGAGAATTTAGTACTATGCTCTAGTCTAGTATAAATAACATTTTAAAATTAAAAGGTGCCCATAAGACGTGAAAAAATTAACAGCTTTTATTTTTAGAGTTGTACTGAAAACAGTACGGAACCCTAAATGTGTGAGTATGACTCGCACTTGACTGATTTATTTATAATAAATGTTGCTATCTGAATTCTTGATTATTTAAATTACTATTGTAACTAGATTTTATTACTAACAAGTCTTACATTAATGAATTATTTACTTACCACATACATAAATATTAAAAATAACATTGTGAAAAAAATTGTTGGCACTTAAATAGACTGTCTGGACTTTTTAATGTGTTCTAAGGCAGAAGTCTGTTAAACTCTTCTTTAAAAGTGTAAGTAAACTTGTGATTTGTCCAGATCATACTTCGTCATTAGCACGTGATCGCTTTCCTGATATTGAAAATTAAGCTAGTAATTTTAATTTCTTCGGTATTTTTACACATGTCTACCTTTAAAAGTTAAGTGTAACAAACAACTGCTTCTGAGATTTCTCTTAATAGTCTAAAAGCTTTTTTGAGTAATTTGAAAACTTTGAAAACCAAATATTGATAATAAAGTTTATTTGCAAATGTCTCCATAAATGTTTTATATTTTAAACTTAGTTTAGCGGACTTTGTGAAAATTGCTTATTATTAATGCTTTACAATGGACAAGCTTTGGGATGATCATATGTATGTTTTTTATTTAATGCATTTTTTTTATAACTGTTTTAACATTGCCTAATATTCAGCCAAGTTTAATTGTATTATTATTATTTTAAATAATTTTTATTAAATTTAGTTTTTTTCCTTTTTAAATTTTTATAAGGGCGTTATGTTAAAGCAAATTTGATTGCTTTAATTTTAATAAAGGAAAAAGGCGATATTCTGGACATCTAACACTTTGCTTTCTCTAGGGTGTCATGGAGAGGTCTAACGACTTTTTGTGGCATATCCAGTTTTTGTATGTTTGCTGACAGGGCGCTGACTAGGCTTGCTTCGGGATCCAATTTTTCTATTTTTTAACATTTCTTTTCCCTTTACCTTTTATTTTCGCAAAGCAGCTGCTACGAAAATGGCGAAGATCATTGTCTGTTGGAAAAAGAGTTGCAATAATTTTCGTGCGTGTTACCCATGATATGGCGAGATCTTTGAAACCACTATTACTACTGCTACTTTTGCTAATGAAAGCACTGACAGTTGGTACAAAAAATGATATAAACGTGCCTTTAGTTTGCCGAGATCGCATCATATTTCCACTACTTCATGTTCAACTCGGCATAATGAAAAAGTTAGTGGAGACGCCACAAAGGTGGCAAATATATAAATTTTCTTTCACGCAATTTTCTAGGATAAAGTATAGAAAAATTTAAGGCTGGTATAAGTAAGTTTCTAGAGAACGAGAAATCTGACAACCATGTCGAACTTATTGAGTGCATGCAGTTGAACTGCAAGATCTAGGGTGCATAAAATCCACTTCCTGCGCTCGCTTTTGGACCGATTTCCACAAAATTTGGGCGATTTTAGAGAGGAGCAGAGTTAAAAATATCATCAGGATTTTAGACCAATGGAATAGCATTATTAGGGGAGGTGGAACTCACATATGGCAGACTACTGCTGGCGTTTGCAACGAGACCTACCTAAGTCGTTCATTCAAGCAAATCCTGTAAAACATCATATGATAGTGTTCAATAAAAATTTGTTTAACATGTGTAACAATTATATTGTATTTTTTGCTCAAAACTAAAACAGTATATTTCAAAAAGTAAAGCTGTTAGCAATCTCGCAGTATTTTTCATAGTCAGGGCCATTGAATGAAATAGTGTAATAATTAAGAAATTTTTTAAATTATATTTTTTTTAATTTATGATTCTTTCTATTATATAGAATTGAAAAAAAATCATACAAAACAGTTTGTTACACACAATAAAGAAGGCGAAACATTAAGTTAAGTTAAGTTTAATGTCAAAGTTTTTCGCAGTTTTTCACTTATATTTTTAATGCAACTTCAAAACTTTTACTATTTGAAAACACACATTTTTGTCAATGAGAATTAGACACAGAGGTATTCTCTTTAAACACAAAAAGAAATGTTTTGATACTGCTTCCGCAACATTTCCTTAAAACTAATTTTATTACTTTCGTACTCGTACCTTGAATAATATGCACTTGTTTTACGTAAACTTTTTTATGTGAAAAATATAAAATAGTTTGTTCAAAAGATGTTAATATAAGCTGTCCTGTGTATGTATGTATGTATATGTGGTTTTTAGTGTTATTTTAGTTTAGTTTTACATAATTTTTTATATTTTCTGGCCTTGTTTGGCTTTCGGTTTCTTAAATTTTGCTTAGCAAAGCAAATATTTTTATTATTTGGCTGTTGACTAATTGAAATTTTACGTTGGTATAATATATAATAATCGTAAATATATATACTCAAGTAAAACACTCATATTTATGTGGGTATGTGATATAAAATTTTCTAACACATATGCATCTTGTTAGTTTTCGTTTCACTTTACATCACTTTTTTATATTAGTTAAGATTCTACAACTCATTAAAAAATATGATAAACTCCTACTACAAAAGACTTTTATATGTAAGTATGTGTCACAACAATATTTGGACGGCTAGGAGTATGCATGTTTAAAAGTATGAATCTTGTTAAAGAAATAAAGTAAATAAACATTTTAGTTATATCAGCATGCGTCTCATATACATATATATTTACAAAAAAAAACTTAATATTTAACAATACACAGTTCCATACATATATGGATATACGTCTAGTTAAATAAATTAAAATGTTATTTGTGAGTGTATGTGTGGTATTCATAGAGCACAATGGACATTTTAGTTGACTTATTTTATTTGTACGTATGAAAATTTCTTAGATTTTAATGTCCTTACTATAACACTATAACACTCACTTAACAATCCTTTCCATAATTTGTATTTGTCTTAAGTATCACTTTTAAAACTATAACATAAACCTTTATTATGGTTTTTATACATTTGCTTGTGTCAAAGTTAGAAAAAAAATTAGAAATAATTTATAAAAAAAATTAAATTTTAAATAAATAATTTTTTACAAAAATAAATAATTTTTTTTGTATAAAATAACAATAATAATTATTTATTTATTATTCGGGTTTGTTATAATTAGAAAGAAACTTAAAAAAATGTTAATTAAGTCTGACATTCTTTTATGTTAAATTTTATTTATTGATCTTTTTGCTATAGCGGCAAGTTTGCAGTACCATTGAATCGGTAAAACTACACACGTTTACTACTCTTTCTCTATTTTCTCTTGGAAAGGAGAGATTTTTACTGCAAAAAAGTATCCTATATTTAAACCGAAATAATAATGTTCTACGTCATAAAATTTTATTAAAATCCGTATAGAAAGCTACAGTTTTATTATAAGTATACATTAATGTTTTGTTGTTGTTAAGAGCTATAATACACTCTCGGTGAAAATTTAAATGACTACCTTTTACGTGCCCAGAAAAATTTTTGGTTTTTTTCTTTCAAAAACACAATTTTTAAAATCCGTATAAAAATTATGTAGTTCTTCAATAACAAACACAAATAAATTTGTACAGACGACTTGACAATCGCTCCCTTTTTTTAAGCCTTGGGAAGTTAAACGAAAATTTCTAATGAACTAGAAATATTTCTAGTACTTTGTATCCAAAACGCATAGTGTTCCCTATATTCTTCGTGTTGTGTATTGTAAGATATTATAGATATAACACGTTTAACAACTTATTCTTATTCTTATTTGTACTATGTATGTAATTTTCCCCCCAAACAAAAATGAAAATAGTAGTTTCTCTACATACATGCACATTTAAATACGCTTACAAATTTCCAACTGTGAAAATGTATGTGTGTTCCATACTTTTTTTAAGTTTATAAGTTCGTGACACAGTTCCAAATGCATATTTATTTATAAGTACATATGTGCCATTATTTTATATGTATTTACTCCCGCTGTTTTACAAGTTGAATGTTTTTAAGTTAAATAGTTTTGATCATTTGTTTTAAGTTTACATAAACTTTTTTCATTTATTTTATTCTACATATACTTTATTTATAATTGAAAAAATGCTACGAACAATTAATTATCTGTTTGAATGTTACTATTTATCTTAAGATTTTATTGTAAAAATTTGTGATTATTTTAATTTGGTTTATTTTTGGAAGACATTTTAGTTTATTTGACATTTCAATAGAAAGTAGTGTATAATAAACTTTTCGTTTTGCCTTCATGTTATAGTACTTGAAAAGAAAATCCACAAAACAAATACGTGTTATCCATTTTAATATATGTCGCTCATGGCAATTAAAACAACAGCTAACACATATATTATATATGTCTGACAATATATAAATAAAAATAACATATTTAATGTAAATTCAGACTGATAAATTTAAATAATTTAGATTAGTGGTAGTCTGCTTCATGGTAAAATATAAATTTTCTGAGCTGATTGGTTTTTCATTGTCCATACTATTTTTCCTTTTTTAAACTATAGTTATAGTTTACGCAAATTTGATTTCACATTACAGATTTTTTAATACAAACTTACACCCTATAATACAACTTGGTAAACGCAGATTAAGTTTTAACATGTTTCTGGCCTTCATTGTGTTTTATTGTATGGAGAGACTTAAAGTAGATTTTAATGCGATAAGTTTTGTGGGAATTTTTTACTAATTATGTATATTCCTCTTTCACGAAATTGTTAAAACACGTAATATTTCTTCTTGTAGTATTTTACATAACTCTCGTAAACAAATACTATATATAATATAGTAATATGGTTGCCTATGCCGACTCATCATAAGAATGTACAAAACGGAAGCTTCTTAATCCAAAAAAAGCCTTAAAAAATCTAAAAAAAACCTTGGTCATAGAGTTTCCTGAAAAAACCTATATCATAGAGTTTCCTGAAAAAAAACCTTTATCATAGGGTTTCCTGAAAATGTGCCAGTCGTATTTCGAAACTTTATATTAGAAATTTGTTTTAAACCTTAGCACACCGAATATAATATTGCAAAGACATATTGACGTATCATCGTGTTTTCATAATAAATTCAGTTTTATGTTATCTCTGTTACAACTAATATTTTATTTTGCTTAAATTTTATATCTACATGCATATATATTTTAAACTGACATTTTTTATATCCAGATAATCAATTGCAAATGGTTATGTTATGTGGCTGACATATTACGAAAATGGTTTATATTGTCCGGGAGGTTTTGTTTTATATATTTTTAAATACATGCGATATTTTTTAATAACAAATATAAAACTAGCTTTTGTGAAAAATAGTATTTTTGTTTATTTTATTTTAAAATTTCTACTAATTTATACATAGGCAAATAGAAATTCCAAAACGAGTGTGAATTACTTATCAAACTATGAAATTCCATTTTCACTCAACGAAGATATTTAAAAACTAAATTTTGTTAAATCTTTATTTATTTTTATTTTTCTAAATTTAATACTTCTAGAAAGTAAATATCTTATTCTAGTTATGATATTTTCTTTTACGAAGTTTAAGAATTATAAATATGCAAATTAATTATTGAAGATGTAATAAAAGCAACCAAGTTTAATTGTATTATTATTATTGTAAATAATTTTTATTAAATTTAGTTTTTTTTCCTTTTTAAATTTCTATAAGGGCGTTATGTTAAAGCAAATTTGATTGCTTTAATTTTAATAAAGGAAAAAGGCGATATTCTGGACATCTAACACTTTGCTTTTGTATGTTTGCTGACAGGGTGCTGACTTGCTTCGGGATCCAATTTTTCTATTTTATAACTTTTCTTTTCCCTTTACCTTTTATTTTCGCAAAGCAGTTGCTACGAAAATGGCGAAGGTCATTGTCTGTTGGAAAAAGAGTTGCAATAATTTTCGTAGGTGGTACAAAAATGATATAAACGTGCCTTTAGTTTGCCGAGATCGCATCATATTTCCACTACTTCATGTTCAACTCGGCATAATGAAAAATTAGTGGAGACGCAACAAAGGTGGCAAATATATAAATTTTCTTTCACGCAAGTTTCTAGGATTAAGTATAGAAAAATTTAAGGCTGGTATGAGTAAGTTTCTAGAGAACGAGAAATCTGGCAACCATGTCGAACTTAAAAAGAAGATATCTAAAAATTTAAAAATAAAATTTTGTTAAATCTTGATTTATTTTTATTTTTCCAAATTTAATACTTGTAAAAAGTAAATATATTATTCTAGTTATGATGTTTTCTTTTACGAATTTTAAGAATTATAAATATGCAAATTAATTATTGAAGATGTAATAAAAGCAACCAGAGATTGTTTTTCACAGATAATAATAAAAAGAAGTTTAACTTCACGACACTAAATAAACAAAACCATTCAAATTGCAATCAATACAATAATCAATGTCAAAAACGTTGGCTTTTCAAAAAAAAATCAATACCTGATCCTTTTGTAAATTTTAAAAGTAGCTTTAAATTAATAAAATAGCAAATGACACTTTTAGATATTTTTTTAAGTTAAAGATAAAATATTTACAATATCATGATCTTTGAAAAAAATAATAGAAACACCTTCAACGTCATAGTACGGGATAGACTCACACATAAGGCTGACTAAAAAAACAGATTTGAGGGTCTAAAAATAATTTATAAATTTTTCTTCCCAATTACAATTACAAGTTATTATAATTTAAATCAAGATTAAAAATCCCTTGTTATTTTATTTGTAATTGGATTTGCACTTTATATGTAAATATATTTGGAAACACTAATTAAAAGTATTTTTAATTATAAATGAGCAATAATCAATGCTTAAAATTTAAAGTAATTTAATTATGATTTTAAAACCATTAAATCTAAAAACTTCCAAAAAATTGGGTGCTTAATTTTCAGAAATCCATCCACAAACATTTTACAAGGTACATAGTTTTTTTCATGATGATTTTAGCATTATTTTAAGACTATAAGCTGCGCTGAAATAATCACTTAGAAGTAATTGCTACTAAGCTTAACATCGCGAACAAATATCATGCCATATGTAAGCAGGTTTGTAAGAAATAACAATTCGACATTTCCTTACAAACCTGCATACGCCGAATCAGTATTTTTTGTCTTTAACCTGCTTAGAGTAAAAATAAATTTAAATCTAATTTTTAATTCTAATCGGGGCTTTAACGGATAATGGAAATACTTAAACTATTCCTTTTCACTGTTATTTTAACTGTCAAATTCTGAGTTGTGGCGGTCATGTACGACCTAGTTCAATTGAACGATTCAGGTAAAAAAATTTATTTGTATTGGACATAGCTAAAATTTACATTCTATTCTTTTTCTTTAAACAATACCTTATAATAAATTAAATAAAGTTTATTGCTACTCTTCTTTTATAACCCAAGTTCATTGTTATTCTTTTAAAGATAAATGAGTAACATATTTTATGGTAAACCTCAAAATGTTATAAAATTGATTTTCAAAAACTGTTGTGAGAAAACGAAGGAGAAAACGAACTGAAAAAAAAAAAAAAATTAAAAATAAACATTAAAGCAAAAATAATAGCAGCTGTCACAACTAATGCGATATCATCAATTAGAAAAATAAATAGATAAGATAAGAAGACACTTTTATGACTTTACGCAACAAGATGATAACATTATTTTAACAAAAAAAAAAATATATATTTTAATTAAATTATTAAAAGCAGAGTTTTCTAAGAGTGTATGGATTATATGTCTATTTGTGTTCATGCTAAAATGGCTTTTAGGAAAAAATCACTGTCTTAAAACAGTGAGCCAAGATGATGCTGATTCAAATATAAAAAAGGACATCAATTATCTTTATTTTACCAGATTTACTAGACAATAAAACAGTAAACAAACGAGAACAATATATTATTAGCAAATGTTAACATAAGCAAACTACAACAACTTCAGATACACACCCATATTTGCAAAATACTTTAAATACAAATGCCAAGAATTGTAGAATAATAGACATTATTCTTGGTAATTTACATTTTTATAAGGAGGCATTAATGTGTAAGTTGACGTAAATGGAATTTCATTTAACAAAAAGTTACACCCAAAAATAAGATACTATTTGTTAAAGAGAAATGTCATTAAACTATGTTGAGTTTTTTGGAGCACTTAGCGATATGGCCATCTAATCTAGCTTAAAATAATTTTACACGGCGTGTGTTTGTCATATGACTTGTCAGTTTTATATATGTAATTTCATGTGTTTGTCAAAATAGACATTTTACATACGGTTTATAATTTTTGCTTTCAAACGTACATGTGTAACTACATCTGACATAACCTACAATATATATTTTTTCCGCCACACAGTTTTGTATTGCCAACCACAGCTGATGGAAAGATGGAAACGTAGTCCTTTTGCCACGCTTTTAGTGCTTTTGGTACCACAAAAAACTTAAAATAGCAAAATATCAAGTTGGTATTACAGGATGTCAGATGCTTTGTCACATCAAAATAGAACACTTTCTAAATGAAAAATGTCATATGTATTGTACACATGGAAAACACACATGTTATGTTTCAAAAGGTTAACATGATGTGTTTATAATTTACACGTGGAAAAGTGACAAGTCATATGACAAATACACGCCGTGTAAAAGCACTTTTACCATGTAGTAATCAATTTCAGTGACTTTAAATACTTCTTAAAAAATATTCATAAAACAAAATGTGTTACCAAACTGGATTTTTAATTTATTTTATATAAAATTATAGCGATACAAATAGAAAACTTCTAAAATTGCAAACGGCTTTTTTAAATTGGAAAAGATTTCGGTCGTTCAAGTGACATTTTTTGTTTTTGTTAACAAAATTAATATATATTCATCGTCTAATTCTGATAAGTCATATGCAGTTAGATTAAAGAAATACTAGTCTTATGTAAATTAGAAAAATATGTAAATTATTTTAAAGTGTTTCAATCGTATTCATCTCATCACTTGTTAAATTAGAAATCTTACAAATACCGTGACATGTGAATAGAAGACACATAAGATAACTAATTCAGAGTTAGTAAAAAGTAACAATTTACCAATAGTTGGTGCCATATTAACTGCCACAGAAAAAGTTTATAAATAAGACTTATCATAGGCCATCGCCAATTAAAAAAAGGCGTGACAAAACAACCTTTACTGTGTGCAGGAGATACAGTTTTTATATTTAATTAGTATATGTGGACTTAAACATATTTTTATCACTGTGAATATATGTACATATAATAATACATTAGATATAAATATAAAAATGCTTATTTTGCATCATAAAAAACTTAAAACATCCTGCTTAAAGCTAAGCTCACTTACCCAAACAGAATATAGCAGACTGATTTTCTATTGAAACAATAAACATCAAAACATTTTAAATCTCATTACAAGTGTAAATAAAAGAAGAAATATAAGGCTTAAAATAAAGTGTACCTTAAATATGTACAAATTTAATTCATAGATATTTTACAAAAGTGCTAAGTAAGCAGCAGGTTTTGCTTGCTTGTGTTGGAAATCGTTAGAATTAAAAATACTTGTGACACATTTTATTTGCTACAAAGACAAATGCTCAAAATATTTAAAACCCCCAAGTGTGTGCAGAGAGTTGATAAAGAAAGTTGCAAAACCACAACAATACCTTTTGTTACTTAGAAAATAAATATAATTTTTATATCTGCATCAATTGTAGAGAAACCACATATAAAATTCTCTCGTTCCTATATACTTTTTGTGAAGGCGGTTTTAGCGGGAATAATAGATGCAATTGTTGCATCATTGTAAAAATAACGCTCGCATTTATTATTATTATTTTATTTATTCCAAGTTTTTAAGCCCTTCGGGCCAATAAACTAGAAAAATTTTCATGGCATAAATTTCAAAAACTTAATACTAAATTTTATAAGTTTACGTTGAAATTATGAAATTTATTTAAGGCCAATTATTATAACTTTTCAATAGCTAAAGTTAGAATTTTGTTGGAGCGATAAGTAGTTTTTCGTTATAATAACGAGGATAATGCTCATTACTATAACTTGTCCTGAAAGAACCTGTTAGTTGAAGGTTGTTTTTAGCTTACTTATAATAGCGAAAACTATTTATCCCTCTAACAAAATCCTAACTGAAGCTATTGGCAAGTTACAATAATAAGCCTAAATGTATTTATAAAAACAACTTTCAACTTTTATTCTTGAGGCTTTTCTTTTTGAATGACAGCTGTTCGTTTTCAATAACAGAGGCACTCTTTCTTATTGGGTGCAGTTGGGAGCAATTTGGTTTTATTTTGTAATATTAATGTTATTGTATTTGAAGAGTGACAAAGAGCCAGATCCGTCCAAAACTATATTGAGAAGTATTAAAATGCAATACAATTTTTTCTCAATTGTATTTTGTGTAAATTTTCGATATTATTTCAGAAACCAATGGACTTGCTCTTTATTCCACAATGAACTTATATATTTTAGTAGTCATCAATAGTTATATTAGTACGAATAACGTATTCTAGATGACTCGCCTCTTAACTTCATATTTAATCATATTTAATACTCAAAGACTCTTCACATTTTTTAAAACTTCACCAACACTAGATTTTCATTTCAAGACGACTTCTTGTCGGATTTTAAATAAAATTGTACTAACGAGCCTCAGTCTTTGCATTAATACATTTTAAATTAGAAGCAAATTGTTTGAAATTTTTGCAGAACAGCGGTACAACGTTGGTTAGTAAGACATTTTATAATTTTTATGAGTTATTCATATGACGCACTGTAGTTCGTCATTCTATTGCTGGAATACTTTTTAAAAACCTTCAAATTATGTTAAAAGCTATATAAAAATCATTCTGTTTAAAATAAATAATTATATAAGGACGTATATTTATTGTAATTTTCTTCATATTTCAAAATTTTAGACTGTTTTTTTTTCTTGTTAATATTTATTTATTGCACCTTCAATAAATTTTAACTAAAAATAATTACACCTAATTCTGTTTTTACACGGTAGATTGGGTCCAGAAAAATCCGTGTAAAAAGAGACATTGTTCATACACAAAAATAGGTGATTGGTTCCTTATCTCTAAAACCTATCAAAATTAGTGAAAAACGCGAATTTTTTTAAGAACAAGAAATCATGTTTATTTTTACACATACATATATGCATGTACATATAATGTATATTTGCACCGGTTATTTGCATCTTTTGTGATGATTTAGTGTTATATGATGAAGACTTAACAGATAGTTTCGTTCCAGAAATCAACGATTGCCTAATTAAATTTTAATTTTTTAATAATTCTTACTGTGACTTCGTTTAAAATAGACATTTTTCCAAGAAATGTTGAGCCTTCTCCATTTCGAAGGCGATCTAAAATTTAAATTTTGTTTTCTAAAGAAATTGTTATACATTGTAGTTTTTTATTTGTAATTTTCAACGTCTTCTTTTAGAGATGCATTGAAAATCACAAAATATTAACACATTTCAATTGCTCTAACAAATAAAATTACCCGTATGTATTTACAAAAAGGGAATTCCTCTAAATTTTTGATATGAAATTATTTCGCAAAACTTAAATTTTACAAATAAAATCTAAGCTCAAAAGATTTTGAATCGTGCTAAATGGAATAAAATCGTGTAAAAAAATTATTTTTTATTTTTCAAACCGTGTTTAATCAAACCCGTGTAAAAAAGACCGTGTAGAAACAGAATTGGGTGTACTTTCATATATCTTAAGTATAAAATAAATATACATGTTATTTTTAGACTGTGATTTGAATATTCTTTTGCTGAGAATTATGTTAGTACAAATATAAATTTACTAAATGTTATAGCAGTGTAGTTGACATTTATATGACTTTCTATCAGGATTTTTAATACAAAATATTAAACTTAAGTAAGTGTTAATCTTACTATCCACAATTTCACATGGTTTTTATTTAAAACACATAATTTTGTTTTACATTAAAACTTTGTTTAAAGACATGCAATTATTAATTTGGTTTTTATTTTTATCAATTACAGATCAAATAATTATGGAGAGCTGAAACAGGAAGAAATTAAAAATAACAGCATTAGCAGGGCTACTTCCGCTACAACCATCCTAAAATAAAAAAGGATACAAATCTTTTTCATACTACTTCATCATCATAACAAGAATTATAAAACCACAACAGTTACAACAGCTATAGTAATAACAAAACTCATTTATCATCATTATAAAGTTGTATTATATATTTTAGTTTTTCATTGTTGTGTTTATTATATGCCAAAATGGATTGGACTCGTTGGCAAAATACACTTTTATGGATTGTATTTAAATCTGACAGCATAATGTGGCTGCCCATATGATTATCACTACATGAGTTATAATAATATTAGAAAGTTTGCTAAACAAATATATCAATACAAAAACTAAATAAATCTTCGCACTTGCATACATTTTTGACTTAATTTTAGTTTCTAGTTGTGTTTGTAATTGCAACAGCTATAAATGTGTAACAGCATTCCAAAACAAATAAAAACTCAAACAAAAAGTAACAAGTCATTCAAAAACTAAATGTATGTCTAATCAGTATCATCTCATAACTATATCTATTATCATTAGTAGTTGAGTGATACAATCAATAAGCAGCGAAAGATATACACACTTATATCAAATTAATTTTAAGTAACTCAAATTCAAAACTAACAACGATCTTCCCCAAAGCAACAACAACAAAAAAAAGACGTCAAAATATTCATACTGTCAATATTACATCTTAAGTAAGAATCAACAATTAATTATCAACTATATCTCTGTTTAGAATAACATCACTAATAATAAAGCATTTGTATACAAAATTCCATCTTACAAAAATGCACAATTAGAAAAAACAGAACAGAAGTACAGTTTCACAAGCGGTAAACATCCAACAAGTTGAAGTATTAAATCAGTTTTAACACAATTACTTTAAACAACGATAAAAAAAAATCTCTCCTTTTACAAATCCTTAATTACAAAAGTCAAGCACAATTTCAAATCAAAAGATACAAAATTAAAAACTTCGACATGATTTTAAGAATATTGTGATTAAGGGTGAAAACATAAAAGCAGTAAAAACTACGTTTTTCGATAAAAGGGGGAAGTTGGAGAATCGAAGGTTAAACAAAATATAGAAGCAGTTGAGTGGAATTAAAACGGCAGTGAGAACGTAGGAAACAGTAGTGAAGAAACTATCATTTTGACTCATTAATCATCGAAACGCACAACATTAGTGATTGCATTCAAAGAATAGGAAGCAACAGCAGAAGAAGCAACCTGAATTCACCAGAAATAAAAAACAGAAACAAGGACTTCAAAAAGGATTCATCAACGCATACATCCAAGGGAGCTTTGGAGTGTTTTTTATTATCAAATAGTTACTAAAGTGGAAAGCGTATCACAAGTATGTAGTTTCTTTTTCTTTATAGCAAATATTTGTAAATAT
This sequence comes from Phasia obesa, assembly GCA_949628195.1. NCBI lineage: Eukaryota > Metazoa > Arthropoda > Insecta > Diptera > Tachinidae > Phasia > Phasia obesa. The sequence continues at coordinate 113,455,324 of OX451218.1, forward strand.
AAATAGATATTATCACTGAAATTAATGCGATAAATTACTCGCGGATACAAGAAAAGGCATGCAAACAAACATGTTTAAATCTTGTGCGTTAATCAATTGTATATATAGTGTTGTAAAATATTATGTACTTACTCGTAATAGCGGTAATTCATTTAGGTATTGAAACATCCATAATATTCAAGCTTATTGTCGTGCGTTGGTGCGTATAATTAATATTTTTCACTTTTAATGAAAATATGTACATATGTATTAAATATGAACGAAATCAAGGACGTGTATAAGTAGTAATAATCTGCATTTAACTCAATTTTATAGGAAAATAGAAAAACTGATTTTTTATTCTAAAATAGAAATTGCATTGATTCTTTATGAAAGCCTTTTTACTACTTTTTTTTTTACCAAAAAACTTTTAAAACAAACTCGATAGGTCATAACTTGAGTCTTTAGTTGTTTATTAAAGGTTTCTTTCTAACCGCCACTTCCGTTATTTGTTTACCTATGAATTTATAAGCGGATATAAACAGTAACCGATTTTTTTTTTTTTTTTTTTTTTGTTTTCCAAAAGTTTACTTTTTGTTACAGAAGCTCTTTCATTACCAAATTGATTTTTAAAAGCATTTACGTAAGAGTAGAAGGTTTTACGTTAAAAGCACCATAAATTGCCCGGATATCTTAGCTTCTAATTATTTCGTGCAGCCAAAATATAAATATGAAAGTTCACACGTTTCAAAAATAAACTAATAAATAGAACATATTGTTGCGTTTTAGAGCCAAACCTAAACAGGCGCGTCAAGCGCAGACTAACTGTCAAAAATACTCATGCACATACAAAATGTATAAAGCAAATTAAAATAGTGCGGCATCAACGCTTATTAATTGGAAAATTTAATTTTTACAAAGCATTAGGTGGTGAAGTTGGATGCAAACAAGCTGTTATTTTTATTTTTTGTGTGAGAGTGATGACATTATAGCTACTTTCTGCTTTATCTAGCGTTTAAATTTATTATATTTTATCTAACAAAATAAGTTAAAATTATTGTACCAGTGTAGTAAGATTCTTGTTTTCCTGCTACATTACCGACATGGAGCTTATTCCTTCCTCTCTATGGATATTTTTTAACAGCAACTCCTGCTCTACCTGAATCATCCATTTTGTGCTTTCTGACAGCCAAACTTAGTTCTCTCTTATATAAGACCTTTTATGATAGGCACCATACTTGCGCTGTACTGCCACGATTATAACTAATTCTATTGATAGGCTTTCGAGGACTTCTGCTATAGTACTTTTTTTGCAAGACAACACTACCTCTGAGAAGATTTTTAGCTTATCTGCAGAAAACAGTCAGAGTCTGCCGGAAATCAAACCCGCAATCTCCAGACTGATAGACTAGCGTGCAGAATCATTTCACTCATCTTACTCTAAACATTTTTTGCTGGCCACTGTCTCGAACTTCTACTTGAAGACATGGAATTGCATGCTGCCATCAAAACTAGGAGCTTTTCTTTATTTTTATTTGTAGCTGCTGCAACTCTATAGTTGTAATATACTTGTACTCCTACATCTGAGGGCTTTTCATCAAATTTGCTAAATTTCATTTCTTTTGAAAACAAGCACATAAATTTCCTGAAGCTTTTTATTAGTCTCTAACAAATTTATCGTTGACTTTCTCCAGAAGTTCCTCACTTTTCGCTCTAGAGACTTTATACCTTTTTTCTGCATCATAGAGGCGAACATAGAGTTCAAATGCATGCTGATTATTGTTGAGTGGTTATTAATGTAAATCAATCTCTTCCTTTTTTTCAAATTCGTATGTACCAATATCCTTTTGCATCTTGTGAAGTTCTGCTTTGTTAACTGCACTTGGCAGATCACTCAGCTCAATTTTTACATGCTAAAATGGTAGCACTAAAAATTTCATGTTGGTATGTTGTGCCTTCGTTAAATTCTTTTACTGGCAACATAATAATTTTAAAATTCTTAGTGAACAAAGTGTTTAAAACACACACTGTTTAATATACGTCAACTATACAAGACAACCGATCACTTAGATGTCTTGAATGTTCTATTCAAAAAAGATATTGCAGTCATATTTTAGACAATTATATTTTATACTTCTATTTATGGACCTGTAAAAAAATACATAACAAACAAATATGATGACGCTAAATTGCTGTCAAAAAGTAAACTTTAAAAACAGTCACATACATAAATACATAGATTTAAGTTCATTTTATTTCATACTTTAAAACATAAGCTATAGTTCAAATATTGAACTAAGTGATCATAAAAGTTTTATTAGTTCAATCAACTAATGGATTTTAAAAATCTCATGAAATTCAGTATTTTTACCAACTTGGTTTAAATGCAAAAGTTGTTAAATTTATAATGTCTAAAATTTGTTGAAACAAAAAGTTTGAAGTCATATTTGAAATAAAAAAATTAGGAGTAACCACAACTTGATTATTATGAGCAACAGATTTCAGAAAATACTATCTTACTATATTATCAATTACTTTACGTAATTGAAAGAATTTGGTATATTACTTGAGGAATTCTCTTTATAGTGACAAATGTGTTAATGTGATATTTATAATTATTACTTATTTTTATAAATAAGTTGTAAATAACCTGTAAATATTCAATTTAAAATAGAACTGTTGTATTTTATTCGATTTATTTTTAATCATATATTTGAGTAATCTGAATCAAACCACATATTGATTACATAAACAGTTAGTCTTAAAAAAAATTAATTTTAAATATCATTAAAATACACATACGTAAGTGTAAATATGTTTGTAAATACAAAATGTACTATATATAAATTTTTAATAACCTAAAAGTTACTGAAACAACAAAAAGAACATTTTAATTATCACACACTACATTTTCCATCAATCAAAAGCAGAAGAACTCATAAATATAAAAATAATATATGACAACATTTGAAAAAAAGGACGTAATCAAACAAATCTCGTTAAGGATATAACGAAACAAACAATAAAACTTTCAACAATATTTTAAATTATTCCTTTTAAAATGATAAACACTAGGTTAAACAATAAATTATAATGACTGTCACGTAACTAACTAAAAAAATCTGTCAGTTAAAATATAAACACTTAATGCAATAGTCAAAGTGTAACAAATTGTTTATGTAAAGTTTACAATTCGTCTTGTGAGTGACATGCAAATCGCGTGCCCTAACAGTTGTGTTAAACAAAACGTTAATTTATTTTAACAATTTTATGATAAAATCATTTAATTGGTTATTATACTACAGCAAACAACAACGGAAGTGACCAAAAAGAAATTAACTTTAATATAAGTTTACAAAAACAATTAACCGGAAAATTTTATGCAATAAATAACTGCAGTGGGCCGAGGGTAGTAGAGGAAACATGTTTTAATAGATGAAAATACGAAGTGTATATACCGGTACTGCATGAGTACAGTGCCTCGTTTCTGTAACTTGTGTGTGAAACCTTAAACACGAAATTATTATAGTCATCTTGTTTTATACAGGGTGAGCTAGAGATAATGACAAACATTTTTATTACTTAATGTTAAAAACTTTAGGATTAGATAGGACAACCTGGAAAAACCGAATAATTATTATACTTTTATTTGAAAAGTTTCTCACTTTAGATACAGAAACGGTACAAATGTTGGTTGCAAATATTCGTAGTTTATACTCATGTAAATCCTGAAAGGTTCATTCGTAATGTGGTGGAAATGTGCAGTCAATTCTGATATTTCTTACAAATACAAACTTGGTTTGAAGCTTTGTCCGATTACGTTATAAAGAGAAATATCGGTTCCGTTTTCGATTTAATTTTTTTTTTTTTTTCTTTTTTAATAATTTATTCTTTCACATTATCTGATATCGTGATAATTTCTAATAATATATTCGAATCACTAATAACTTAGAGATTTTGAAAAAATTAAGATAAACATTTACCAATTACTCCGTATGAAAGGTCAGGGCATTTAGATAAGAAAGCATAACTGTTTTCGATAGCATCCCTGAACCACCTAAACATGGCAGCATCCTCAATAATTTATAAGTGTACTATAATAACACCAAGAGATTTATTACCGATTATGACACAAATAATCATTATAAACTGTAATCAGCTCATCTCAAAAAGCTTTTTATTATACTTACTCACATATGTTTTGTAGGTCTACAATTAACTGGATTTTAGCCGTATTAGTTGGAAGTCTAGATTTATGACATCAACTGTTTCCACAATAATTTCCATGTCATTTCTTATTACCGGAGGCCTGATAAATTCTAGATATTTATCTAAAGTACCCATCTATTGGCCTCTTTTCTGACTACACGTTCCATTATTAGTGATTTCTTATCTAACCAGTAATGAATTAAAAATTTATCTTGGTCATTTATCATGATGTATCACATTCTTATCAATAAAGACATTAGTAGCACAACTATATTTTTCAAGTAAGATTCTTTTAGTGCTAACACCCAGCAGAAGAAAAAGCACTCTGAGCTGTTTAATAGATGATATCTTTCCCTGAAAACATAAAATATCGATATAACTTCCATTTTTGCTTCTGAAATATTTGAAACTATAGTGTAATAGCTCAAGTGGTTTGAAAGTTTACTACTAAAGCATGGCCACGAGTTCAATACTCAACATTGACAACATCGATTTTTTTGATATGTACATATGTGTTAATTCTCTTTATAATAATACATATCGCAACGCCCTTCTTTGGCGGCATTGTCGCATTGCAGAGGGATTGTGTGCATAGATATTTCCAAAAGCTCACCAAAAATATAAGATTACAATCGTAATAGGGAAACAGAAGCCTCCTTGTGTTACAGATAGTCAATTATACTGCCTATGTGGTAAAAAAAATAATTTCTGATTGACTATCCACCCATCAAAAGCTTAATACCTTACCGAATTTTAATAAAAATTGTTATCACATCGAAAAGAAAGTCATAGCAGTTAGGATTTACGACTAAATAAAAGCATATTTTTCTAGAAGACGGGGCTTTAAAAAAACCTAATTTATTGTTGAACTAAGTACACAAATAATATATAATAAAATATTATTTGTAACCCACTGTATGAAAATAAAAAGTTCCCCTAATTTACTTTTATAAATTAAAAATTGAGCGTTAATTTTATAATAACACGCCTACAAAAACAACAATAATATTTATGGTCGCTTTGCAATAAAAACAACAACAAAAATAATAAAAAAACTTTATAATTACAAACAAAAACCCTTAAATTTAAAAAGTGGTAAATATTAAAACATGAATAAACTTCACGCAATGTGACGTGACTTTAATGAAGAGATTGCTCCATCGAAAAAGGAGTAATAACTAAAACATTATAACGAGGTGATTTTTTTTTCTTTTCGATTTCAAATGTATAAACAAGAACCATTTAGCAGACGTGGTAGTTTAAGATCCTTACGCAGTGCCCCCTTACTTAGTACTGTATTAGAGAGTACCTTGTCATTATCACGTATACATCCGATTACTTCATTGGAATTGCCCGGTCTCGATTACATACATACTGTACAATCGCAATCGGCATTGCACCAACAACATCCTGAATTAGGGACATCGTTGCGTAGTGGTATTGCTGCAGTTACCGCGGCCTCAGCTTGTCCTCAACCGCAAACTACATTAAAAACACGCCTGGGATTTCAAAGCTCACTACGTGAAAATAAACGTAATAAAGCACCACAACGGTATGTAAATGATTGACACAAAGCAAAAAAAAATAATAATAAAAAAAATATATATATAGATAAAAAGTTTATAAAAAATTAATACGTATAGAGTACATGGTCAATTAAACAGTATTAAGTAGCACAAGTATGTATGCACAAATTATCACACATTGAGTGTTAATATAAACTTACCTGACATATCAAACCCTTTGCTATACAAAAACAATAATTTTAATTTTTTGAATAAATTTGCATATATCATGTTTGTCTTATTTTTAATTTTTTTTTTTTTTTTGCTTCTGTTATCATAATCACACAATTGACAAACGGAATGTCATGCGATTTTTTTATTATAGATATATTTCAATTTTACAATCACCTATTTAAATATTTAATTGAATTATGTTTTTGAATATAAGATAAAAATAAAGTATTCAAAATAATCGCATTTAAATGTAATTCTAAACTATGAAAAACTTGCAGGTGAATAAATTTTAAATATTTTTTTTAACAAAAAATTTAAACAAATAATTTTATGAAAATTAATATTTTAAATGCAATTTAATATTTTTAACATATGATTTTTTATACACATTTTTTACGTTTATTCAAATATTGATTTTTAAAAATAATTTTTACTATAAATTTACGCTGTTTTATTAACCTCATTGAAGGCTTCTGTAAGTACGTTGCAGCATGTCTTACGATATTTGCTTTAACTACGTTTAGATCTTTAAAAATGTTCGAGTTTTAAGTACAGGGTGTGACTGTAATCATTCGTAAAATATTATGTTGGGTTTCTTTTAATTTTTCTAAAGGCTGAAACTGAATTATAAAGTAGAAGCATGTAATAGGGTTGAGTTTCTGCCAATAAGTCAAAATGTTTGCAATGCTTTAAAAGTTTTTTTTGTATATTTTTTGTTCCATTGTACTTTTTTAACATTGAAATCTAGTTTTATCATAGTATTCTTTGATTTTGGTTCTATCTTTCTTAGTCCCTTTCTAATGCAAATGTTATTATCTAGGCATTTGTGAAGATCTCTTATCCACCATATGCCAGTAGCCTTATATGACAAATTTAGCAAATCTTTCATGATATAAAAATAATTTCCTGCAATTTGCATAACCACTGAACATTTAGTGACGAAATTAATGATTTTTCAAATAACAACAAAGGACAAAAATAGGAAAGTGTTAGACAATACAATACCGAAGGCTAATTAATGCCGTTGTGTCATGAAATGATGTAGCCTGGAAATTTGGTCCGATGTGTTGTTGAAACTAGATATCCCTCGATGTTCACATTTAAAATTGGTCTCACAAAAAGTGCGTTATCTTGTTCCGACAGCACACAACTGTAACAGCTTTTTCGGTATTTTATTCAGTATTCAACCAACAGCCGTTGCTGTTGAGTGTCTGTGGGCTACATTTGTTAAACGATTTAGAACTTGTATTCGCATAAATTCAAAACCTTGGTCAAATTTCGCTTAGTCTTATAATATGCAGACCACAGTTGCTGCGGTTAACAAAAAAAAAAACACTTTGCATAACTCTTTAATCCCAGTTAAATTTTAATTTACTCGGTAAATTGTGGAAATTCTAAGTATGTCGATGTTTATATGTTAGAGATAGTTACGAAAATCGAAAAATATGCGAGAGCGTATAACATATTCACCAAAAAAATTTATATTGTTAAATTTTGCGCATTAATTATGTTTTTGTCACAATTTTTGCGTTACCTGTAAAACTACTGAGTATATGAAAAAACAATCTTAATATGGTTTAGAGGTAATTTAAGCAAGAATTTACGGATTTTTCCGTTATCGGTTTATGCTAAAACATATCTTGAGATTTCCTCTATTAAATAACGCTATATCTCAAAGACCAGAAATAATATGTTAAAATGGAGTGCATATCTAACTACAGCGCCCTAACTTTAAAGTCCAAAAATTGACCTGGATTCGTAAACTAGTGTTATTAGTGTTATTGCACGTTACCTCTACTATTATATATATTTTTACATTATGATAATAAATTATATTATGACAATAAGTATGATAATATGTAATTGTAAATATTTATAATACTCTTGTTTGAATTATTTTATTAATAAAAATGTTAGTATTCCATTTTAAGCAATTGTTTCTACTTCCACTATAATAATGGCTTTTTAAGCAAAAAATTATTTTTAAGAATTACACTTCTTTTCATTCATTTCTCACCGAATTCTTTATTGTTTCCAAAGTATATATTTATAAGTATACATATATTGATATACTTAATATAATTCATATGAATATTTACATTGTAGATTAATTTTATGTTTAAATGCAAATATTAACTTATCACTTAAGATTTTATAGCTCAGGTGTATTATTGTGACACCAGTTACCACAAATATTGCCTGTGGCCAACCATATGAATTTTATATATTTTATATACATATATGTATTCACACACATACATAGCCTCACGTATATTCATTAAAAACGCTGAGGGGTATAAGTACACATACATTTATCTGAAGGAAGTGAAAAATGTACAGCGAATGAAAGATAAAACGGCAAAAATTGAGACATTGTATACTTTGTAGTTTATATGACATCAAGAATACGTGTGTATTTGGTATGACTTCACATGTATGTATGTGCATGTTTAATACAAACAAATCTGTTAAAAAACATTTCATTTTAAATGTGATTTAAAAAAAAAAATTATTCTCTTATTGGCTCTACTTTATAACTGTAAACTTCAATGCAGAAAAAAAATTAATATGTTTAATATGTTTTCAAAAGTTACAATACATTTTTAATTTATAAATGCAAGATATATAAAATACAAGAAATAATTTCGAATATATTTTTCTTAATGGCGTTTAAAGCGTTCTATCTTGGACAAACTTCTTCTATCACCTTTTGCAGTTGTGATAATTATTTAGATTATTAATAGAGTGTCAATCATTATAAATTATTTTAGAATTTTTAATACTTTTACAGAAATTTATTGTTTTTAAGGGTGAAAATTACCAAGGTATCATAATACCATAGTGAAGTTAGATAAGATAATGCATTGCCACAATTCACCGGAATAAAACTACGCATAACAGGATACCAACATTCTGCGTATTTAACGTACATTTGACCCAGTGAGCCAACATCAACTAATATCATTACCTTATTACTGCCAGGTCCGCTCCTAACTGAAGAACACGGGGCTTTGAAAACCCGTATTGCTACAAAAAGTGTCACAAAGCTGAGAAAGATGCTGCTTACTTGGCATTGCAACGGTCAATGAAAAAGAAACTTCGTGGGAGACCGATTTAAATATAAAAAAGTGAAACACGACACTGCGAGGAAATTGGGATAAAAACATTTGAAATGAACACCAAAAATTTTACTTAAAAATAAAACAGGTGCAGGTACTTCCTCCTACAAGAATGATAATATTTTTAGGAATACTACAGCAGCGGTGAAGGTATGCCAGTTAGACTTATGGAATCTATTCGTATCATGTGGTAGAGAAAAAGGCAATTTTATATTAATCCTTTTTGAATATATGACATCCAGCCAAGATGAAGTCAAAATAGCGATATCAAGACCTGAGAACAAAAAGGTTGTAGGTGCCGATGGCAGGAGGTGCTGGGATATATAGATGGCAGATAGTCATATGCTATATCTAAAAAGATATAAGTTGTATTTCTATTAAATATAAAATTGTGTTGTGAAAGTAATAGGACCATATAAATTTACAATCGATGATATCATCATATTAAATGGAGTAATTGTAGATATCGGAATAGTATGGGCAAAGGTGTGGAAATAGAAAAAACTAAAAGAAAATTGATGCACAAGACTGTGTAGACAATAATTTTGGTAACTTCGAGGTAGTAGAAGAGCATGTTTAGTTGGCAACCACCACAAACAAAACTAATAACATCTTTTTGAAGATAAAGCAAAGAAAAGTATTTTCGGGTTTAGAAACAATAAAAATAAAAACGCTTTTCCCTCGACAAACGAAACGCCTACTCTTCAAGACACTAATACTTCCTATGCTATTATATTTCGCCGCAGAAATGTTACTTAGACAAATAAGTCAATCTTTACTTTAGGTTTGCAAGAAAAAGGTTATTGAAAAAAATGATTCAGTCTGCTGCAAAAGCTTTAATTTAAAAATTTTGGAACGAAAAATAAGTAAAAGTAAAGTTGTAATTAGGGCCCGTAAAACTTCTCCAACTAACATGTTTTAAAGTACCAATTTACCAAATTTATTTAACCAATTTTTTTTATTAATTGCGTTCTAGAATAATTAACTTGAAAACAATTCACAAGATCATTCTGGTATAGTTTATTTTTTAGTGTAGCAAAGTATGTCAAGTATGAAATGACGATTATAATTCAATGAAATTGTCTTTGGCCTATTATTAAACCAAAAATATAGTACCTCCAGCGATTCAAGAACCATAAATATAAAATGCCATAACAAAATGTTCACATAAAATTCTAGTATAAGAAAACACACGGCAGAAAATTAAAACAAAAAGATTTTCAAAAAAAAAAATATAATAAAAAAATGAATATTTTTTAAAGTTCTTGTACGTGCTTCTCTAACACAATACACATGGGTTGTCAATAAAAATAAAGTAAAAAGTATTCAGTTTGTTTTTTTACTTTAAATTACATATCCGTTTTACGTGTACCATAAACGTTGGAAACAAACTTGTGTATTAAAAATATCTTAGAAATATATTATTATGGGAGTTAAATTTATACATTCATTTTTAAAACACATGCAAACCCCTGCCACCATACATACCGTTCAAAATATTCTTCTACAAGTTTTGTTTCACTTTTGAAGTTTCTTTTACTTTGTGCCTTTTTATCATCAAGCAATATTTGATTAAAAAAATAAATGCACATATGGTGGTTATAACTATGCTTTTGGCAGTGATGCCATAGACATAAGCACTAGAAAATGGAAAAGAAATTTAAAATTTAAACAAGAAAAAAAAACCGAATTTAAAAAAAAAATTGTACTTCAATCGAATTAACAAATTAAAATTCTCAATTCGTACTCAATACTTCTATATTTTGCGACGATCTCAAAAAATATTTTCAGTATATATAATTATCGACAGTTTAGTATTTAGTGAATTAAAAATCGTGCGTGATAAAGAACTGATTTATCTATTGAGTTTTAATTTTTAAATGAGATGTATTACTAAGGCCACTATAATAAATATTAAAAATAAAACGGTGTTCCGACAGTGACGTTATTTGCAAGACTACAGCCTAATTTTTGAACAATAATACATAGACTTTTTATATTTTCACAGATGATGTATTACCAAGGCTTCTATAACAAATAGTAAAAACTAAAGGGTGTTCCGCCAGATACATACTTTTTTACGTATATTTTTTGAACCACAATAGCTAGGCTCCCGATATTTTCATAGAAAGTGTATTACCATGACCGCTATATATATATATATATATATATATATATATAACCAGATATTTGAGCAGTGATAGGCTGACACTTAAAATTTACACAGATTATATTTTATATAAAAAACAAGAAACGAAAGTAAATTTATTAAAAATAAATCGGTGTTCCCTAAATGTCTCGATTTTGTGTAATTTGGCCTTAGGCAGACACTTGGTATTTACACAGTATAAAGTGGGCCCCATAAAACACGAACAAATTAACACTTCTATTTTTAAATATGTAAAGATAATAGTATGAAATCATACGTGTGTGATTCTGATTCGCACTTGACCGATTTATTTAGGAAACTTATAATTAAGATACATTATTGTATCTTCTGCACTTTTAGTTCATTACTCTATAATTTGTTACTTTCTTTCATATGTTACTTCCCACCATTTTAACTAAACAAATGTATTATAATTACAATTTGCAAAGTTCTTAAGACGTTGTCTACATTGATGGATGAAAACGGTGGGCCAAGCTGATAACTTATAAACCATCAATAGAAGGTTTTGAAATAAATGATCACGTTATTTATAAATTATACAAACTTTAAATATACAAATGAATTTTTGAAGTAGAAATAAATAATTAGTTTGTATATATAAAGCACAGAAATGTTGTACAAAGTGTTTTCTTGTCCCACTTAAAATATCGTACAGAGTTGAACGTATGATATCTTATGACGTATGATATTTATCTTTCATTAATTGAGGGGCTCAAAAACTGTATATGAATGAGGCTGTGGTGAGTGAAATTCTACAGGATTTTTTAATTAAAAACATGGCCATCAATTAAGACTCTCTTTTATTTACTTCTAACTAACTAATTTGTGCCATTTTTTTAAACATTTAGCATTTTATGTTGCTACAAATGGATTTTTTTTTTCTTTTTTTGAGATTCTTTGCAAAAGTCAATTATAAGCAGAAATGTAGAATTTAGCGTGTTGATAGTATACTCATAACATGGTGTTATCTGTAGTAAGCACATGTATTTTTGTTGATGAGTAGGCGTTGTAATTATGGCTGAGGGAGTAATAGAATGAGCTCAGTAGGCAATGTGATAAACATGTATAGGAATCAGGGATGGTAAATGGAGATTTTGATTTGTACAAACCACATTCTTAAAATGTGGTTTTCATAATAAATTTGTTCCGTAACTAAAGTGAGGAATTTTCCATATGAAATTATAACAATCGACTTTTTCACAGAGGGTGCGCTAGTATTAGTCGTGAACTTTTTAGTTTTTTTTTTTTTTGTTTTAAAAAGTTAAAAGAAAAGAGGCACGGTTTTACAAAATTAATATTAATGTAAATTTTATATAGAATATTGTCGTTATCACCCTGATTACATTAATAATTTTCCTTATTTGGTGGCAGAGGAAAGAGAAAAGATAAAAAACAGTTGCGTAAATTATAAAAAAGAAAGAAACGTTGAATTGTGCCAATTTTCAGGTTCAAAATGTACCAAAACTAGTACAACTGTACTAACTTTACCAACCCTGATGAGGAAAGTAGCAGAGAAAGGATTTTCAAAAGTAAAACAGCTCAAGTTTAATGAGATAAATGTGTTAATGTACTAATTGGTTATTTCTTCTACTTTGCAGAGAGTTTGAAGCAGGAAAATGTTTGTTGAGGTTTTAGTGTTATAAATAAGTTTGTCTTAATCTTATGCTATTTCTTCAACTTTTTGTGTCTCTAATTAAATGATTAATTTTTGTATTGCTGCGTGGTTTTCTGACATAATAACACGAAGACTTCTCTAACTCATTTCTTTATTAACAATGTTTGTATTTTATTAATGTTATATACAAATAGTACCTAATTTTATTTTTTCACTTTATTAAACTGCATGCTGTTTTTTAATGAGTAGATAAGTAACTAAACTGGAGAAACTCCAACGAACTACATACATATGTATATCTGTTTTTAGTTGAAGGGTTACACATAAATTTATAAATTATCAAGCACTTCGCATTTATTTTGCATAATTAATCGAATTTTATCTTAGTTTGTTATTCTAAAGCAGTATATCAAATTATTAAAATTTAAAAAATAAGGAATGAAGTTCAAAATTATAAATAAATAGAAGCGATATATTAGATCACTACACAAATTTGAGAATAATTTTCCGATATATAAAGTTAATTTATTTGCTTAAACTTCATTAAAAAAAAAGTGAAATCTTCGCAGATATTTTTGATAGTGACAGTGACACAGGTAAATTATGTACCAAAGTTAAAATTCGAAATTAAGAATAAATTACTATAATCTATCTTCTATATAAATAATCTATCTATACATATAATAAAATAAAAAGCCATTTCCTGTCTGTCTAGTATTTTTTTTGTGTGCTCGCATCACGTAGAAACTACTAAATGGATTTCAACAAAATATCTTATTTTTACGAGAAAGTGAAGAAAAATCAGTAAAAGTACGCCAAGTTGTTCACCGATTTAAAGGTACTGGTTACTTTAAGGCATCTTTTATTTTTGAAAGCGGTATATATCTTCATCGTAACCCAACAGGTTTTTACGGTAAGAAGAACTGACAACGCCCACTTTTTAATTAGCTTGAGAACTATAATTTTGTACCTCCTTATTAATACACATAGTTTATTAAAAAATAGGCTCAATTGCAGTAGTGAGCGTGGTACCTTCCATACAAAATGGACATGTATTGTCGCCTACCTGGAGATCTACAATAGGTAGAGTCTTAAAACTTTGCACAACTAACGATCATACAAATATGCATAGTCTAACAGGTAAGGAATAAATATTAACATATATATGCCTTAAGTTTATATATAATATCACCAAAGGGGATGGATTTTAGCAGGAAATCGATTTTATACTTTGTCTTTAAAATGATTGCTAAGATTTTATTTTCTATCGCACCTCTTAAAGTATAGTTATCGTACCCTTTTTGAAAATTGTGTTTTATTATTTTTATTTACCCTGAGCAAACCAACATGAAACTCTAAAAGTTTTTGTCCCTTCAACTTGTATATTTAATGTTTAAAAAAATAGAATGGTCATAACTATTTAGATATAAAATTATATACATATATTATATTAATAAGTTGAGAAGCTTTGTGACTCAAACTCACGCAGCAGTTAACCTTGCCTAGTTAACCTTAATAATATTGAGTATTAGACTTGCAGTCCATCTTTATTGTGTTTTGGTGCTTCACCGAGTTTGCAACGATGAAAAGCTGCCCTGTCTTATTAGTTTTACAAAACTTGGCGCTTCTTAGAAAGTTTGTCTATTGAAATCATATCCGCTATAACCGATACTGCACTTGTCGATATTGTGAAATAAGATGAGGTGATGCTCTTGGTGCGACCCTTCTATGTGAAGCTAAAAAAAACTTTGCTCTATTTAACGCTTCCACGAAAGGAATGCTATTAGCGTTCATGTTCAGCAATCACTATGTTCACCATCAGTCGGATAAGTTGCGCAAAAAAAAACATTTACAAAAATATTTCTTCTTACTAACTTACTTGGGTGCCTTAATAATCTAATAGGTAGTGTGCTAGCCTGGGCGTTTCACTGCAACGAGTGAAGGTCGGTAAATTAAGTTAAAATATAATTTGTAATTGTATTGTAACATTTAATAAATAAAATACTTACTTACCGCCTTACTTTTGTGTCGCTTTCAAAAACTAATTTAATTTTTTTAATTTAGATTCCATTTTTTTAAACCCATATTTTCAATACATCCAATATTTATTGAAAAAGTTAATAAAACACCTGATAATCCTGGTAAAAAAAAATATTTTTCTCTTAAAGCTTTGTGTTCTAAAGCAAACATATTAAATTAACTATTTTCTTTCTTGACGCTATGTTGTTTGGGGTCCTAATGTATTTTGTTTGTAATATAAATATTAATTACAGTTATGACAAAAACTCTTAAGTGTTTCTTTGTATGAAATACACAAAATGTAAATTTAATTAAAATTTATATTTTAAGGTTTATTTAGATGGAGGTACATAAATATTCTTTAGCTTTCTTGTGGTATTAACATTGCCGCTCTCACTTTGTTGAAACAAGTATTTTAACAAAAAAAAGTAAAGCCCAGTTTTTTACCGCCCCAAAAAACAGATACAATTGCACTTGGTAAATTTTTGTGTTTGAAATATACATACAACAAGGAATGAAAAACAAACCATATTGGCTTGTAGTAAGGCGTCGACAATAAAGAAAAAAATGTCAATTTAATATCAGGCACAAAAAGCTTTAACCAAAAAGACTGCAGAGAGGTCTTGAACTCTATATATATGTTGTAAAAATGTATGAAAAGAACTTAGTACAAGAGTAGGTACCTGAATTGTCGGAGCTAATGATAGTAACTAGTACGATGTCCAATTACAATGCCGACCAAAATTAAGCCTTACTTTACTTCTTACTTCTTCACTATACCAGCGTTTTTCTACACTTTCCCTTTCCTTAAGAATATTTACGGAATTGCCTGAGTGTAACTTCTCTAAAAAAAATAAATAAATAATAACTAATCCAGTAGTGCAATTCACTAACTTTTAACGATCTAACACTTGTTAATAATATCAACATGTTTTTTTGCTTGCGTTAATGCGTTAGTATTTGCGATTCACTAACCTGTGGTTAACAAATGAAAAATACAAACCAAAATGAATGGCAATGCTGCTAAAAAAATGGCAAAATAGCGAAAAGAACAAAGAGAAATGAAAAATAATAAACAAAACTTTCCACACAAGTGCTTTATATTTTGTTTGTTTTTTTAATTTTATTTCTAAAAAATTGTTTAAATTCATTTTTATAAAGTACGTAAAATACATATGTATGTGTTTTAATTATAAATATTAATTATTTAGAATATTTTACATTTAATGGGCGACTTTATCTTTTGATATTTTGATAAAGTAAACGACGTTGTAGTTAAATTAACAATACTCGACTTGCTAAGAAAAACAGCTGATTTATAACAACATTAAATGTTATTAAAAAGCATTTCTGAATAGCAGTCTTTCGTTTTGTTGTTAAATTTTTTTAACGAGTCCCGAATCGTTAAAATTGAATAGTGAATCGCACTACAGGGATATTTGAGATTTCTAGTTCAAAAAATATTATAACTTCTTCAACAATGTAATAGTGTAGTTTGTTTTCTGTTAATTTCAGAAGAAAACAATTTTTAATATTTACAGTATTTTAGAAAATGTTTGTACCATTCGATTAATAACAACAAAATTTTTAAAAATAATGTTCTTCGAATAGTATAAACATTTTTTTTAGTTAAAATATTTCACACAATGAAATTTTAGTCAAGCTTAAGTTCGGTTTTATTCTATTCAAATTAGGTGATAATATTAAAAAAAAATTGGGAAAATTTAATTTTTAGACACCAGCAGGAGCGGAATGTACATTTTCTAGACAGCTACGTCCGTCATCAGCACTCTTCGTATCTATCTATAATATTCTAATATTTCACAATTTTATGTATTGTGCAAAGATTGTTTCCCGATTGATAGTGGGGATCTGATAATTGATATTTTCTTTTTAATAATGTCAATTGTGCCGAATTGGTTAAAAATTTATTTTCAAGTATATGTTTAGCGTATACAATTTTATACATATTGCATTTGTACTCATGTTTATGCTAGTACAATACGACAATTATACTCAACTAAAAAAAATAAACGAACAGTTTAATAAATAAAAATTTAATGCAAAATTAAAAAAGCAGCACACTAAAATATATGTATATATATATATTTTTTCAAATTTTTCTAAGTTCATAAAAATAAAGAAATAAAAAGGAAATAGGAAAAAATCGATTTTGTTAACCTACATATTTCAACTACATACAACAAAAAATCACAATTTATCAGAACCCTTTTTGTCGAGATACAAATAATTGTCAAAAAGAGTGAAAAGAAAAATATTCAAACTGCACGAGTTAGTGTGTTTTTATTTTGATGACTATAAACTTACATTATAGTTTTACATTTAACAAAAATTTAGTAAAATTGTAACTTTTAATTGAAAGATTTACCATTTTGAGAACTTAACATATTAAAAAGTGTTATTTAAGATTCTATTTGTCTTACCTTATTTAAATCTTTAAGTTTTTTATTAAATTAAGGCTTCCTATAATTAAGAGCATAAACCTAATATAATTTTTTTTCGATGAAGTCCATTGACCTTTTAGTAATTATAATTTATTTGTAAATATTCCTATGGAGATGAATTACAACTACGAAATATTTCGTGAAAAGAAAATAAAGTATATATTTTACACGTAAACAAGAAAATATTAAAAAATATAAAAAACGTTGGTGTATATTAAATTAGTACCAGATGTGTAGTTATGTTTAAGTTATGAGAGCATACTAATGCTTTGTACTGTTTCTTCCTACAGCACTCGCATTGCAGATATATTTAGTCATACAAATTACATGTATTCATATAAAATCAGCCTATAACATTTCCTTGCAAAAGACTCAACTTTTTTATAAATTTATATTATTTGGTTATTTATTCTTTTTCGCCTAAAGAGAAGCCAAGAGTTGCAAACAAACCCTTTTTTACGTTTAAAAGTAAGCATTTTTTTATTAAAAATTGTGCTCTACAAAATTGAATTAGTACAATATATATGTTTTAAAATTACAAATAAATTAATTAATTCGAGTGTTCTACGTATTGAACAATATTGCTGTTTATTTCAACAGCAATAGATAAACTCATACCTGCCATTAAATATTATGTTTTATTTTTTAGTTTTCATATTCACGGAGTATTAAAATGTCAATACTCCGTGAATATGAACGAACAAAAATATCTTAATTTTAGCATTTAATTCGAAAACAAAGTAGTAGTTTGATCTTGCAATTCTTGTAACGAAATCAAAGTAAATCAATCTACCGAACAACTCTATTATCGTCATCAGGTCCAAATTTCATAACATTTGTATGAAAACTTGGTCTTTTTGTGTGTTTTACGCCATTGTGTTTATTTTTTTTTATATAATATTTATTTTGTTTTCCGCTTTCGTTATATAATAATGTTCAAGTTGCAGTCGTTGTTTCTGTAATCTCATTTTGAGCATTACAAGCCTTCACGAAGCTTTTCAAATATCATAAAATGTAAAAGAACGTATTTACAAATACGTCGGTATAGAAAAATAAATGCATTAAAAATATAACGTCTGACAGAGTAATAAATTTTGTTCAACAGTTAAAGCAACCAAAGAAACATCAGATAAAAAAAAATACAATTACCAAAGGGAAATGACTAACACATTTTAAATTTTTAACATAAAAACCTTATAATATTTTTCCTTTTTTATTACTTAAATTTAATTTGAACATTAATTTAAAATGTTTGTTTATTCTGTACTTTTGAAATTTTATTTTCAAGTCATTTAAACTACCCAGTTAGTTAATTTTAGCATAATTATGCTGCATATATTATATGTGCTTTACTTTACGCTTGTGGTCTTAACCTAAAGAGTCTTAATATTTTATATGCCTATATTTCAAAGATCAAAAACTCAATTATATTAGAAGGTTTTTTTTATTACTTATTTTCAAATTAATCTAAATAGTTAATTCGCACATCTGGTATCAACAAAGAGAACTATGAAATAGTCTTAAAAGGTCTCTATCAATTATTGATAATCTAATTTGAAACAAATTATATACCCAGTCAGCAAAACTATTTCTTGGTTACATTTAAATAGCACAGCTTTATAAACCTAGGTTAAATTCTTGGCAAAGGCTTATAAAGCAGAGTTGTTTTTTATTTTTATTATTTTTTGCATGTGGCTGTAAATGTTATTTGATGATACTCGTTGCAGGTACTGGTGAAAAATATCCTATTTGTCATTTAGAACAAATTTACATAAACTAAACCATCCAAAAGCAACACACTTCCATGAAACAAAAAGAGCATGACATGCAGCTAAAGAATTGAAACGTAAAAATGGCAAATGAAAGAATCATGAGTAAAAAATATATAGAAAACAAAAGCAAAATCAAAATCCAACAAACATACAATAATGATAACAGCGAACTCTATAAAGACAACAGCCTGAAACAACAAAAAAATTAAAAAAAAACAGACCAAATGATAAAAGGGTACATAAAGACAGAACCACACAAAAGCAATATCACCCTGAATAGGAAATGACACAGAAATGTAATACTCAGGCCACAACACCATTAACTTTTATTTTTTATTTTTATTTTTGTTTAAGTTTTTCTTTTTTCAAACATTTTAAACTCACACCTATTCAAAGTTTAAAAAATATTTAACATATATTTACAGTGTAGGTTATTTATAAAAGGCCATATATAATTAAATCTATAGTTTCGTTGTTATTTAATATTTGTTCACTATTATAAACCTGTGTAGTGTGTTGTTTAAGTCCTAAAAGCATGAAAAAAATTTTTTTATTTTTAATCACAAAAATTTGTACAAAAATAATAAAATAATAAACGTAAACAAATATTTTCAACAGCAAGAAAATATATCAAGTCAAAAATAGAATCGGGGTAAAAAGTAATTCGAAGAGCGAATTACGTAATTAGAGTTATAGTGGAAACATGGCATAAAAACATGTTCATTACACACATTGTGGGTGTGGTGCTATCGTCAACGAAATTCCTTACAACGAGGTTCCTTACTGTTTTAAATATAAGATAGGGTGCCGTACACTTAGATATCTACAAAACAGATTTGTATTAATAACTAATATTTTTTATTTTAGAAAGAAAACCATATTATTTTTATAGATGCATTAGTATAGTTAAAGAACATACTATTTATTAAAATTATTATTTATTTCAGAATTCATGAGGAGTCTAAAACAAACACGAAATTTTGACGACGTTCCGACAAAAAAAAAATAACTATTTTAATTTGTCTTAAACTTATATAGGTAGAATTATATTTTCTTTGGAATATTTTAACAGAACACTCCTTATCTGTTAAACCTGAAACTAGTTCTTGTGCTACGAAAATAACAAATGTACGAAAATCGATGATAATGGTTTTAAGTATTTCATTTGTTTAGTATTTCTATAAAATTTCTTTCATATTCTATAACAGGGCAATTCCACGTCAAATCAACAAGGCACTAAAAATTACTACTTCAGATTTTATTGAAACTTTTTTTATTTTTATTTCTTGACTCTCTGAATCCAAATATAATTTAAAAAAAATTTTATCTCTTAAAGTTCTTTAGCTATACGGTTATAAAAGTGAAAAATATCGCTTTTTAGCATACGCGCTTGAGAACTAGTTCTATAACCCCTAGGATGTTGAGTAATAGCTCATTTTAAAGAGAATTTCATACGCTTTAATTTGATATCAATCATGAAGAAAGCAAATTTTTTTCTTAAGAAAAAAAATTTATAAAAATCTTTGAGTTAGTGCCTTTTTTTTGTTAATTTATGTATGTTTTTTAATGTGGCTTAGTGAGTAAACCATAAAAATTTCAGAGTGGGACCAAGGTGGGATCAGAAGTTATTACTCAACTTCCTAGGGCTTATAGACCTATAATAAGAATATATTTAATCCTCCTGCACATATGCAAAAAAATGATATTTTCCTATTTTGATAACTGTATAGCTAAAAAAACTCTAAGAGATAGAATTTTTTTTATTATATTTGGCTTCAGAAAGTCAAAGAATATAAATAACAAAAGTTCCAATAAAATCGGGAGTAGTAAATTTTAAAACAATTTTTTTTGTTGATTTGACATGGAATTATCCAATAAAAAATGTTATTTTGAAATCTTTCATTTTATTTAGATCCACTGGCTTATACCTTTACGGCTCTATGCTGCTTATAGAAACAACCCGAATATATTCATATATATTTGCTTATAACTCCGAATATCTTTTAATCATATTGGTATATTCCGCTGATTTGTGTTGTTCTAAACTCTTTTCATTTGAAAAAAAAAATATTTGGGTCCTACCTCCTTGTTTATTTGTTTTATTTTCTATACACGTCTAGAGTTATATATATAGGTTTGAGTGTTTTATATTTTTTTTTTTCTTTAAACAACAGGAAGTCAAAGTATAGAAGAGTTTTGTATTGTTACAAAGTTGCGACAGTTAATGCGTCATAAACCCAAGCGCGCAAAAATGATAAAAACGATGCGAAAAGAAAAACTGCTGAACAACAACCAGTGAGAAGAAAAACTACGGTTCCAATGGTAAATAGAACAAAATGTTGAAAAAAGTATAGAAAGACAACTCACTTACCAGTGAACCATTAAGTCATATAGAACAATAGGAAGTTTGTCCTCTAGCTATAAAAACTTAAAACAAAAAAATAATGTTGACCAAGTTTGACTTGAACAAAATACACAATTAAAAAACAACAATGCAATAGAAATACATAAAAATTACACAACTACTAAATATTGTCAAAGAAAACATGATGACACAATATTCTACCTAGGTTAGAACATTTCTTTTGTATGTTGATTTTAATTGCAATTTTTGTGAAAAATTTAGCCATTTTAGAAATTTCTAAATAAAATTTTAATAAAATTTTTATTTTTTATTTCATTTGTATTCTTGTATACCAAAGCTAAGAATCTTACATTTATAGTACTATAATGTACAATTCCCATTGGAATATTTATTGATAATAAAATAAATATAAAATAAAAAATTATTAAAAATTACTATACATAATTTACTTTGCTTTAACAATAAGTATAAAAAACACAACTTCGTTAACTGTTTTGACATTTCTGTTCGCATATTATATGCTTGTGGTTTAGAAAGCTTACGAATTATAACTAGCGTAAGTGTGGAACATTTTGTATAATTGGCTTCCGTGGAGGGTTATTTTTACATACATACTGTTCAGCTAATAACGATTTTCCCTATCACGTGTAGTGCCGTTCGCGGGCCAATTGACCACAAATGGATTGTCAATGTTCACACAAATATGTTCGGGTAAAAACTTCCTTATTTTATTAGAGAGTCACAATGTGATCAAACTAAAATCCAAATAGCGATGTGTATTTCACAATACATCAATGTTCCAGTGATTCAATAGAGTTACAAACGCTGCTACGTCTATATACGCGATAAAGTAGACTTTAAGTGGTATTCTATTTAAGGCCGAATATAGATAGCAAGCAGACCAAAAGCTTCTTTTGAGATTAAGAAATTCTATCAAGAGACTCTGTTTTTGGTTGCAGCGCCAAGGTCTACGAAACTCAAATGGCCAATACTGCAGTCAATTTCGAAATAGTAAATTGGGTTAAAAGTTTAACGTAGAAGTTCATTTAAATGTGCGAGAACTGCAAGGTAATATAACCTTGAGAAGCAGATACAGATACTTCACAATTCTGCCTTGCTAGATAATGCACAATCATTCGAAACTCGATTTTTTACATAAGTTCGACTTGCAATATTGCTTTTCAGTTATTGTTTTTTGATATTTTGATATTTTTTTTAATATTTGGCACGTCTATTTGTCATAATTGTTATTGCTCTTATTGCTAACCGAAGGTTGACTGATGCAACGACAAATGACATGAGTTGATAAATATTTTTTTTTTCATTAATTCATTAAAATTATACTAGTTATCATTGAAAGTAAAACAAAAAGCAAAACAATGTAAAACTGCAAATTAACCTTTTTTTTTCTAGCGAGCATATCTAATTCTCTTGATGATTCTTTCTGAATCATCTTTCATCCCCTTGGAATTGGACTATTTTTATCATATTTTTTACATTTAAGAAAGAGTCTATGAGTATCTTTAAATATATACATGCAAATATTACAAATGTTACACTATTTAGTATTTGGGTATTTCCTTTAGACAATTCCAGTTCAACATATCTTTACGACTTCTGTTTAAGATATTTTATAGTCTTAAATATTATCTTATATAAAATATTGTTAATGGCAATACGAAAAACGAAGCCCTTGTGTTTGTTCTACATTAAACTTTCTTAACGACAAGATGAACGAATTCAATATAAACTTCAATATAAACTTGTTGTTAACGTTATCGTTGAAGAGTGTAAACAACTAGAAAATCCATTAATCATTCTGGCTCTCTTTCATATATCTTTGAGGTGAACAAATCTTTGAGGTAATCTTAAAAACGTGGTCTTCTTGGAAGTTATTATAATAATTATCCCGTAGGCTATAAGAATTTTATAAGAATTTGTATTGCACAATTTTTTGCTAAATGAAAATATGATTACATGTTTTTACAGTACTGTATTATTAAGTCAACCTCCAATACATAATATTAATACGAGTACAGATAGATGTACAACATACAAATTTGTAATCAATTGTAAAAAATAGTGTAAATTTTCCAAAGCGCTACATTGATGTCAAACATTTTTAAGTTAAAGGTTAAATAATTATTTAATTCCAAAAATTGTTTTAATAATACATATCTTTTGTATAAAATTATTAACCATATTTTATTTCGTACTAATTTTGCAAACCAAAATTTAAATGAATTACTTTTACGTTTTTTTATCATCTTATTTATACCCCCAATTTTACGTTATTCAAAAATAACCTTAGAAAAATTACACTATTCAATATTTTATGATACCGCAATAACTTGACCTAGCAATCGAAAAACAGTAAGAATACAAACCTTTAACAAAAGTTAAAATAGGATATGGCATGATATCTGTTCTGAAAATTAACATTAAAATAACAATAAAAATAAATAAATAAAAAGAAATAAAACAAAATAAAACAAAATTAAACTAAACAATGGATTGGTTCAAGCAAAACGTCGAATTGTAAATATGTGGAAAATAACGGATGTAAAGTCAGTAGGTTAAGAGTTTAATAACAACCAAAAAGAAAAATGTAATGTTGAACTCAATACTATCTACGACTAAAACAACAAAATAACCTAAGCAGTATGTGTGGATCACTAAATAAAACATACAAACAAGTGGACTACAACAAGGACGCAAACAAAATTGTTGGGAAAAAATTAAAGGACGACCGGACATTCGCGTTTTAAGCAAAAACAAAAGAGTTTGTAAACTTGCATAGATAATTGTAGATACTAATACACATATGCATAAAACGAAATACCAGCAATAATAAATAAACCAACAAACAGCTAGAAGGCTTCAACCGTTTAAATATTGTTTAAAACAATGTTTGTAGTTGCCATATTGTGAACTACTAGTATAAAATTGTATTTGCAATTCATTTAACAAACTATACACTCTCATTTACTTACAAACTTGCATTTTTACATTTTTGGTGTGACTTTTTATTTCTGCTTTAGTTGAATACAACTTCCATGACACATGGCTAATCTAGGACAAGGTATAATGTTAGTCATTGTTAAAATGTTAGATTCTTAAAAATTGAGCAGGTAATAGGTTTTAACCATTTGACTTACTTACTTACAGATTTTAGACTCAGGTCCAATGTTGTTTGCATATGCTTGAGGTAAGCTATACATCTCAATTTATGAATTTGTACAGACTTCGTTTTATTATTCATATATACGTTCTTCTACGTTCTTCTTGCTTTCAATATTTCTTTGCTGCTAAGACCATTTATTACAGCTGAAGTTTAAATTTTATCGGAGCGATAAGTAGTTTTTCGTAATTATAAGACAGCTAAAAATAACCTTTAACTATCGCCTACTAATAAGGCAAATTATAGTAACTAACCTCGTTGTTGTTAGGAAAATCTATATATCTGCGATAAAATCCTAACTTTAGCTATTGGCAAGTTATAATAATGGGCCTAATTTAAACGAATTTAAAAAAATAAATTGCATAAATAACGTCCACATGTAAAATATTTAAAATCTTAATTAAATAATAATCTTTATAATTTACTAGCTATCCCCAATGCTCACCATAAAAAATTAAATAAACACTTGGAATTAGCTTAAAATCGAAAATTCGCGTGTTTCACAAACTCGCCTAAGTCAAATTTAGAGATTGTCACTATTGCAGTTATCCAGCCCTCCCGTTCTAGTCACCTAATTTTAATTCAAAAACACACGTTCAGCCTGTACTCTGCCAGGCTATGCACATAATATAAGGGTTACTTGTGGAAAATTTCAAGATACTACCTATTATAGTTCTCTAGGTACACGATAAGATTTATTTTACTTTCTATGACAGATGCCAATTTTTTTCTTTTTTGTTAAACACATTAATAAGGCGCTTATTTGTACATTTTTTTCAAGATGCTTCTTGTTATAGTTCTCTATGTAAACGACAACAATTTTTCACTCTGTATGGGAGGTACCACGCACCCTGTACTTGTGCGAAACGCGATAAGTGCATTAATATGTAGGTTACTCATGCAAAGTTTCACAGTTCTTTTTATTATATTTCTCTAGGTAAGGGATAATAGTGTTTTTACTATATATGGAAGGTATTACGCACACTGCTTTGTCCCGTAGACAAAGATACAAAAAATAACTATATCCTATACTGTAGCAAAAGTTATACTGATCGACAGATAACACCATAATTCGAACCAATGTGAAATAATTTTTAAGATTTAGCTCCTATCGCAAAATTTAGATAATTGTGTACTTTAATTACTAAAAAACGTAGTTTTTAATCATTCAGCTGTGACACCCACTATCAAAACACAGCTATAGCTTTTCAACAAACAACGAACTCATTTTGTGCCCTATAGATTCTACTTTATTAGTGAATATTTTGATATCGAAACAATTAAATGATGATTGCAACATGAAATTAGCTTAAACAAAGTAAAATAAATTTTTAGCTTCACAAAAAACTGCAAAATATGTAATTATCCAATTTTTTTATTTTGCATCAAAACAGGAAATAAAACTATTATTTAAAATAATTTACATATGTATATAGGAAATAGGTTGCATAGAATAGCAGACTGTATTCGTTTATATTTAGAAAATCACGCAAATCAAAATCGATAAAATAATAAGCTGCAAAAAAATTAAAACATTCAATATTTGTTTACATTTTTTTATTTTATTCAAAAAAATTTTGTTTTTTATTAGAAGACTTGCCTTGAAAATATTAATAAAATGTCTAGTAATATCTATACAAGATGTTTTTTATTTTAATCGAAATTCATGTTTTTATTTTGAGGACAAAATTAGGATATATATAGCGAGACAAATTATATATAAATTTTCTGAGATATTTCGAATGAGTTCAACTTCTAAATTATTTTAAAACTCAACTAGGCTTCCACATTTTCTAGGTGCAACCGGCGGACTGCATATTCAGATTGTATGTCCAAAAAAATAGTGAATCGCTTTTTACAAAAATCGCTTTAGCATTGTTTTCTGTGAAAATATTCTTAGGAGAGAAGAGAGAAAATATGAGAGAATAGTAAAAATCGACAAGAAAATAATATAAATATTATCTCAGAGGGATTGTCGTTGAACGATAAATTAGGTCAAATTTGTTTGGAAATATCGTTACCATCGTTTGTTGTGATCGTACACTTAAATAAAAAGAAAGATGTTGCAATTACCTTCCACCTGCATTAGTATAAGATTACCGAACTTACATTTTTTACCACATTTTTCCCTTAAAATTTAAAAACTAAGATCCTTTTAGTGGATCTAAGCAGTACACCCCATATACCGTATTTCAAAGTTTTATCACCTTATTCTATCTTTAGAAGAAACTTATTCATGTACCCAATAAAAATCATGTGAAAGAGTTCAGCAGATGCCGCTTAAAATACTGTCAATGGCTTTGTTTTACATTTCATTTTATTCTTTTCTTTGTGAAAGTCTTCTTTTTAATAATTACAGTTTACTAAACTATTGTGAATTTAACAACCGGAAATTCTACAACAATAATTTTTTGCTTTGTGTTAGTAAATAAAAAATGTACAAAAAGAATAAAAGGAAAAATAAATAAATTCTTTAACCCACATTATTTTAATAACAAAAACAACAATAAAACTTGTTGTAATTGATAGTAATCATAACGATACTAAAAATTTGCAGACATTTACAATGGTATCAAAACTGCTATACTTACATTTGTTTGCATTTTAGCGGTAAAAAATATAGGTCTTGGCCAGTGTTTTAATAAATACATCGTGTTTTTTGTAGTTGTAATAGTAATAGTAATAAGAATAGTAAAACAACAAAACTATAAAAATTATAAAATTACAATTTTTAGAATTTTTTTCTATTTTCTTAACTTCTACTGGCTATTTAAACAATTGTTGACAATGACAGTGTTTCCGTGATTTGTGCTCGTTTTAGTTATAAAAAGAATTATTAGTTTTTACTTTATATTGTTTTTATTTGTTAATTCTCTTTGGTTTATTATTATACTTATTATTCTATTTAAGTCAAGACTACTTGTGGCTGGTAGCTAGTTTTTTATGATTTTAATAAAGATAATAACAGATAATTTTAGTGATAATAGAATAAGATTATGGTTTCAACATTCTTTAAATTTACCTCAAGTTGTAAAGTAGGGATTGCAAGAGATTTTTTTAATACTTCGGATCTTAATAATGAATATCAAGCCTATAGTAGACACTAGTACTTTTTACTTATTTAGTTTATTGTAATTTTAATAATTATAATAAATAAAAAAAATTATTTATATAAATAAAAAAATTATTTTAATAAATAAAAAAAATTATTATACTAAAATTATTTTTTATGTTTAATTATAGTACCGTAATAAATTATATTGTATTCAGTGCAACATAGATCTATATAACTTGATTTATTTTTTAGGCCGTATATGAGAAAAGCACTTGCAGTAACATTGTTCCTTATTATTCCTTTTAAAAATGATTTAAAGCAATAACATTATCAATTTTTATTAAGAAAAATATTACTATAAATATAAAAACCGCTTTTTAATAACAACAGCTGAACCTTATTGTCAAGACATCTCATCAGACCAACTAAAGAGCTTAAAAATGAAAAAGTCTAACTAATTCTGAAAATGTTTTCTTCAAAATGTCACAAATAAAAAGGACTTAAGCAAACGATACAAATACTTGAAAAAAAAATTATATTTTGTTGCTCGTTATTATCTACAAAAACTAGGTTTTAGAGTCGCAAAAACAATAGAAAAACAACAGTTTTTTGTTTATTGTAGACGAACTTAATACTTAAACTCGAAATGTGAGCGTATGCACAAGCACAAAAAAATACATAAAGATGATTTCCTAAATACTCGTATTTAACGTAAAAATAGATGCAAAGGCCATTGCGAAAAGAAGTAGTGGAGAGGAAAGTACTACAGGTATTTTTTCCATGATATTTTATGCTGCATGAGTATTGTTAAGAAGCAAATCGAAATAAAAAAACAGGTGAAATAAATAAAAAAAAATAAATCACAGTGTACACATATTGTGCACTTGGTAACCTATTTCCTCGTAGTTTGAAATTCAAAAGTATGTCGTCTTTTTGTTAAACCAACAAAACAAATATTTAAATTGCTATGTTGGTATGTAAATGAAAATCTACACAATGGCATAAACATGCTTACATACAAAATGACAATGCCAGGAAAATTTTGCTTTAATATTGAGGTTAAGACTTAAAATAAATAGAAACAATTAATAAAACACTTTTATGAACAAAGAAAATTATGCAACTTCAAATAAACTCCAACGAAAAGCGCAGATCAGGGACTATTTCTTTAGCAAATGCTATTCCTTCAATAATTGGTTGGACACACATAAAGATTATTAAGCCTAGTTGTGACAAGCATTTGTACTTTTGGAGAAACCTGTACTGTTCAGTGGATCAGCCAACAGGAATCTATGGTTGCCTTTTCCCGCTTCGGGAAGCCTCTCGCAATGTAAGGACATTTCTCCATGGTGCTATTTTTATGGCTTCCTGTAATTGTTAATATAAATATTAATCAATAAATATTTACTTTTATAAAATAAAATAAAATAAATTTATTTAAATTTTTGAAAACTATTCGTCTGCAAAAAATAAAAACAAAAGCGAGTAAACTGAAACCGAAATCTGTTAGGTAATTGGTTTATTTCCTATAAAAAACGATAATATTGGTTTCTGTGACACATAAAACTGACAATAATTTAAGTTCGAACTTAAAACCGATAACATTGGATTTCATGACACCAAAGCATTTTTTTTGTCGGTTTAAAATCCAATTCCCACAACTTTGGTTTCTGTGGCAGCCCTGACTACTTTATTATATGTATAGGTAATATAGCAATATATCAAATAGTAAAAATAGTAAAAATACAATTACTCAGTGCAACACGGAAAAAAATAACCATATACGGACACTACTACGTGATAAAAGACCAAAAAAAAAGACCCCTGTCTCCCAGTTTTGACCAAAGTCCTCCAGGTTTTTTTTATGGGCCCTCAAAGATGTGGGGCCTTGATATCATTTTTGCAAAAAAAATGATCATTTACTCAAGCTCATATTTTGCAAACCGTTTGGAATTTTGATATACTCTCTGAGGCAAAGTTGTAGCTCTTGTCATTGTGAACATATAAAATCAAAAAAACTTAATCTTCAAGGTCAAAATCGCAAAAATCTTTAAAAAATTAAATTTTTTTTACCTTTTTTCCCCTGTTCAGGTCTATAGGTAGCAAACCGTTCAAAATTCAAGGAAACAATCAACTACAAAAATGAACCTAAGATCCCAATGAAGAGTTTTTTTGATTTTATATGTTCACAATATTTGTTCTTTATGACAAGAGCTACAACTTTGCCTCATAGAGTATATCAAAATTCCAAACGGTTTGCAAAATATGAGCTTGAGTAAATGATAATTTTTTTGCAAAAATTACATCGAGGCCCCACATCTTTGAGGGCCCATAAAAAAAAACCTGGAGGACTTTGGGCAAAACTGGGAGACAGGGGTCTTTTTTTTGGTCTTTTATGACGTAGTGGTGTCCGTATATAGTTATTTTGCCATGACTTAAAAAATTACACAGTGTGTTATATATTAGTGAAATAAACAGCTGCGCACCGAGCAAAGCATGGCCAATGAAGAAACTTTTTATATTAATTTCGTAATAGCTTCAACCACTTGCCCCCTGTTGCCGTCAAAGATTTACAATTTCTTATCAACTTTTTGTTTTTTAAATGATTCCGTTACTGTTATTTCTAATACTATCTTCAGACTGGGGCCATTATTCGTGATTTCAACAACTTTTTCGGGGACTTTCGATAGAAACTAAGTTTCTTATGTTATCTTTTGTGCAGAAATTTGGTAATTTGTAAATATTAACAATTGTCAACTTATTCTATCGCATCTGGTTGGTTATTTAGTGTCGAATAACTATAACTATAACAATTGTTTGAAATTTGCTACTAACCGAATGTACTTTATGTGTTCTTCTATTTTAAAATGTGAAATATAACAAAAAATTTAAAAAGAACATTAACTTCTTTTTTTATACCTTTATGAATTGTAATTGGTGGAGGAAGTATCCTTAAAAAGAAATGTCATAAATGGATTACTAAAGCTAGTTGAAGAACAAAAAAAAAACAAAAACCAATAATAATTTGTTGAAGAATACTCTCGAATTTTTACTTTCTGCGAAAAGTGCAGTTTGCCTGCATGTTACTGAGAAAGCCTCCTATATGTTTGTGGAACCTGGCAATGTACTATCGTGGTTGCACTTTATATATACAATCCCAAAAAATAGTTATTATTTTAATAACACTTTCAAATGCGATAGAAAGCAATAATAAAGTGTACGTGAAAGTATATTTCTTTTGATTAAAATAAAATTTAACATTAACATTTTTGATATACATTTTTAAAAGTCCATACTTTGAAAAGTAAACATTAAAGGGTGTTCCGACAGTGTCGTTAAATTATAACTCTTTAAATTTTCACAGATGGTGTATTAATCGCCCCTATAAAAACAGTAATAATTAAAGGCATTTCCGGCAGTGAAGTGAATTGTATGCATAAGGCCTTATTTTTTGAACCGTAATAGGTAATACCGTGTTTCCACTACAGCCTTTATTCGAAATTCGCTCTCTCATTCGTAATTCAACTATCAATTACAAACTGAATTACCTAATTCGTCATACAAATTTTTGAAAGTGAATTATCTCGTTTGTACGTTATTCAGTTTGAATTACCTTCTGAATTACGAAGAAATCATTGTCTTCTCTAATTTTTATAGGAACTTTAACGAAATAATTGTCAAAATTAAAAAAAGAGCAAAGAAAAATTAAATTAAAAAAAAAAAATTAAAAAAAAATCATAAAAAAAATTTACGATTAAAAGTAAAATTCGATTAAGTCTGTAACTGAAAAAAATGCGGTGAAAAATATGCAATGCTTTTTCAAATTGCATTGCAATATAAAAGCAGATAATTTTTTTAACTTTGTATTGCAGAAAAGGTTAAGTAACTCATTTCAGATTATTATTAAGCATTAAAGGTTTTTTAAACTTTTTGCATATGTAGTATATGCTGTATAAAAAATCCCATAATTTTGTTGGATCACAAGTGTTTATAGCACTCAAATTTAAACAGGTAAATTTTAGCAGATTATTGTATCTCTCTTCTCGCTATTTCTACTGAAGGATGTAGACCCCCTAAACTTTGAGGTCTAACTGGTAAATATTGAGGTAAATTACTTACATTAAAGCCCTACCTTTTATTCATATGGAAGTTTTTACCTTACCTGAGCATTTTGAAGCGACAAACTTCAAACTGTCTTTATTCAGGCATATAGCTGTGCCTATTTACTAAAATTGAATTTAAATTACATTAGCCCTTATTAGTGTTTTTGAAACAATTTTATTAATGTTTTATCTTAGCAGGAAAAAGTTTGTGAATATTAGTGATTCTTGAACGTCTTAATTTTTATTTATTTATTTTTAAAAAAATTTAAATTAAAAAATACGATTTTAACAAAGTGGAATTAGTCACTTTTTAGTCACAATTAGTCACAAAATTTGTCAACAAATAAAACATTTAATATAAATTTAAATAAATTTTCTGTATTTAATTATTTTTATTCAAGCTTTAGGTCGTTAATTATTTTTATTTTTATTCTCGATATTTCGCTACTCCTTTGTGTAGCATCATCAATTTTTTAATTTTTCCTGATGATGCTACACAAAGGAGTAGCGAAATATCGAGAATAAAAATAATTAACGACCTAAAGCTTGAATAAAAATAATTAAATACAAATTATTAAAAAGGTCAAATAAACTATATTAAAATAAATAAATTTTCTTTACAACAAAGAAAAAATGTCAAATTGAATTAAGAATATATAGTGGAAACTGGGTAATTCAAAAAAGTAATTCAAAGAGCGAATGAAGTAATTCAAGTTGTAGTGGAAATATGGCATAAACTCTTGAAATTTGTACAGAAGTTTTTTCGCCTTAGTCCATATGAAAATTACCAAAAATTAAGGGGTGTTCCGACAGTGTTTTTCACGTAGACTCTTGATGTATTCATAGCAAGGGAATCGCCATGGCCGCTATAACAAATAATAAAATTAAAGGGTGTTCCGACAGTGACTTGATTTGTGCATAAATAGCATTATTTTTTGAACCGTAATAGGTAGATCATTGAAATGTTTATAGTAGATGTAGTGGTTCGGCCTCTGGAATAATGACTAAAAATTAAAGAGTGTTCCGTCAGTGACATGTTTTTCACGTATATTACTTAATTTTTTAACCGCAATAGGTAGGCTCCTGAGTTTTAAGGAAAGTGCATTACTATGATCGCTACAACAACAATTACTAAAATGTACAGGGTGTTCCGATAGTGATGCAAATTTCGCGAATATGACTTTAATTTTTTAAACGTGAAATCATAAACAAATAAAAATTAAAGGGTTTTGCGAAAGTGACAAATATTTACGTATGTAGGTAGTCTAATTTTTGAACCGGACACTTTATGTTTCGATAAAGACACGATTTACCATATATAACCTTATATTTGCACAGTGATAGACTGACACTTAAAATTTAGGTAGATTATATTTTGCAATATCTACTGTTACAACAAGTAACGAAAATAGAGTTAATAAAAATAAAAGGGTGTTTCCTAAATGTTACGAATTTGAGGAATTTACATATTTACACAGGATATTTAGTAATATGCTCTAGTATAAAAAATAAGACATGGAAAAATTAACAATACGGAACCCTAAGTGTGATTTATTTGTATATGCTCTATTAAATTAATAAATTCTATAAATTAAAGAGGAGAATCCTAGAAAATTTAATACAAAAAAATTAGTTTCCAGTTAGTATATACTTTTACTTTTAAAAGAAAGTAGTTTTAAGTCTTGTGGTGCATTAAGCCAAATAAGTTTCCGCGGGTCAACTTTTAAAGAAAATATCATGTTATAAACTTGATCAACGTTACTAACGCAATTCTACTAATGTTTGGGTAATTTCAAAGATTTTTGAAACACATATGTATGCACTTTTTTATGTTATACTATTATTAGTATTATTCTAGTGAAAGTATGAGTATTCTGTATAAATTTATTTCTACTCATATTGCTTAACAATAAGATAAGTTCACATAGCTGGATTAAACTCTTTTCTTTGCAATTTATAAAAAGATTTGTGTTCATTTTACTCGTTTTTTTCTTTTCTGATACTCGTATAAAATTTGTATATACAATTATTAAAAAAATAAGGACACCGCTCTCGCACTCAATTCCATATGAGTGCTCTTGTATTGTTCGTTTCCATTGTTTATCTTATATAGAGTGTAGTGCATTTAACAGTTATAGTTCTTGTTTTTGTAGTTTAACTAAGTACTACAAATACACAGATAGTTCATATATTAAATAATTCTCGCTTTTGTCTTGCACTTGTATTGGTGAAATTGTTATTACAATAGTTTATGTACTTAAACTCTTTTATCTATGCATGTGTAATAACATATTTAGATGTACAGATGTATGTATGTATATAAATGTTTGATTGTATTCTTGTTAGAGGCACATGAAAATTGTTGTAGATGCTGATAATAACCTGAACGTTATCGTGCTCATAGAATAGTTATCATATTCATACTGTAGCAAGTGTTAGTGACTAGAAGAGTTTTATGCTCTTATTATAGTCACCGGCAATAAATTCTTAAAATCAATAATAATAATAATAATAATAATTATTTTCAGATAGATACGAAGAATGCTGAAAAGAGATTACATTACATTCTACTAGTATCTAACATCAAATTTTTTTCCAATTTTATTTAAAATTAATCACCTAATTTGTAAAAATATTATTTTAACCCTAGTAGTTGATATGATTGATTTGCATTCAAATATTCGTTATCAAATATTTGGAGAATAATAACATCAAAAATTTTTTAACTTTGTATTAATTGCTTTGTTTATAACCCCTATTGACTAGCTAAATATAAGCGTAATTGGATCAGCGAGCGTTATCGGAATAGTGTACATATTTACTTTGTGTTTACTACAGCTAATCTAAAAAATATATATTTAGAAAACTGAACTAGCCATATTTTTTTTCATTTAATATTAATTATTACTCTGCATTCAATATTCAATATTACTCTGCATAATTAAAGAAATAAATCAAGCAGTGGTTTGAAATTTATCACAAAATAAAAATAAATATTTAAAAACCAGGACGATTGGAAAAATATAATAATGATAACGTCGTAATGCGCAATTTATATTTTTTTACTCTTTCTTATGTTTAGAATAATAAATAGAAAATATATATTTTCCTTCGAAGTCCCTTATTTTATCAATAAAAGTTTCTGTTGCTAATTTTCACCATAATTTACATGTTACAATATATAACTTTTTAAAAGCTCTTTTATTGCTATTGAAAAAAGTATTAGTTTTAAAACTTTATTTTAACCAATTAAACTCAAGTTTAGCCAACAGCTTATAATATGTTATAGCCTACTGATAGCACAAAATACAGAGCATTATCTTGACCATGGATAATAGGATTTATGCAAAAAATAAGTAATTTCAAATATTTTTAACACTTTCTTTAATATTAGTGGAATAATATAATACTCTCTGTTTATTTTTTTATAAATTTATATTCTCTCTTCAACGTTCTTTAAAATAACTTTTCATAGAATTCCCACCCTCAACCAAAAAATATTTTATGCAACAATTCTTGCTTATGTTTTGCGCATCCACAAAAAGTACTAAAAAAAATAATTGTACACCCATATCATATTATTTTCACAGTATTATATGTAAATACACTGAAAATCAAGCTTATAAGTTTTTCAGAAAAATCTTTTTGTTGTGTCATATAATAAGCAGTTATATATTATATTAAGAAATAACTGCTTTTAACATAAACATCTATGAAATACATCTTAGCAAATAATAAAAACATCATATTGCTTTCAATGCGTTACACCATTAACTCACTGTATAATTTTAAAATTTTCCTTGCTTTATTCTTTATATCATTTTATTTACCTATGTATATCTACTTCAACTGATTACTATAACTTGAAAATATTTTTTGACCCTGCCGATACCTTGTGGTATAAAAACAAATAATAACTCGTAAAATATTACATTTTGATAGTCGCTTTTTTGTTGGGGTCACACTATTTCCGTACAAACTGCTAGTACATAAAACTGGTATGTTGCGGGTCTAATAGCACACTGTGTAATATTTTAAGTCATGGCAAAATAATCATATACGGACACCACTACGTCATAAAAGACCAAAAAAAAAGACCCCTGTCTCCCAGTTTTGCTCAAAGTCCTCCAAGTTTTTTTATGGGCCCTCAAAGATGTGGGGCCTCGATGTCATTTTTGCAAAAAATTATCATTTACTCAAGCTCATATTTTGCAACCCGTATGAAATTTTGATATACTCTCTGAGGCAAAGTTGTAGCTCTTGTCGCATAAGTGAAAAATTTCCCGAAAAATTTTAAATTCATTTCGGCTACCTATGCGCTACCTAAACAGTATTAAGAATCATTCCTAGGAAGTTCATATGTTCTAGAAAGTTGTTTATTGAGATCTTAGGTTCATTTTTGTAGTTGATTGTTTCCTCGAATTTTGAACGGTTTGCTACCTATGGACCTGAACAGTGGAAAAAAGGTAAAAAATTGAATTTTTTAAAGTTTTTTGCGATTTTGACCTTGAAGATGAAGTTTTTTTGATTTTATTTGTTCACAATTTTTGTTCTTTATGACAAGAGCTACAACTTTGCCTCAGAGAGTATATAAAAATTCCAAACGGTTTGCAAAATATGAGCTTGAGTAAATGATCATTTTTTTCAAAAATGACATCGAGGCCCCACATCTTTGAGGGCCCATAAAAAAAAAAACCTGGAGGACTTTGGGCAAAACTGGGAGACAGGGGTCTTTTTTTTGGTCTTTTATCACGTAATGGTGTCTGTATATGTTTATTTTTTTCCGTGTTGCACTGTGTAGTACTTTGCTAAAAATTGTAGAAATTTAATTTTAGACCGAAATTGATAAAAATGATTCGAATATTATTTTTTTAATGTTGTTTTAATCGATTTTAACGAAATTGATTTTAATATAAATTTATATTTATATGTTGATACAATTCCGTTAGTATCACTAATTCAAAACATTTACCATGCCTTAGGAAACGTAATAAGAAAAGAATGGCTATTTTTATCAGTGTAGTATTAGGTCGATTTAGCTATGCAATTATATTTTCAATACTACATATTACACATGCGTTTAAACTGTAGTATTTTATAACGCGTTTAGTTATTTTTTTGTTTTAATTTATGTGTGTATTCTGTTTTCCTAAAACCAAGTTTGTTATTAATATAAATTTTTTTAATATTTGTTTTGTGAGTTTTTGGCTACAATAAGTAACCACATTTTATAAACCGTAGACTGCATTTATTTGTGCATTTATTTGTATACGCTTTTTATTGTGAGTGACAACGATTTATTTATTTTATAAAAACAAAAATAACAAAAATATAAAATACTTATAATAAAAAATAAAATGATTGTGTCAATATAAAAATGTTTATATTTGATTCGAGTTAATAAAATAGTGCTCAAAAGAAAAATAATCGAACTGAAAAAGGTATTAAGATGGAGGTGTAAAACTTTAAATTGCAATTATAACTATATCACATAATTTTAAACGAAAAATTAAATTAATAGAAGAATAATTTCCTGCGATTAGTTTCTGATTATAATTTTGGGACAAGTGGGGACCACCGCTAGCTTGGATCTAGCGCATTTTATAAGTCTAATTTTTAACCATTTTTAATGACATCTCCCGGCTAAGCTCCGCGTAATATTGACACCCTTTTCGATCAAAGTTGTAACTATGTTCGCATAAAGTAGTGAATTTACGTAGCCTAAAATAACTAAACCGAAGACGCTTAATTGCAAGAGCATGAAGGCCAAATGTTTCTCCTATTCCGGGAAAACTTATTTCGGTCGGAGAATTATCTAACTTATTTTAGATTTGTTAAATACTTTTTGTTTCAAGTACACACAGAGAAAAAACATAGTTATAGTATGGTCACATGAATCATCTTATGTTCTCTGCAACAATATATCGTTAGGATGAACAACTTATAGTTGTTTTAATCACTCCTGTTGTCACTATAAAGAAAAGATTCGAATGGTTTTTTTGAACTATATAATTTTGAAATCACAACCAAAATTTTATTAGTGTTTCAAAATAATATTATAATAAATTTGATCGTATGTAAACCTAGTTTACTAAAAAAAGAAAACAAATACTGTATATTTTTAAGTTTTCTGTTTTATTTTTTTATCTTAATCTTATTTGAAAGGTTTATGTTCAAAAAAAATAATTTACGAATTGAGTCATTTATCATATCGAATGCTAAAAATAGCTTATAAATAATTCTGTCTCGTTATAAGGTATATTTTTATAGATATATATATATATCTCACTATATTTATTTAATTTCTTTCTTAATAAAAAAAAT